>QEPC01011272.1:648881-675115 GCA_003113815.1 Sphenodon punctatus
AAAAAATTAAATTAAAAAAACCATATAAAAACAAAAACACCAAATAAAAAAACCAAAAAACATAAAAAACAAACAAAAAACCCCAATAACAAAACATTTCCAGAACGGCCGAACCCGAACCTGGAAAACTAACTGAACGACCGAACCGAACGCAGCTGAACTGAACGGCAAAACCTGAACCGCGAACTGTTCGCCCATCCCTATCAATGGATGCTATCATGACCTCACCCTGCAGTGTCTCATTCATAGGATCTCCTCAGAAAGGTCCTCCCAGCGGCGTTGTACACATGCCCTGTGCTTGCAGATCCTCTGGATTTTTGGGGAAGGGGGGTAGGGTGTGTGTGTGGGGGGGTGTCTTAATTGCCTTTTAGCATGCTGCCTTTTTAGTAATTTTTTTGAATATTTTAATTATTTAATTTTATTGTTAGATTTGGTGTGTTGTTTGCCGCTCCGAGCTACCATGGTGCTGGAGGATGCATTGTAAAAGTGTATTAAAATAAATAAACAGGTTCTGGTCCTGGAGGCGGGCTGCCGCATTGTGCACCGGTTGCAGCCTCCAGAGTATTTCCAAGGGTAGCCCCACCTAAAGTGTGTTACAGTAATCAAACCTAGAGGTGATGAAGGCATGGATGATGGTGGCCAGGTCGCAGTCAGAGATATAAGGTTGTATTGTTCCCCCTTCTCTGTCTCCCCTCCCACTGTCTTTAAATTGTAAGCTCTCGGGCAGGGACCATGTCTATCTTGTTTTTTGTAAAGCGACAGGTACATTGCTGGTGCTATATAAATACTAATAAATAAATAAAATAATAATAATAATAATAATAATATAGGTTGGCTATGTTAGGTGGGACTCCCGTTAGCTGCACCTGTACCTCCCCAAGGTGATGCTGGTGGGTGGGGGGTGGATCCCATCCCTGCTGTCTCTCATTCCGTTGGGCCGTCCAGTTCCCTCTCCTCCCTACATGTAGCTGTGTGTCGCAACTCCTCACTTGTTTTCTCGTGTTTCTACTTGGCTTCCCTTCTGGCAGCTGTGATTCCCATTCCCCTACAGTTTATGGGTTCCATGTGCACATTCTCATCTGCTCCCTCTTGGGCCAGACCCCTTCATTCACCTGTAGGACTGGCCTCTGCCCTTTCTGCTCACCTTGCTGCTTCCGCTGCTGCTGACACTGCTTCCCCTCTGCCGCCTTGTGTGCCTGTTCCTCCTGCTGGTGTGGTTGTGGACCTGTGTGGAAACGGACGTGGAGGTGTGACTTTGGGGTGCTTGTGTCCCTTTCCCCTTGTCCCTCCCACCCACCATCCCTCTCCCAGCCTCCCGTGGGTCCTGTCCCTTTGGCTTACCTTCTTGCATCTGCTCCATCACTCCCAGTGCACGTTCCCCCTCTGTTACCACGTCTACAACCTCCGTCTCACCTGTGGTAATGGGGGGGGGGTTGGTTGGTTGGTTAGTTCTGTTCCCTGCCTGTTTGTCCCCCCCCCCCTTCTCCCATTGCTGTGTCTGTGCTGGCCCCTGTGTTTTTCACTTCCTGTGACTACCTTCTATGTCTGTCTCGGAGTCCTCCATGCCCAGCTGCTCCATGGTGCTCTGCTGAGAGTCCTCTCCTCGTGTTCACTGGCTTAAGGTCACCAGTGTGTTATTTGATGCCCCCGACTCTGACATCGGTCTTGGGCTCCCTGTGCCTGTCCGTGATGGGGGCCTATTGCTCCCCAAGGTCCCGGGTTGTTCTTCTTGGGATGGGGGGTCACCGGTGTTTGTGGAAGCACTTGGTGCTGCCATGGGTGGTGGAACTTCCTCCCTTGTCCAGCCCTGTGCCATGGCACTCCCTACCAGCCTGGGAGCCACGATGCAGCCCTTCATGTGCAGGATGCAATCCAAGGTATCGTAATAGGGTGCTGTTTTTACTGCATAACTGGACTTCTCATTATTGTCCTTTATGTTCTTGTACTCCCTCTTTAATTCCTTCGCCTTGGACCTGCATTGTGTTGCCAATCTTTGGTATCCTGACTATTCCATTTCCCTGAAAATCTGATTGAAGTTTGTCATTCCTCTTGTTGACTGCCAGCTCTATCTGGTTTTCTAGGGACCCCCAGATCTTTATGAAGTCCTGTGTCTCCTTGTATCTCCACTGTCCCCCTCTCTTGTACCTCTATTTCCCTGATGCCCCCTTCAGCTCTGGTGCTGCCGCCTCCTCCTCTGCCTCCTCCCTGCTGGTGTCCTGTGGGGGTTCCGGGGCTCGGGCTCTTTTCCTGGTCTGTTGGTTGGACATGGGGGGTTGAGTGCTGTGCTCTTTCTGTTCTGGCCCCCACTTCCCTCCCTCCATGCCTGTCTGCATTCCTTCCACCCCCATCCATCCCCCCACCCATTGTGGTCTCCTTACCCATTTGTGGGGGGCCTCTGTCCCCTGTTCAGTGTTCCCTTGTGGGGTGGCTTGCTGTGGATCCTGGGGTGCTGCTGCTATTGCTCCATTGCGGTGTCTCTCCTCTCCCTTCCTGCTTGCTGTTTGCTCCATTGTGGTGTGTCCTTTAATTATCCCTCCTTGTTCTATTTGTTGGTCATTGCCTGACAGTGACACTGCGTGCGTTCGCCATGGCTGGAGACTGTTGTGTATGATCACGCCTGGTGGTTGCTGTTCTGACATTACTTTGGGCTGATTCCAAGTGGGAATTGCATTGACCACAGTTCTGGAGGTGGTCCCATCCCAAGCTCCAGAACCATGGTTGGCTATGGCCCCTACCGGTGATTGACTGGGTTGAACATCTGGATGCCGTTGAAGAGATGTTCAGGGTTCATTGGCCATTCTGGGGGTTTGTGTGTGATTCGGTGTGGTTGACTGTGATCTCGTAACGTCTGAAATTACCCATAGTAGTGGAAGCTGATCCAATAAATAGCATCATCATTCTTACCTACTTTTGTCTCTTGTGTCTCTTGCCAACATAGCAAACATACATTAAATTGTATCTGCGTAATTACAGAGTTGCAGAATCAGCAATAGCATAATTAGCAACATTTGTATTATTAAATGCTTCAGACTCGACACTCTAATTAGAGCTGAACTGAAGACTCACCACAATTTGGTATTCAGACACATCTGTTGTATCCGCTGGTATCGAGAAAGGTCAGAAAGGTCTGGATACCAAAAGGTATCTTGTTAGTGTTCAGCAGATTATCCAGTTAACTGGATTACCAGTTTACCACAAAACTGAATTGTACCATTTACTGCATTGCCGTTTACCCACAATTCCTTTCCTTTTAAATGCCTCCTCTTCACTAGATCTAGTTTTAGAATAGTAATGGTAATGTTTGAGTAGGTGGTAAGGTGGTAACATGGTTACAGTAATGTGGTAAACTGGTTAACTTTCATGGTATTATTTGTTAATCTAGTTTAATGTTAACCAGCACAGTAATCAGCAGGGTTCTTGGTTTTCCACTTAGTGTGGAAAACAAGAGAAAAACATGAAATTCTGGTTTTTACAGAGAAAAACATGGAATTCCAGGTTTTTCTGGGAGATTTCTGCCTGCAAAGACTCACTGGCAGTCGTGGAAATTTAAAGATGATGGAAGCTCTGTGGAGGTTCTTGTGTGTGCCTGGGTTCAAGAGAAGAGATTTGACACAAGAAGAACATAGCTACATCTGGCTTTTGGTGAGACAGAGGTATACAGGGGCTGGTGTGGAGGAGGCAGTTCAATCCACCCCCTCACCCCCCGCACATGCACACACACCTGCTGAGAGAGAAACACGCTCTGTGCTGGGACTGGCTGGTGTGTGATATTGTTTTATTTTGTTATGCGTGGCAGTGGCAACCAGTTCATCAAATTGTGACAAAAATGAATAATTCACAATAAGCTCTTTCTAATTTTAATGACTGAAAAATGCAGATTTTGGTGTTTTAATCAGAGAATTTAGGCATTTTTTTCCAGAGAATTTCCAATTTTGTGGCAAAGAAAACTAGGAACCCTGGTGGTAATCAGTTTGCTCTGATAACCACTGAACTACTAGCTAGAATACCAGATATTAACTACTGATAACTTTTTCTGATATTCATAAGAACAAAAGTACCATTCTGGATCAGATAGATGGGTCAATTGAGCCCATAATCCTGCCTCAAACATTGGCCAATCTCAGTCACATGGGAGAAGTACCCAACAGGTAAAATTGGGTGGCCTATTCCTTGTTGTTCACTCTTAGTTCCCTACCATTATATATTACATTCCCCAACCTACTTGTCTAATAGTCGTTAATGGACCTATCCTCCAAGAACTTATCCAATCTTTTTTTAAAAAAACCAGCTATACTATTGGCCCTGATTACATCTTCTGGCAACAAATTCCACAAGTTAACTGTGTGTTGAGTGAGCTTTCTTTTATTTGTTTTAAATCTGCTGCCTGTTAGTTTCATGGAGTGTCCTCTAGTACTATTTGAGTGAGTAAATATAAGTACAACTCCCTATTTACTTCCACGTCACTCATTATGAACTCCTATCATATCCCCTCTCAGTTGTCTCTTCAAGCTAAAGAGCTCTAACTAGGGCTTAAACTCATCCTCACTATCTTGCCAGATCTCAGTGAGAATGGACTTCTCACTGAGATTTGTGAGAATGTCAATGGCACGAAAACTCGCTGATTCTCTACCCACTCTAATCAAAATTTGTGTGTAGAAAAACCCTGCACTACAAATGCGCAAAATGGTAAGAATGGGCGAACAGAGCCAAGTTCGGAAATTTGGTTCGGTTCGGTTCAAAAATCGAGTTCAATTCGGAAGTTCGGTTTGATTGACCGAACTATTCGAGTTCGGTTCGAACTCCGAACTTCCGAACAGAGTTCGGAAATTCAAACCCCATTTAACTAAATGGAATATTATCTTATAGGGATGGACGGACAGAGCCGAGTTCGGAAATTTGGTTCGGTTCAAAAATCGAGTTCGGTTCGGAAGCTCGGTTCGGCCAACCGTATTGGTCGAGTATGGTCCGAATTCCGAACTTCTGAACTGCTTTCTCCCATCCCTACAAAATGGCCATCATGGCCATTTCTGTGAATGTGGGGTCCCTGGCAGCCACTTTGTGCATGCAGAGCAGTTTTAGTGTTTTGAGAATCTTGTGAGATTCTCAAAAACCCTCAAAACCCACTCTGTGCATGTGAAAAATGGCTTCCAGGGGCTGTGCATGTGAAGAAATGACCCAACAGCCATTTTGTGCATGTACGGAGTGAGGTTGTTTTTTAACAAAGTTTATTAAAAATTCTACACAGTACAAAATTCACTGTCACAGTTGCATTACACTTGTTATTTGATTCCTGTGTAGAATACACCCAAAACAACAGAACCATGAATAACACAAAACATAACCAATAACCTGCAGTACCTCCTCTCGAAAGACAGAGAAAAGGCACTTAAGTTTATATACTTCAATGGATTCATTAAAATTTCCTCCAGAACTATTTCCCACTCACATTTATCCTGTTAATTCATATTCATATCCCCTCTAATAGCTGTCACACACTGATCCCACATTTTCATAAAATATTGGAGATCCCCCCCCACCCCACTCACCCAATATCTGCCAGCATTTTCTCAATGGAATGTGTGAACCATATCCTATTCAACCAATCCTGTAGGCCCCAAGGGATCTTTCAATTTAGATGCTATACTGTGCATTCCTGCCAGGATTAGTTGGTTACATGCAAGTTTATAAATGTCCATCAATGGTAGTTTGGGGAATAGGCCCAGTAAGGCAATATCAGTCTGAAAAGAAAGAATTAAATTAGTGGCTTTACTTATATAATTCCAGATGAGTCTCCAAAATGACTGGATAATTGGACATTCCCACACTGCCTCCAACACAGACCATCCTTGGCAATTTTCATTTGAAATAACCTCTGCAGAGTCAGATAATATTGCATTATAAGTTTAATCAGACTTTCTTGCACCTCAAGTGATCTTGAACAGCCTCTCCTATGAGACCAGATCTGTTCCATTTCTTCCTTAGTAAACTGTCGGACAATATCTTCCTTCCATGCTACTAAGTATCCAGCGTCTGGTAGTGACCAGATTTTCTGGAGCTCTTGATATATTATAGAAAGCAGGTGTTTAGAAGTTGCAGACTCAAAAAGTATTCTCTCTAACCAGAAGGCAATTTACTAAGGAACTTTTGCCTTTCTGGGTTATCAAAAATACCCATGAGTTGCCAGAAACTCAAAAATATGATCTTTATACCAGCCAGAGTTTCTAGTTCCAAATGAGTCAGGAATAGGGATGTGTGAACAGGACGGAGTTTGGCCGTTCGGACTAAAAACTTAGTTCGGGTTCGTGGGTTAGGTCCAGCGAAGTTTGGACCCCCCTGAATGTTTGGCAAAATTCGGTGCCGCCGGGAGGCTAGGGTCACTCCAGGGACCCCTAAGGGGGCCCGTGGTGGTATGGCAGACCATCAGAGACCAGGCAGCAGCAGCAGAAACAGAGACTGGGAATGCTTGGCACCCTGGGTTGCCCGGGCAGACAGGCTCGGCTCTTGGCCCCTGGGGGTGCCCGTGGTGCCAGGGATGGCCGTCTGAGACCCAGCAGCAGCAGAGACTGGGAAGGCTTGGCGCTTGGTACCCTGGGTTGCCTGGGCAGGCAAGCTCGGAGCTTGGCCCCTGGGCGTACCCATGGCGCCAGGGCTGGCTGTCTGAAACCCAGTGGTGGCAGCAGAGGCTGGGAAGGCTTGGGGCTTGGTGGATGGCCTGGCACCCCTACTTGGCCAGGCATTGCAGGCTTCCAGGAATTGGTGGAGCAGTGGAAGACATTGGATAGCCCAGTAGCAGAACCCATGGTATAGAAGAGGCAGCTGCGGCAGCAGCAGCAGACAAGCAGTGTGGCATAAGCAGCAGAAGTCAGGCTGAGGTAGTGTTCAAACATGGCAACCAGGGTGGGCAGACAGGCAGCATGGCATGAGAGGCATTAGGGAAGGCAGGCTGGGACCTTGGCAGGGCACTCAGATAGGCTGGCAAAGATTGTGCAGCGCGTGAGAGAGAGAACCAGTAAGCTAGGCGGGCCGAGATCATCTATTCAGAGGCCTTCTGGCAGGCTTACACCTTCCCAATGCCACCTGGCGTCATGGGGTGAGTCAGATAGGCCGGTTAAGGCCACCTTGTGAGAGTGAGAGAGAGAGGCAGGGTGGGTGCTAGGCATTGGTAGGAAGGGACAGCAACTCAGCAGCAGCTGCCCAGATTGAGGATGATCCCTGTCCCAAGACTGCCGCTGACATGGGATGGCGTATGCCACTGAACCATCAATCCATGTTCAGGGGCACCTAGGGGAATCCCAGCAGCAGAAGGTTCAACCTTAATGAACATCAACTGCTTCACCAACTTGGCCCCCAGTCTTAGGTGGTGCAGAGAGCAAATGTCCCCAGTCATGGAGAACACCCATTTGCTGAGGACACTGGTTGGTGGGCAGGACAAGAGACCCTTTTCCACTTTGGACAGGGCCAGCCACACATTGGTCTTTCTGGACCAGTAGGCCAAGGGTTTGCTGCTGGGTTCAATGCACGGCTTGTCCTCCAGGTAGATCTCCACTGCTGTTGAGGTACTGTCATACTCCCTCACGTAACTTTCCTTGGGCACCACCTGCCCACTGATGGAGGCGGATGACTGGCCGCTGCAGTCGGGAACCTGCTGGAGTCCACTGCCCCTGCCTGCCCACTTAGCAGCACAGCACTGTGGCATCCCTTCAGGTGCATTGTCATGGAAGTTATGCCAAGCTTGGCGAGCAACTGCTCAGACTTCACAAACTTCTGGCACAAAGTGCACTGCACCTCTCTGGGATCATTCGCCCGCACCAACTTAAAATCTGCCCAGACCGAGGATTTTTTGCCCCCTCCTGCCTTCTGGCCTGCACCAGGTGACACACCACTGACAGTGCTGCTGGGAGGGGAAAAACATGGTGGTGACACAGCTCTCGGAGGGAAAACCATCACCTCAACACTAGACATCTCCTTCGCAGCACTAGTGTCTGCCTCGCTGTCCCCAATCTGAGTACTGGGACCCTGAGGCTGATCGACTGCCCACCATGCTGCTGCCACTCTCCCTGTGCCCCCTATAGCTGCTACTGCTGCTGCTGCTCCTCTCCCTGCTTCCATGGCCTGGGGATCGGGCCCTGCCTCTAGCAGCCAGGGTGGGGTCCACCAACCCTGGACTGCTGGGGATCACCTCAACAATCAGGGACATTGGTGGCCCGTGAGGTACATCCAACCCCGAAGCACATGCTCCTGCAACTGCAGCAGAGGCACCTGCAGCCTCCTGCACTGCAGGCCTTATAGTGCCCTGAGTGGCAGTGGAGGTCGCTGGGAGGAGGCACCACTGAACCACACCCCAGCTAGTGCCACTGCTAGGAGCTTCTGAAGCCCAACTGCCAAAATCAGGCCTGTCCAATTTGGGGCATGGTGATGGGCTCGGGCTGCTGCTGATGACTGCTGCCACTCCGCTGCCACCTCTGACACGTACCCCATTGCCTGCCATACTGGCAGGAGACTGGCCTCTCCCGCTTCCTTTCTCTATTTCTCCCAACCAAATAATGCACACAAAGATTATTTGTATTTATTTATTTATTCAGAATTGGAATATTATATATATCTACTACACTTACCCTATCTGCTGTTAACTAGTCTAAAACCTATGGAACTAAATGGAATATTATATCTACAAAGGCCTAGTCCTACAAGCACACTATAAAACATTAAAACTGAATCACCACAAACTATCTAAATCTCTATAACTAAGCTAACACCTACAACTATCTATCAATAGTAACTATCTAATATCGAATACCTATCTCTCTATATATACACACAGGGATGGGGTGCGGGGACACAGACAGCTCACAGAAAACAACACAGGGAGGGGTACAAAACTGAAATAAAACCTAAATCAATTTAATGCTAGTCTAAATAAATAAAAAAAAAGGGGAAGGGAATAGGGATAGAATATATACAGGGAGGAGGGAAGGATTCAATGGAGAATAGGGAGAAAGAACACAGGGAGGGGTAAAAAATAAAAATAACACCTAAACCTTTCTATTCTAATCTAAATAAATGAAACTATGGAGGTAAATGTGTGGAAATGGGTGAAATAGTAGGAGGATGGCAATGGATTTGGAAAAACACAAAATGCTGGGAGAGGGAGACTTCTGAAAATGCCTGCTGACAGGATCGGTGGCTAGCTCAGAAGGAGTTGGAAGGGGGGAGGGCAATGACTTTTGTTCCTTGCTGCGCCCGCCTACTACAAGCTCCATTGGCTCTGTGCAGCCTAACCCGTGGCCAATCGCAGACTGCGAAGCCAGTGGTCTGAGGAAAAGAGGGATGGTGATTGGGCAGGCTGACTTCTAGTCCAAGCCTCTCTCCAGCCCTGGGGCCAAGAAGTCTGCTCCTCAGCTGCCCCCTGCCCCCTCCCTGGGTCTGCCATCCAGCTTTTTCCCGCCCAAATGCGCCCAAACTCATCCAAACGTGGCCAAACTGTTCGGGGCTTCAGGCGTTCGGTTTGGCCATTTGGTTCGGCCGTCCAAACGGGCCAAGTTCGGGCCAAACGGCCAAACCTTGTTCACACATCCTTTGTCAGGAATTTATCACTTTTAAAATTTTGCCCTGCTCTCTCAATACCCTTAGAACTTGATCCCACTCAGCCCAACCACCAGTGCAAGGACCATGCACCGGTGGAGGGCTGAGAAAAAGAGAGCAGCTGGGAATGGGGTTGTGCAGGCACCGGCAGAAGTGAGGTTCTGCAGGCCTGATGGCCACGTGCCCTCTGTATCAAAGGGGGCCACATCCACTGTGCTGGCAGTAGAGCAGGGAGCACTGTCTTTGCAAGGGGTTCACAACCCCAGGGCAGTCCCCCTAGGGCCGGTGGACACCCCAACAGGGTTTACCCAATGGGAAAGCCCCCCACATCCCTCCTACGAACCGACTGGCTGCACCTGCAGGGACTTATGCCTGCTCGGAGCAGGTGGAAGAGAGGTGCAGCCATACAGAGACAGGCACCAGCCTCCCTGACCTTCTGAAGCTGCTGAATGCTGGGCCATGAAGCCCTTAAACAAGCCTACAGCATTCAGCCTGGCTGGTTCCCTGTGTGACCAGGCTCCCATCCCAGCACATTGATAGGTACTGGAGGAACAGTGATTCATGGGGGATTGTCCAGGGATCCCGCGATTGAGAGTGAGTGCAGTAGGCCTGTTTCGGGAGCTGCCCAGGCTGGCCTGCAGCAGCTCAGAAAGTCAGGGCACCCCCGCCATTCCCCCTTCCTGATGCACTTTCCCTGGCCCCACCTTCTCCAACTGCCCCCTGCATGGTTCAGGGCCTGAAGGTGGATTTGGTGCTGTGGCTGCTTCCCTTCTGCTGGTTCAGCTTCTCCCGGTGCCAGCGGTTAGGTGAATGATGGTCTTGGTCTTTAGCTTTTCTAAAAAAATAAAATAATGCAAGAGCTTTTCAGATTGCCATTTAGTCTGTGTCAATGGTATCTATGTAGAGACACCTAATTTACTTTTTATTTTTTTCTGGCAGGTAGTCTGAAGTTCCATAAAGTTAAAGCGAATGAATGAGTCTGCCACTGTCTGAAGTTAGGTCTCTCTGTTGCCAACAAGAGCTCCTGAAAATCTTTGACTCCCAGTATTATTTTTTTTAGATGGATCCATTTTGGCTCTTTATTACTTTCATACCAGTTTTTGGTAGCTCTGATCGAAGCAGCTTTGTAATAAAGTTTAAAATCTAGCAAATATAAGCCTCCATATTCTTTACTCACCGTTAAGATTGTTTTTCTAATTCTATGACTTTTCCCTTGTCAAATCAGGGGTTTGATAGCCCTATCTAAATCACTGAAAAAAGTTGCAGGTGCTGGCATTGTTGATCAATGACTCCCTTTGGAAGGGCAGGGTGCCGAGCTGCCTCAAAGATGTGGTAGTGTGCCCCCTTCTCAAGAAACCATCTCTTGACATTGACTCCCTCCCCAGCTACCAGCCAGTCTCTAACCTTCCCTTTTTAGGGAAGGTTATTGAGCAGACTGTGACTAGGCAGCTACAAGGGCATCTGGACCGTGTCAGTTTCCTTGATTCCTTGAAGTCTGGCATTTGCCCAGGTTATGGCACTGAGACTGTGATTGTGGCATTGGTCGATGACCTTCACCACAAAACAGATGTTTGTTGTTCAACCCTGCTGATTCTTTTAGTTCGGTCAGCTGCTTTTGATAACATTGACCATGAGATGCTGGTCACTCATGTGCAGGACAGAGTCAAAGTAGGTGGAATTGTCC
This sequence comes from Sphenodon punctatus, assembly GCA_003113815.1. NCBI lineage: Eukaryota > Metazoa > Chordata > Lepidosauria > Sphenodontia > Sphenodontidae > Sphenodon > Sphenodon punctatus. The sequence goes on from QEPC01011272.1 coordinate 660,148, forward strand.
TTGATTGGTTCCACTCTTCCTGGTCGGAAGAACCCAGTGAGTCATGCTCGGTAATTATTCTTCATGTTCCCGAGACCTCTTGTATGGAGTCTGCAGGGTTCTATTCTGTCCCCTCTCCTGTTCAACATGTATATGCAGCCACTCAGTGAGGTCATGAGATGGGCTGATGTTGGGTGTCATCAGTATGCTGATGACACCCAACTCTACCGTTCTTTTTCATCCGACTCAGGCCCCACAGTCTCAGTGCTTACCCAGTGTCTGAAGACTGTGGGGGACTGGATGAGGGTGAGCTGACTGAAATTGAATCCTGACAAGACAGAGGTGATGTTAGTGAGTAAGGTGTTGAGTGTGGCATCTCCCATCATTGTTGAGATTTACCCCTCACTGGTTCCTGGGGTTTGTAGCCTGGTGGTGCTCCTTGATTTGCAGCTTCACCTAGATGCTCAAGGTGGGGCTGTAATGAGGAGGGCTTTTTGCCAGTTACATCTGGTGCAGCGGCTTCGGCCGTGTCTTGGGCTTGGACTTGGCCACTCTCATCCATGCTTTCATCACCTCGGGACTATTGTAATGCGCTCTATGTGGGGCTGTCCATGGTGATGGCTTGGAGACTGCAGCTGGTGCTGTTAGGGGGGAAGNATATTTTATTTTATCCTGGACAATGGAAAATGGAACGGATCACTCTATTGTACTGTCATGCTCCTTGCCCTTGATGATTATCATGCCTACAGAGTTGGTCAACTTAATTTTATAGTCATAAATCTGACAAACTGGTTGAGTAGCAGAAATATATATATATATATATAAATTTCCTTCCTTTAGGAAGGATTATCATCCTACACAAATTAATCTTGGCAATCCAAGAGCAAGAAAGGTGTTGCCATTCAAATGTTTTAGAATTCCAATCTTTTAGGAAACTTTGGAAGTCATCCTGATACAAATTATCAGCCTTCTTTGATTACCAAATTCCCAAATATTTTATTTTATCCTGGACAATGGAAAATGGAACGGATCACTCTATTGTACTGTCATGCTCCTTGCCCTTGATGATTATCATGCCTACAGAGTTGGTCAACTTAATTTTATAGTCATAAATCTGACAAACTGGTTGAGTAGCAGAAATATATATATATATATATAAATTTCCTTCCTTTAGGAAGGATTATCATCCTACACAAATTAATCTTGGCAATCCAAGAGCAAGAAAGGTGTTGCCATTCAAATGTTTTAGAATTCCAATCTTTTAGGAAACTTTGGAAGTCATCCTGATACAAATTATCAGCCTTCTTTGATTACCAAATTCCCAAATATTTTATTTTATCCTGGACAATGGAAAATGGAACGGATCACTCTATTGTACTGTCATGCTCCTTGCCCTTGATGATTATCATGCCTACAGAGTTGGTCAACTTAATTTTATAGTCATAAATCTGACAAACTGGTTGAGTAGCAGAAATATATATATATATATATAAATTTCCTTCCTTTAGGAAGGATTATCATCCTACACAAATTAATCTTGGCAATCCAAGAGCAAGAAAGGTGTTGCCATTCAAATGTTTTAGAATTCCAATCTTTTAGGAAACTTTGGAAGTCATCCTGATACAAATTATCAGCCTTCTTTGATTACCAAATTCCCAAATATTTTATTTTATCCTGGACAATGGAAAATGGAACGGATCACTCTATTGTACTGTCATGCTCCTTGCCCTTGATGATTATCATGCCTACAGAGTTGGTCAACTTAATTTTATAGTCATAAATCTGACAAACTGGTTGAGTAGCAGAAATATATATATATATATATAAATTTCCTTCCTTTAGGAAGGATTATCATCCTACACAAATTAATCTTGGCAATCCAAGAGCAAGAAAGGTGTTGCCATTCAAATGTTTTAGAATTCCAATCTTTTAGGAAACTTTGGAAGTCATCCTGATACAAATTATCAGCCTTCTTTGATTACCAAATTCCCAAATATTTTATTTTATCCTGGACAATGGAAAATGGAACGGATCACTCTATTGTACTGTCATGCTCCTTGCCCTTGATGATTATCATGCCTACAGAGTTGGTCAACTTAATTTTATAGTCATAAATCTGACAAACTGGTTGAGTAGCAGAAATATATATATATATATATAAATTTCCTTCCTTTAGGAAGGATTATCATCCTACACAAATTAATCTTGGCAATCCAAGAGCAAGAAAGGTGTTGCCATTCAAATGTTTTAGAATTCCAATCTTTTAGGAAACTTTGGAAGTCATCCTGATACAAATTATCAGCCTTCTTTGATTACCAAATTCCCAAATATTTTATTTTATCCTGGACAATGGAAAATGGAACGGATCACTCTATTGTACTGTCATGCTCCTTGCCCTTGATGATTATCATGCCTACAGAGTTGGTCAACTTAATTTTATAGTCATAAATCTGACAAACTGGTTGAGTAGCAGAAATATATATATATATATATAAATTTCCTTCCTTTAGGAAGGATTATCATCCTACACAAATTAATCTTGGCAATCCAAGAGCAAGAAAGGTGTTGCCATTCAAATGTTTTAGAATTCCAATCTTTTAGGAAACTTTGGAAGTCATCCTGATACAAATTATCAGCCTTCTTTGATTACCAAATTCCCAAATATTTTATTTTATCCTGGACAATGGAAAATGGAACGGATCACTCTATTGTACTGTCATGCTCCTTGCCCTTGATGATTATCATGCCTACAGAGTTGGTCAACTTAATTTTATAGTCATAAATCTGACAAACTGGTTGAGTAGCAGAAATATATATATATATATATAAATTTCCTTCCTTTAGGAAGGATTATCATCCTACACAAATTAATCTTGGCAATCCAAGAGCAAGAAAGGTGTTGCCATTCAAATGTTTTAGAATTCCAATCTTTTAGGAAACTTTGGAAGTCATCCTGATACAAATTATCAGCCTTCTTTGATTACCAAATTCCCAAATATTTTATTTTATCCTGGACAATGGAAAATGGAACGGATCACTCTATTGTACTGTCATGCTCCTTGCCCTTGATGATTATCATGCCTACAGAGTTGGTCAACTTAATTTTATAGTCATAAATCTGACAAACTGGTTGAGTAGCAGAAATATATATATATATATATAAATTTCCTTCCTTTAGGAAGGATTATCATCCTACACAAATTAATCTTGGCAATCCAAGAGCAAGAAAGGTGTTGCCATTCAAATGTTTTAGAATTCCAATCTTTTAGGAAACTTTGGAAGTCATCCTGATACAAATTATCAGCCTTCTTTGATTACCAAATTCCCAAATATTTTATTTTATCCTGGACAATGGAAAATGGAACGGATCACTCTATTGTACTGTCATGCTCCTTGCCCTTGATGATTATCATGCCTACAGAGTTGGTCAACTTAATTTTATAGTCATAAATCTGACAAACTGGTTGAGTAGCAGAAATATATATATATATATATAAATTTCCTTCCTTTAGGAAGGATTATCATCCTACACAAATTAATCTTGGCAATCCAAGAGCAAGAAAGGTGTTGCCATTCAAATGTTTTAGAATTCCAATCTTTTAGGAAACTTTGGAAGTCATCCTGATACAAATTATCAGCCTTCTTTGATTACCAAATTCCCAAATATTTTATTTTATCCTGGACAATGGAAAATGGAACGGATCACTCTATTGTACTGTCATGCTCCTTGCCCTTGATGATTATCATGCCTACAGAGTTGGTCAACTTAATTTTATAGTCATAAATCTGACAAACTGGTTGAGTAGCAGAAATATATATATATATATATAAATTTCCTTCCTTTAGGAAGGATTATCATCCTACACAAATTAATCTTGGCAATCCAAGAGCAAGAAAGGTGTTGCCATTCAAATGTTTTAGAATTCCAATCTTTTAGGAAACTTTGGAAGTCATCCTGATACAAATTATCAGCCTTCTTTGATTACCAAATTCCCAAATATTTTATTTTATCCTGGACAATGGAAAATGGAACGGATCACTCTATTGTACTGTCATGCTCCTTGCCCTTGATGATTATCATGCCTACAGAGTTGGTCAACTTAATTTTATAGTCATAAATCTGACAAACTGGTTGAGTAGCAGAAATATATATATATATATATAAATTTCCTTCCTTTAGGAAGGATTATCATCCTACACAAATTAATCTTGGCAATCCAAGAGCAAGAAAGGTGTTGCCATTCAAATGTTTTAGAATTCCAATCTTTTAGGAAACTTTGGAAGTCATCCTGATACAAATTATCAGCCTTCTTTGATTACCAAATTCCCAAATATTTTATTTTATCCTGGACAATGGAAAATGGAACGGATCACTCTATTGTACTGTCATGCTCCTTGCCCTTGATGATTATCATGCCTACAGAGTTGGTCAACTTAATTTTATAGTCATAAATCTGACAAACTGGTTGAGTAGCAGAAATATATATATATATATATAAATTTCCTTCCTTTAGGAAGGATTATCATCCTACACAAATTAATCTTGGCAATCCAAGAGCAAGAAAGGTGTTGCCATTCAAATGTTTTAGAATTCCAATCTTTTAGGAAACTTTGGAAGTCATCCTGATACAAATTATCAGCCTTCTTTGATTACCAAATTCCCAAATATTTTATTTTATCCTGGACAATGGAAAATGGAACGGATCACTCTATTGTACTGTCATGCTCCTTGCCCTTGATGATTATCATGCCTACAGAGTTGGTCAACTTAATTTTATAGTCATAAATCTGACAAACTGGTTGAGTAGCAGAAATATATATATATATATATAAATTTCCTTCCTTTAGGAAGGATTATCATCCTACACAAATTAATCTTGGCAATCCAAGAGCAAGAAAGGTGTTGCCATTCAAATGTTTTAGAATTCCAATCTTTTAGGAAACTTTGGAAGTCATCCTGATACAAATTATCAGCCTTCTTTGATTACCAAATTCCCAAATATTTTATTTTATCCTGGACAATGGAAAATGGAACGGATCACTCTATTGTACTGTCATGCTCCTTGCCCTTGATGATTATCATGCCTACAGAGTTGGTCAACTTAATTTTATAGTCATAAATCTGACAAACTGGTTGAGTAGCAGAAATATATATATATATATATAAATTTCCTTCCTTTAGGAAGGATTATCATCCTACACAAATTAATCTTGGCAATCCAAGAGCAAGAAAGGTGTTGCCATTCAAATGTTTTAGAATTCCAATCTTTTAGGAAACTTTGGAAGTCATCCTGATACAAATTATCAGCCTTCTTTGATTACCAAATTCCCAAATATTTTATTTTATCCTGGACAATGGAAAATGGAACGGATCACTCTATTGTACTGTCATGCTCCTTGCCCTTGATGATTATCATGCCTACAGAGTTGGTCAACTTAATTTTATAGTCATAAATCTGACAAACTGGTTGAGTAGCAGAAATATATATATATATATATAAATTTCCTTCCTTTAGGAAGGATTATCATCCTACACAAATTAATCTTGGCAATCCAAGAGCAAGAAAGGTGTTGCCATTCAAATGTTTTAGAATTCCAATCTTTTAGGAAACTTTGGAAGTCATCCTGATACAAATTATCAGCCTTCTTTGATTACCAAATTCCCAAATATTTTATTTTATCCTGGACAATGGAAAATGGAACGGATCACTCTATTGTACTGTCATGCTCCTTGCCCTTGATGATTATCATGCCTACAGAGTTGGTCAACTTAATTTTATAGTCATAAATCTGACAAACTGGTTGAGTAGCAGAAATATATATATATATATATAAATTTCCTTCCTTTAGGAAGGATTATCATCCTACACAAATTAATCTTGGCAATCCAAGAGCAAGAAAGGTGTTGCCATTCAAATGTTTTAGAATTCCAATCTTTTAGGAAACTTTGGAAGTCATCCTGATACAAATTATCAGCCTTCTTTGATTACCAAATTCCCAAATATTTTATTTTATCCTGGACAATGGAAAATGGAACGGATCACTCTATTGTACTGTCATGCTCCTTGCCCTTGATGATTATCATGCCTACAGAGTTGGTCAACTTAATTTTATAGTCATAAATCTGACAAACTGGTTGAGTAGCAGAAATATATATATATATATATAAATTTCCTTCCTTTAGGAAGGATTATCATCCTACACAAATTAATCTTGGCAATCCAAGAGCAAGAAAGGTGTTGCCATTCAAATGTTTTAGAATTCCAATCTTTTAGGAAACTTTGGAAGTCATCCTGATACAAATTATCAGCCTTCTTTGATTACCAAATTCCCAAATATTTTATTTTATCCTGGACAATGGAAAATGGAACGGATCACTCTATTGTACTGTCATGCTCCTTGCCCTTGATGATTATCATGCCTACAGAGTTGGTCAACTTAATTTTATAGTCATAAATCTGACAAACTGGTTGAGTAGCAGAAATATATATATATATATATAAATTTCCTTCCTTTAGGAAGGATTATCATCCTACACAAATTAATCTTGGCAATCCAAGAGCAAGAAAGGTGTTGCCATTCAAATGTTTTAGAATTCCAATCTTTTAGGAAACTTTGGAAGTCATCCTGATACAAATTATCAGCCTTCTTTGATTACCAAATTCCCAAATATTTTATTTTATCCTGGACAATGGAAAATGGAACGGATCACTCTATTGTACTGTCATGCTCCTTGCCCTTGATGATTATCATGCCTACAGAGTTGGTCAACTTAATTTTATAGTCATAAATCTGACAAACTGGTTGAGTAGCAGAAATATATATATATATATATAAATTTCCTTCCTTTAGGAAGGATTATCATCCTACACAAATTAATCTTGGCAATCCAAGAGCAAGAAAGGTGTTGCCATTCAAATGTTTTAGAATTCCAATCTTTTAGGAAACTTTGGAAGTCATCCTGATACAAATTATCAGCCTTCTTTGATTACCAAATTCCCAAATATTTTATTTTATCCTGGACAATGGAAAATGGAACGGATCACTCTATTGTACTGTCATGCTCCTTGCCCTTGATGATTATCATGCCTACAGAGTTGGTCAACTTAATTTTATAGTCATAAATCTGACAAACTGGTTGAGTAGCAGAAATATATATATATATATATAAATTTCCTTCCTTTAGGAAGGATTATCATCCTACACAAATTAATCTTGGCAATCCAAGAGCAAGAAAGGTGTTGCCATTCAAATGTTTTAGAATTCCAATCTTTTAGGAAACTTTGGAAGTCATCCTGATACAAATTATCAGCCTTCTTTGATTACCAAATTCCCAAATATTTTATTTTATCCTGGACAATGGAAAATGGAACGGATCACTCTATTGTACTGTCATGCTCCTTGCCCTTGATGATTATCATGCCTACAGAGTTGGTCAACTTAATTTTATAGTCATAAATCTGACAAACTGGTTGAGTAGCAGAAATATATATATATATATATAAATTTCCTTCCTTTAGGAAGGATTATCATCCTACACAAATTAATCTTGGCAATCCAAGAGCAAGAAAGGTGTTGCCATTCAAATGTTTTAGAATTCCAATCTTTTAGGAAACTTTGGAAGTCATCCTGATACAAATTATCAGCCTTCTTTGATTACCAAATTCCCAAATATTTTATTTTATCCTGGACAATGGAAAATGGAACGGATCACTCTATTGTACTGTCATGCTCCTTGCCCTTGATGATTATCATGCCTACAGAGTTGGTCAACTTAATTTTATAGTCATAAATCTGACAAACTGGTTGAGTAGCAGAAATATATATATATATATATAAATTTCCTTCCTTTAGGAAGGATTATCATCCTACACAAATTAATCTTGGCAATCCAAGAGCAAGAAAGGTGTTGCCATTCAAATGTTTTAGAATTCCAATCTTTTAGGAAACTTTGGAAGTCATCCTGATACAAATTATCAGCCTTCTTTGATTACCAAATTCCCAAATATTTTATTTTATCCTGGACAATGGAAAATGGAACGGATCACTCTATTGTACTGTCATGCTCCTTGCCCTTGATGATTATCATGCCTACAGAGTTGGTCAACTTAATTTTATAGTCATAAATCTGACAAACTGGTTGAGTAGCAGAAATATATATATATATATATAAATTTCCTTCCTTTAGGAAGGATTATCATCCTACACAAATTAATCTTGGCAATCCAAGAGCAAGAAAGGTGTTGCCATTCAAATGTTTTAGAATTCCAATCTTTTAGGAAACTTTGGAAGTCATCCTGATACAAATTATCAGCCTTCTTTGATTACCAAATTCCCAAATATTTTATTTTATCCTGGACAATGGAAAATGGAACGGATCACTCTATTGTACTGTCATGCTCCTTGCCCTTGATGATTATCATGCCTACAGAGTTGGTCAACTTAATTTTATAGTCATAAATCTGACAAACTGGTTGAGTAGCAGAAATATATATATATATATATATATTTCCTTCCTTTAGGAAGGATTATCATCCTACACAAATTAATCTTGCCAATCCAAGAGCAAGAAAGGTGTTGCCATTCAAATGTTTTAGAATTCCAATCTTTTAGGAAACTTTGGAAGTCATCCTGATACAAATTATCAGCCCTCTTTGATTACCAAATTCCCAAATATTTTATTTTATCCTGGACAATGGAAAATGGAACTGATCACTCTATTGTACTGTCGTGCTCCTTGCCCTTGGTGATTATCATGCCTACAGAGTTGGTCAACTTAATTTTATAGTCATAAATCTGACAAACTCTCACTGGTGCTAAGTAGGTGGGACAGATGTTTCTGGGTTGAATAAAAGCACCAACATGTCGTCTTTGTATAAGACAAACTTTTGTTTGTAATCACCAATTGGGATACCCATTATATTTTTATCAGATCTTATTACCACTTCCAGAACTTCTAGAATAATATTGAATAACAGAGGGGACAAGGGGCTACCTTGCCTTGTGTCTCTAGGGAGAATGGAGGAGATAGCTCACCATTTATCATTATTGGAGAGACTGGTTTTAAGTAAATGATTTTAAATAGAGGTGTGAACCAGGAACCCATGTCGTTACGTGTTTTTTGTTTTTGTTTTTGTTATTTAAATCTTTCATTTTCAAAAATATCAAAAATTTGGTTTTGTTTTTGATTTCATTTTTTATTTCCATTGGATTCATTTGAAAACACATTTGCAGTTGTAACCTTTTTGTGTTTCATTATATTTGGATGGAACATGGAAGGAGTATACCTCCAATGGAATGCATTATATGTAACAAATTTTAGAAAGATTGTATAAAGGAAGTCGATTTTATAAGCAGTTGAATTATGTTATTTTGTGAAAATCTGCATATACATTCCTGGCAGTAAATTCTTTTTATCCCATATAATGTGGATGAAACATGGCAAGTTTGTACCCTTCCAGATGTTACTAGTATCTATGGCAACTTCCAGAAGGATTGGATAAAGGGACCTGGTGGTATAAGAAATTAACTTATCAATGTATGTCTGACTTGACATCTTTGTAGTCCAACCAATATACATGAAATTTGGCATGGCTGTATCTCACACCTTCAAGATCATCTCTGTGATGTGATAATGGGTCCCAATTTTATACACCTGCACAGCATATGCAGAGAAGGAGCCTAAGCCAGGGCACTGTGGTATAAGATTGGTTTGTGATACCAATTGACCATCAGAAATGTCAACCAAATATCCTCATTCTGTACTGTGAACATCCCAACACTTCTCCTCCACTTGTTACTGGGAAGTTAGAAGCATCTGTTTAGGAAAGAGCCAATAGTGATTATCTTATGTCCTCTGTCACAGTGCTACAGGATGTGGTTGTGATGATAATTGGCCAGGCTGAATGTGTAAACCATGTCTCCTGATTTCTGGGATGCTATCCCCAAAGTACCAGCTATGTCTTTTCTATACCTGCCTCAGGGCCGCCCCATATGCCCGCCTCGAAGCCACCACCGATTGGTCCAGTAAAGCTGGAAGCATGAAGTAATTGGCCAGTGAATGTGTCTGTCAGTATTTAGGGTTGCTCCCCATCCTCCCTTATACAGCATCCCTCCTCCTGCCATGCCAGGTGCCTGCCTTGACTGGCATTGCATGTACTGCTATTTATCTGAATAATGGTCTTCAATGGGACAATTTCAATTGCCCATAAAATTGAGGATGTTTATCAGATTTTCCTGTAGTTTGGCATAGGTAACAGGAGAGTTGTGGGATATATTACTACCAAATGTCTTGTACACAGGATGGAATATAAAAATGTTAAAGCTGGATATACATTTTCAAGTTAATTGTTTATAATATCTGGATCTGTGATCCACTCTTTCTGAAATTTGTCATGATTGGTAATCTTGGGGAGGTACATAATTTTCCCAGGATTCATGCAAATTGGATGAAAGATAAAGAAGTTGTAGCCATGAATGAATATGCAGATTTTCTTAAAATCACAACATTCAATTGCTTATAAAATTGGTTCCCTTACTCAAATCTTTCGGAAATTTGGTACACATAGTCCCCTTCCCAGTGGGGTTACAATATCCCCAAGTTTTATCACAATTGAATAATTAAAAAATATATATGGAAATATGCTTTTCCGGTTTTCCCCATTATTTCAAAAATGGAAAATCGTTTTTGTTTTTGTTTAAATTATTATGTTTTGTTTTTGTTATTACAAGAAAAAAAATGCTAACAGAATTTTTTGCTTTCATTATCATAATAACAAAAATGAATTGCACACTCCTAATTTTAACCCATTCCAAGGAGTTATGAGTGACACACATAGCTTTCAAAATCTCAAATTCACATACCAGTTTGGTCCTGTCAAAGGCTTTAACAGAATCCATTTATATTATTAAAGCCTCCATCTTTTCTTTATTTATCTTATAAATTACGTTAACCACTGTGTAGACATTGTCCGTCCCAAAAAAACGCCATATAAAGGGTGTTTTCAGATGTTACGAGATCACGCTCAACCACAGTGAACCACGCTCAATCCCGCAGCGGGGCCAAAGAGACCTGAATGTCTGTTAGGCGACCGCCAGATGTTCACCACGCTCAATACCCATATGGGGTCAACTTCAACCACACTTCCCGGGCTCCCTGGTGCAAAATCTCGGGAAGTGTGGTCAAAGAGATTCCCACCGGGAAACAACAAAAAGTAACATCTGGATGCCAATCCACAGGCGGAACCAAAGAAAATGATCCCCAGCCATGGACAATGCACGCAGCGTCACTGCCAGGCAACCAACAACAACACAGCCACTGGAGGGAGATTTAAAGGGAAATCTGCAGCAGGGAAGCATGACGGGATGGAGTGAGGAGTGAGGCGGAAGAGAGCGGTGGGCGAGAGAGAGAGGGTTGAGGAGGAGGAGGCAGTGGCAGCGGTGGAGGGAGCGCAGGTGGAGTAGGGGGAGCCGGGGGTCATGCTGACGATGGAGGAGGTGGAGGGACAACACCCACAGCAGCCGGGACATGATGCCCTGGGGACATCAGCCAGAACGGGGGTGGAGGAGGCAACCAGGAAACGGGTAAGGGGAAACAAGGGCAGGGGAGCAGGGGGGGCAACAAGGGGGGGCACGGGGCAAGCCTGGTTTCCCACCAGGGAGGAGAGGAAAGGGGGTGCCCCGGTAGGGGCCAGGACATGCACCCAACCCCAAACCCCCCCCACCCCCTGCCTCCCACAGACACAGAAGAGCACCCGGGTGGACGATCCACCGGAGGACACCGGCCCAGCCTGGGTGGAGGCAGAGGCGTAGGTGGAGGAGGAGGATGATGAACCACAGTGGAGAAGAGGGAGGAAGGAGTACCACAGAGGGGACCAGTGGGGGCTCCAGGAGACCTGGGACTTCATAAGGATATGGGGGACCCTGGAGTACCAGCTGGAGCTCGTGCTCAACCAGCGCAATGAGCATGTCTACCAGGACATAGTGTGGGACATGGAGGTGGCGGGGCATCAGCACACAGTGGCACAGTGCCGCTCAAAGGCCAAAGAGCTGAAGAGGGGGTACAAGGCCATTCGGGACAACAATAGGCGGTCCAGAAACGGAGCCCGGACCGCCCCCTTCTACGATGCCCTGGACCGCATCCTGCATATGAAGGGGTCCATAGTTGCCCCATGGATTGTCAGGAACGCTGTGGTCCAGGGCAGTGAACGGGCCGAGGTACCCCCTCCCCTCGCTGCCCCCCTGGTAGACACGAACTCCAGGGCCCCGGACCCCCAGGAGGAAAGCCCCGGAACCCCCAGCACCTGCAGGGCCCCCCATGACAGCATCCCGGATAGTACCCACCCCCAGACTGGGCAAGAGGAGTCCGAGGCCGGCACCCTCATCACCCTCAGCCAGTGGATCATGGGGGAGCACTCCCACACCAAGGGGCCGGCCTCAGAAGGATCCGAGACAGACATTGAGGGTAAGCGGGCGACCCAGATGGGGGAAGGAACCGGGCCCACGGGGGCAGGGGCCAAGGGGGGGATGGATGGGCCAGGGCCAGCCCCAGCCTGAGCCCCAGCCCCCCACAACCAAGGTGGGAGGTCACCCAGCTGCACACCCCTACACCCACAACCCCCCTCCTCTCCCGCAAACCATGGGACACCCAGGGACCAGACCCAAGTGACTGAGCAGGCATCCACTGAGGAGACCTGCCAGCAGGCACAGGAACAAGGTGATGCAGGCGGTCTGGTAGGGAGGGCACCCCGGGGTGCAGAAGGGGGTCCCCGGACAGTCGGAGGGGGTGGTAGGGACTGGGGTCAGGAGGTGGGGAGGGGCCAGGCGAGACTCCCTGGGGCCCGGGGCAGGATAGGACTCACCCTTCCGTACCCTCAGGGCAACCCCAGCAGCCAGCGTCCCCAGGGCCCGTGGCCCCATCGCAGCACATGAGGGAGCACCGGGCATGGGTCTGCAGTAGGAGGGAGGACCAGGCAGAGGAGATCATCTGGACCTCGGCAGAACAGGGGGAAAGGATGATAGTGGCTGTAGACTGGATGGAAGCAGCCATTGAGTGGTCCCTGGAGTGGGAAGAGGCGAGGGACACGAGGCTCCAGGCTGAGGTGCACCTGGAGCGGAGGCGGGAGCACCAGGAGCACAGCAGGCAGGTGGAGGCGCTTGGGAGGCTGGAGCAGGCCATCACAGGCATGGTGCGGGAGCACTCTGTGAAGATGGCTAGGTCCCATAATATTGGGACCTCCCTGCTCCTGCAAGCTGGCACAATGTGTGCTTACCTGATGGCAGCCACGCCCCCGGGCACACTGCCTGCCTAGGGCCCCATGCCAGGCCCCTCAGCACTCCCGCACCCTGGCCAGCCACCCAAGCCGCCCCCGTGCTCTCAGGGGCCGTGCATCTGCCTCCTGGTGCCCCATGGCCTCCGGAGGGTGCAGCCACCACAGGGGCCCCCGGATCCTGGCCCCCCCTCCCCCCAACCACCACCACCCCTGCCGGACCAGCAGGAGGACCAGGACACTGCTGGGAACACAGACAGGGGGGAGGGGAGCTCACAGGGATCCATGGCTCACACTGGGTGCTCACAGGGCCGACCCAGGAAACAAGGGGGATGTGGGGACAGGGAGGGAGGGGGAGGGTGGTGTGGGCAGGGCACTACAGGGGTGGAGGCAGAGGTGTCAGGTGCACATGTACACATGGGTGAAATAAATGTATATGCACAAGTATGCTTCCAGGGCCCATATGTGTGTGATGGGGGGGCACACCCCTGCAAGGTCCGGCCCCGGAAACCCCAGGGGGTGGGCTAGGGAGGGGAGCCCCTCACACCCGAGACCCCCAGGCGATATGCCTCACCAGGGCATTCCGGATGCACTTGGCATAACGGTACTCCCTGGGGTTCTCGGCTTTCATGTACAGGGACACAGGACTGGGGGCCAGGTGGGGCTCGGGGTATTCCAGGACTGCCCTCTCAGTCTCGCAGACATTGTGGAGCACACAGCAGGCTCTGATCACCATGGAGGAGGTCTCCACAGTGTAGTCTAGGCACCCAGAGTGACTCCACCAGCGCTGCTTGAGGGTCCCAAAGGCTCACTCCACCATGGTCCTTCTGGAGCACAGGCAGGTATTGTATAGCACCTCCGCAGGGGTCTGTGCGACAGGGTAGACCTTCATCAAGCAGTGGGTGAGGGGGTAGGCAGGGTCTCCCAGGATACAGGGGGGAATCGGTAACGCCTCGATCCAGGTCATCCCCATGTCAGCTAAATCCCCCAGGAACATCCGGGCATAGAAGGGGGAGATGGTCATGATCCTGGTGTTGAGAATGTGGCCGGAGTTGCCTGTGAAGATGTCTATGAACTGGCCCCCATGATCCACAACCGCCTGCAGCTGCAGGGAGTGGTACCCGTGTCGGTTCACATACTCTGCTGCCTCCCCTGCAGAGGGGCGGAGGATCTTGACGTGGGTGCTGTCCACAGCTCCCATGCTGTTGGGGAAGCCTCTGGCCGCGAATCCCACCATCATGGCCTCCTGGTCCACCAGCTGGATCATTCTGTCCAGAACCATGCCCTCCACAGCCTCGCACACATCCCGGAGGATACAGACAGGGCCCCGAGGGAAACGCGGGTCTGCGATTCACAGATTTCCCGTGGAATTCCCCTCCCCCCGCAGAATCTCCTGCCCCGCTTACCCCAGAGCAGAATTTGTAGCCTGCGCTGGGGAGATGCGGGACAGGAGATTCCACAGGGGGAGGGGAATAAACCAACTCTCAGGGCTTCTCCTCCCCAGCCTGCAGGGCTTGCCTCCCCCTGGTTTAAAAAATTAATTTACTTAGCTGGCAGCAGCTGCTCCAGTGCGCTCGTCCCCATTCAGCTCCTGGCCTCTTCCTGGCCCCTCCCAACAGGGCCTCCCAGAGCAGCGCAGCCAGATGACATCATCCAGCTGCGTCGCCCTGAAAGACCCTGTTGGGAGGAACCAGGAAGAGGCCAGGAGCTGAATGGGGAAG
>QEPC01011272.1:676294-695766 GCA_003113815.1 Sphenodon punctatus
CCATACACAGAAAAAATTATAAGCAGATTTTTTTATTCATTGGTACAAGGAAATGGATCACCAATTTTGCTAGACTTGTTTTGTAACTTTATTGGGTCGCAGAATTTTCAATTTGGGGTCGCAGAATTTTCAATTTGGGTGGCAGAATTTTCAATTTGGGATCGCAGAATTTTCAATTTGGGGTCGCAGAATTTTGGAAAAAAAATTGCAAAAGAATCGGGGCCCTGGATACAGACTACGGTGCTGAGCCCTACCCCGAAGTGCTGGGACACGGACCGGCAGGAGTCGGGCGTTGCCAGGGCCCAGACCCCTAGGCCACCCGCTGGACCACGGGGATGGGGATCCTCATGGAGGTGTGCTGTCGCTCTAGCCTGGGCATAAGGAGCTCCGCTAGCCGCAGCAACGTGAGCTTGTCCATCCTGAGGTGGGGCCTCCAGGCTGCCTCGTCTCACTGGGCCAGCGCCCTCGCCCACCAAGCCTTTGGGCACACAGTGTCCCATAGGCACCTCTCAATGGGCATAGCGAGCTGAACAGATTGGCGCATGGTATCCCTCGCCCACAGGAGGTGCCTGGCCGCCTAGCGGAGCGCCGCAGGCCAGTTCTGGGCCCGGCTCACAACCTGCCAGTCTGCCCCACGTAGCCTCTGTGCCCTTAGCTGGTCAAAGGCTCTCCTGCAGTCATGGTGCACCCTGCAGGCCCTTGCAGCTCTCCAGACCAGGGAAACCTGCAGCTGGGAGGCCAGGTGCACCTCCGCTGCAAGGAGGCGCAGCTGCTCAGTGTGGTCACAGTA
Organism: Sphenodon punctatus; assembly: GCA_003113815.1. Taxonomy (NCBI): domain Eukaryota; kingdom Metazoa; phylum Chordata; class Lepidosauria; order Sphenodontia; family Sphenodontidae; genus Sphenodon; species Sphenodon punctatus. The sequence continues at coordinate 677,085 of QEPC01011272.1, forward strand.
CCACTCAGCTGTGAGCGTGAGGTGCATCCAGTAGGTGGCTGACCTGTCCCGCTCTATGGTGGTGGGGGCCCCGGGGATTGTGGGATGTTTATCATGGCCCTCCGCTGGGTGGCCGTGCCAGGGTGCATGGGTCTGTTGGCATGCCCATGGGTACACGTGCTGGCTGCGCATGGGTACTCGTGCCTGCATGGGCGTGCGGTTCCGTGCGCTCCTTGTGCAGCTGCATGCCTTCACCCATCAACCTCCCACCCCCATGTCTGTTTGCAACACCATGGCCTTGGCATTCTGATTAGCTGTTATTTTAGTGCTATTGTGTTCAGCAGCTGTGCCGGGCCCACACCCCATGCCTTGCTCTGTTGTGCTACAATGTTGCATTCCTTGGCTGCTTTTCCTGTCCTTGGGACCCCTCGGAGGCCCACCCGGCCCTGGAGGGTATGTGTGCCCCCCTGTCCATGGTGTTATTTTCCCTGTCTAGCTGGACCACGGCTGGTTGTCCATCCACGGGGCTCCCACTTCCCAGCCCCCATGGGGCCCCCATATCTGGACCTTCCGCGAGACCATGTCTCTGTGCGACCTGCAGCATACCTCGGCCGTGCAGTTGCTCCTGGGCAGCCCGGCCAGCTGTGCGGGTGCCTTTGCTAGCTTGAGCTCTGGACTGTGCTACTTTGGCTATGAGGTGAGTGCTTGTGATTGCCGACTGCATGCGGACACCCTGGGACTGGTTCGCTTCCCTGATGGATGCATCCCAGACATGAGGTGTTCTCATGTGCCCTGTTCCGGGGCTGAGACCGTGTCTGCACTGTGTGTGTGTGGCCTGGGTGCCTACACACTGTGCCCTGCTGAGGGGGGCCCTGCCTTGGCTGCGTCCTACTTTGCCTGTGTTCACGGGGTGCGTGGGTTCCAGCTCACCCGTGCGGAGGTGTACCACTGGCTGCTGGAGCTGGGACATCTTCCTTGGCCCCCTTCTGCTGCCTGCTGTGTGTCAGAGCCTTCCGCGGTGGAACTGTCGGCCCTGTTGGGGTTGTAGTCCCGTTTGGACATCCAGCTGGGTCTCTCCATGCATGATCCCTTCGAGGCCTACTACCTCATCGCCCACCACATGTCCTTGCTGGGGTACCACTGGGGCTTGATCCATTGGACCCACCTGGTTCACCGGGTGGGGCACCTGGCCCCTGGGCCTGCAGTGGCCCCCACGGCTGCCTGCGAGTCCCGGTGTTCCTGCCACACACACCCCCGGTGTCCTGCCCCCGTGTGCGATCCCGCCGCTGTCTGGGGGTGGTGGTCCCCGCTGGCTGCTCCCTCCCTGATGTCTATGCCGTGCTGTAGTGAAGACTGCTTCCCGAGGTGCTGCTGCCCCTGCCTGTGGCTCTGGGCCCCCTCCAGGCCCCACCCCACGGTCTGCCTACACACCCGGGGTTCCCCTCCATAGTTGTTCTCCCTGGTGCCTGTGTGCAGCGCTCAGCATGGCCTCACTGACCTGTCTGTGTCCTGTCCCCACCTGCCAGTGCTGCCACCTGCTGCCCGTCCCCACCCCTTGGGTGCTTGTGTGACATGAGGGGTTCCAGGACCCCCGGACTGGCCCTCGGTGCTTCCTCTGGGGGGGTGCATCCTTGGACCTGCACCGCTGCACCTGCTGTCCTGCCTGCCCTCCATTGGCCCCTCTGTGGGTGTGGGGTCTCCGTGTGCCTCCTGGACTGTTCCCGCTCGGCTCGCTGTGCATTGCAGGCCCCCACTGTGCCTTGATCCCGAGATCCTGGGGCTTCCCCTTTCTGTGACTGCCTGTGATCCTGTGGGGGCATCCGTGCGGACTGTGCTGCTGTGGGGGTTGTGGTTGCTGTTGTCTGTGGCCTGCCCTGTCCCTTTGTGGTTTCCCCCCCTCTTCCATTTCCCACGCCCCCCCTTTGCTCCCATTGTGCCTTGTGTGTTGCCTGGCTGCCCATGTCCCCCTTCCCTTCCTTTCCCTTGTGTGTGTGTGTGTGTGTGCCCGGGCGTGTGCTCGTGCTGTGTGTTCCGCTGTGCCTCCGCTGCCTGTGTGCCTGCTGTGTGTGGTACCTGTCCGACTCTTCTACCTCTCCCCCCTCCCTTCCTGTTTCCCTTGTATGGGCATTCCCTTTTGTGCCTTTTGGCTTCATTTGTCCTCATGTGGCCATTTCTGTGTCCCGCCCCTGCCTGGTAGATTCTGGGTGTTTTGACCACGGCTGGGAATCGGCGTCACATCTGTTGCACTGTCCCGGGCCGTGATCTGGTGGCCCGATTCCCAGCCGTGGTCCTGGTCCCATCACGTCTGTTTGGGGCTTTTAATCTCTCTGGGGGGTAGTTGTTCGGTTCACCCCCAACAGGAATCCACTGTGGTGAACTGGCCGCTCGTAACGTCTGAAAACACCCTATGTCAACCTCATCAGGATGTACTAAGTTGCCTATTAAGTTATTTAGCCTATTTGCCAAACTTTTGTTGAGTCAACATTTAATAACAATATGCGATGGTAACTCTCTAATTCTATTAACTTTATTATTTCCTTTTAACATTATGAAATCTGAGCTTGATAAAAACATGGGGGAAGCTCCTTAGCATCTATTTTGAAATTGAATAGATTAACTAGATGAGAAATTAAAGATTCTTTGAAACGTTTATAAAATTCAGCCAGTAGACCATCCAGTCCTGGCGATTTGTGCTTCTGAAAAATTTTAATTTTAACCTCCACACTTGAGATGAGAGTAGTGAGAAAATTTAGCTGGTCATGATTAAGTTTGGGTATGACTAGTTTACTCAAAAAACAGTCAATATCTTCTACTTTAAGTTTGGTTGTGGTGTGCATTTCTTTAAAATAATCTTGGAAACCTGACTGTATCTCCTTATTGGTCCATATTTCCCAGCCATCCTTAGTTTTTATTTTAGTAATTGTAGCTCTTTGCCTTCTCTTTTTGATGAGCCACACTAGTACCTTATCTGTCTTATTGTGCTTATCAAAGTAAAAGCATATTGCTTTCTTCATTTGTTGGATAGTATAGTCAGTTTTCAGCAAGGAGATTTCTCCTTTAATTTTATTTATTTCCAATCTCAGGGTTTTTTTAGCTTTATTTTGTTTTTACACTCCTGTTTATTAAACTGGGCATATAGATCTTTAAACTGTTCAGCCTTTGCTTTCCTGCATGCTGTGATGGCAGAAATAAATTCTCTCCTCCAAACTGCCTTGGCTGCATCCCAGATCAGCAAAGAGGAGAATTCTCCTGGCTGACTATTTTCAAATTAATCTTTAATTGAGGCCTCCACTCTGTCTTTGACAATTATATCTTGAAGGAAGCTAATGTTAAGTTCCAATATCCTTGAGAGGTCTTTACCTGAGAAGCTATCGTATGTTTGAGTAGTACTGCATCATGATCCAATAGGGAGGTGGCCTTTATAGTACAGTTAATACAGAAGTTAACTAGCTCCTTACTGACCATAATGTAGTCAATTCTGGAGTACATCTCGTGTCTAGCAGAAAATAAAGTATAGTCAATGTTTAGTTAAATAAAATTCTTATGCCGCCCCCTCCTGCTAAAAGCATCTTGGAGCAGCTAACAACATGTTAAAATAATTTAAGATAAATACAAAAATACAATTAAAATCCCACAATAAAAGCAATTTAACCCCCCACTCTATCCTAACCTGACTCACCCACCCAATCTCCCTCAGGGAAACCATGGCGGAACAGGCAGGTCTTGCATTGTCTCCAAAAAGAGGTTGGTGGTCAGGAGGGCCTCCATCAGGAGGGAGTTCCACAGCTGCAATGCAGCCACCGAGAATGCCCTCCATAAGGATGACACCTGAGAAACCCGGGGGACCTCGAGGAGGGCCCTCCTTACAACCACAGGGACCGATCCAAAACCCAGAGGGTGAGGAGGTCCTGCGGGTAGGTGGCTCCCAGGATGTTTAGGGCCTTAAAGGTCAGCATCAACACCTTGAATTGGGTCCAGAAGACTATTGGCAGCCAGTGCAGAGAGCGAAGCACTGGTGTAATCTGTTCGCATCGGCCCATCCCCGTTAGGAGATGAGCTGCTGCGTTTTGCATCAGTTGCAGTCTCCAAACCAGCACCAAGGGTAGCCCCACGTAGAGTGCGTTACAGTAGTCCAGTCTCGAGGTAATAAAAGCATGGGCAATCATGACCAGATCCGAGTCTGAGACATACGGCTTAAGCTGATGTACCAGATGTAACTGGTAAACTGCCCCCTTCACCACAGCCACCACCTGAACATCCAGGTGGAGCTGCGGGTCCAGGAGCACCCCCAGACTCTGAACCTGAGATACCAGGGAAGGAGAGACCCCATCAATTATGGGTGCCATTACTCCCACGGCTTTCCCCACAACCATCACTTCCATCTTGTCGGGATTTAATTTCAGGCAGCTCGCCCTCATCCAATCCCCACAATCGGCAAACACCGGGTAAGCACCAAGACGTCTGAGCCTGAGTCTGATGAAAAAGAGAGATACAGCTGGGTGTCATGAGCATATTGATGACACCATATGCCAAACTCCCTGACAGCCTCCCCCCAAAGGCTGCATATATGTGTTGAACAAGAGATGGGACAAGATAGAACCCTGCGGGACCCCACACATGAGACCCCGGGGAGAAGATGAAAAATCACCCAGGATCACACGCTGGGTTCTCCCAGCCAGGAAGGAGTGGAACCAATCAAGAACGGTCCCGCCAATACCTGCCTGGCCCCGCAGCCGAGTCACCAACAACTCGTGATCAGTGGTATCAAACATAGCCAAGAGATCTAACAGGATCAACAGGGTTGAACAACCCTGGTCCAACTCACGGGAGAGGTCGTCGACCAAGGCCAAAAGTGCAATCTCCGATCCATAACCCGGACGAAAGCCAGACTGTGAGAGAGCATGACATTTAATCTGGTCCAAATGCTCCTGCAGCTGGCGAGCCACCACCCATTCAATAACCTTCCCTAAAAAGGGATGGTTAGAGAGTAGAGACTGGGTGATAGCTGGCCAGGGCATCAATGTTCAATGATGGCTTCTTGGGCAGGGGCTGCACCATAGCCTCCTTGAGATAGTCCAGCACCCTGCCCTCCCCAAGGGAGGAATTGACAATTCCCACCAGAAACTGCCCTAATGTCTCCCAGCTAGCCTTAACTAGCCAGTACAGGCATGAATATAATTCACAGTAAGTGGCTCAAACAGTCCCAAGAGCATCCCTCGCATCTGAGGGCAACACATCCTGAAATTGATCCCACAAAACAGGACAAGACAGGGTTTCTACTGCCTCTGACTCACCTACTGTTGAAAATGTTGCATCAAAACTGTGGTGGATTTGAGCACAGAATGAGGATATTTGGTTAAAACTTCTACTGGCCAATTGGCATCACAAACCGATCTTATACCACAGTGACATGTAAGAGAATCCATGGAATAGGCTCATTCTCTGCATATGCTGTGCAGGCATATGAAATTGGGACTCATTATCACATCTTTCTGATATTTGGCAGAGATGATTGTGAAAGTGTGATATCAGTCCTGCCAAATTTCATGATCACTGGTTGGACTACAAAGATGTTACAGTCAGACATACATTTATAAGTTAATTGCTTATACCACCAGGCAGTGGCAGCCTCTCCCCCGGGGTATTGGGGCAGATGCCCTCCAAACTCCTCAGGGGTCCTCCCATGCTTGCTGGGGAGCCAGAAGCTGCTCCTCAGCTGATCCAGTGGCAGCACTGTCAGTTTCCCTGCTTACCTGAAGGCTTTATTTCATTTTAACTCTCCTCCTAGAGAGTAATGAGTTATATGTAAACAAAGCCTGCAGGGAAAGAACTCTGCAAGGGGAGGAGGGACAAACATCTTCCTCCTCCTGCTGCTCCCCCATCCCTCTAGCTTTCCACTTACTGGTCAGAGAGCTAAAGGGAAGTGGGGACTTAGAGGATCTTCCCCAAGCCCTCAGGAAGAGTGCGTTGGGCATCAGCCCAGAAAAGCACTGCTTTCTGGGGGATTGGGGAGGGAGTGGGGGTTATGCTATGTGCCCCTTGGCTGGGTTCCTATGGAGAAACCCAGCCAATCAGCAAGGCCTAGGGGGTGTGTCAGGGAGACTTTTCTAAACACTCTGACCATCCCATAGCTCCTCTTTCTCCCCCTGGCCCCTCCTTTACCAGAGTGGGAGGAAGGAGGGAAAGAGCTCACTCTTCCTTGCTCCTTTCTCTTTAGGTTCACTGGGGGGAGAAGGAAGAGAGAGAGAGAGAGTGCTCCCCCCTCTTTTTTTTTTGTACAAGACGGGAGATGCCAGGGAATTGTTTGGAGTCCCTGGATTCCTTCTTTGGAGGGAAGAACAACAGAAGGTGGTTATCAGAGTCAGACTAGAGTGATCAGGAAGTATCATCCTTTCAGATACCTGGTAAGTTTTGAAAAAACAAATACCCTGCCCTGATCTCCTGTACATTGTTTGTTTGCTTTTGCTTTCTTTTGTCCTCTTCAATCCCTCCCCACACCCATGCATTACAGGAAGGGTAAATTACTAATTTTGTGAGCCCAGTTGGAAGGACTGTGTTGCCTCGCTCCCTATTCTTTAAAATATTTTCTTGACCCTTGCTGTTTTAGAGGGGATTCACACGTGTGTTTAAATCGCACAGAAGCCTCGGCGGTATAGTGCGATTTAAAGAACCCTGCACTTCCGGGTTAGTGTTCGAATGTTTGGAGTGCGGTTTGAAAAGTTGCTCCGAGCAGCTTTTCAAACTGCACTCCAAACATTCGGGCTAAGTGGAAATGTGCGCGCTCACCGCGTTCACACTAACCTGGAAGTGCAGGGTTCTTTAAATCGCACTATGCTGCCGCGGCTTCTGTGCGATTTAAATGCACGTCTGACTGCGCCCCTAGTTTTTCACCCCGTGTGAGACCTTGTCACCCTAATTGTCTGCTTTATGTTTGTTTGGGGTTTTTCTTTTTGGGTGGAGGATGGATGGATGGAAGGGTTTCTAATCTTTGCTGAAATGTTCATTGCATTTAAAATGGCTCCCTTTTCAATACCAGTTTCAAGACTTTTCTGCTCCAAAAAGGCCACCATGCCACATGTTGGTTCACTAATGGCTAGTCTTTGCATGAATGTTTGTTCCCTGTCTGATAAGGTTAGTTTGCAACAGAACTGTGTAGCATGTTCTGGAGGACAAGTGGAAATTCATGCTGCTGCTATTGTGGCGTGCTAAAGACTTCACATAATATTAATGGCTTGAGATGGTTTGCCTTCCTTGCTCTGTGTTTTCATGTGCACTGCTGGGGTTCCCCCTCCTCTCCCTCTGCCTGCAGTAGAATCTGATCGGACTGGGAGATAAAGCTGTTTGTAAACAAACAGCTCCTCCCCATGTGATGGATCAGAAAGCTGTTGCTTTGTAAATAAGGTTCTTCAAGATGGCTCTAAGATTCTCAAAACTGGGTTGTGCTTGGCATGCTCACCAAATTCAAATAATAGACCATGTGATAGTCTCGATCTCCTCTAGTATAAAAAGCACTCTCCATGTCAGAATGACAGTTCCTTCCAACCCTTTCTAGGAATATTCCATACAGGCCTGGAAGAGTGGGTTTTGTGAGAATGTTCAGAGCCATCTCAAAGAATCTTGTTTACAAGACAGTAACCTTCTGTTCCTCTTAAAATGACTCCTCACAGGCCATTTTTACATGGATCTGCCGGGCAGGGGATCCATGGGAATGCCGGTGCATGGGTGGGGTGTGCACATGGCTGCACACGCACCCCCACCCCCCCTCATCCGCACCCATGGAGCAACCTCCATTTCCCCCGGTTGCTCCGTGCAAGGGGAAGAGATGGGGGGTGAGTGGGGATGCATGTTAGGTGGGCACACGCAGGTATCCCCAGTCACTGTGGGCCGTGCACCGTGTTATTCACACGGGACTCCCCCACCCATGAACACTCAGAATTCTGCATGCTCATGGGTGGGAGAGGCCTGTGTAAAAAGTGCAACATTCTCACAACTGTCTTACTTATACTTTCTTAGGTAGGAATTTAGGATGTAAAGCAATATCTAGTCTATCTTGGAAAATCTGCAAATATGGTTCTGAGATTATTATATCTACTATTTCACTAACTCTTCTTAATGAAGTTATTACTAAAAGTAATACTGTATTTAAACCCCCACCCCATAACCAGTTCATTTGTGCCCTCCATATATTGAATTCACACTGGTCCAGGGGTGAAAATTAACTGCTTATGTGGTGGGGGCAGCGTGAGTGTGTGTGCCTCTTTTTATGGTATAATGTGCTTAATAGACTGCCTTCATTTTGGGTGTCTTGTGTGTTTGATTTCAGTGCCCCTAGGTCCACTGGAGAGGGGGGCCCATTGCACCCCAGCTACATCCCTGCTAAGGGCTAGTCTTTGCATGAATGGTCCCTCTCTGGTTGCAGCAGTTTCCTTTTACATTGCAACAAAACTGTGTAGCATGATTTGGGGACAAATGGAACTCCATGCTGATGCTTTTGTGGTGTGCTAAAGAATTCAAATAATATTGTTGGCTTAATATGGTTTGCTTCGCTCGCTCTGTGTTTGCATGGGCACTGCTGGCCCCGCCTACCATTGTCCAGGCCCCACCTACCATTGGCCAGGCTCTGACTACTATTGGTCAGACCCCACCTACCGTTGGCCCCTCCCACTTCTGGCCCTGCCCTGAACCCCATCAGCCTTGAAACCCATCAGCCGCCACTGCCACCAGGACCCTTTATCCAATCCTTCTGAAAGTTGGCAGAAATAGTAAATATGGGAAGGGGTATAAGCTTGCTAAGTTTCATCTTCATTAAATGTGAGGCAAAGAAGTTACAGTTAAGAATGGATATGAAGTTTTTTGCAAAATAATGTAATTCAACTGCTTATAAAATTGATCCCTTTATCCATTTTCTTTTTAAATGGGTACATTTAATGCCTTTCAGTGGAGGTACATTCCCCTCCATGTTTCAGCCAAATATAATGAAAAACAAAAATGTTATAGCCAAAAGTGTGTTTTTCATTGAAACCAATGGAAAATGAAAACAAAAGCAAAAACGAAAACTAAAATTTTATATTTATGAAAATGAAAACAACTGATTTAAATAATGAAAATGAAAAACGAAAACAGAAACAACATGGGCCCCTGGTATACACCTCTATTACCCTCTGCAAAAAGGAATCATTTTCATACAATTAGAAGAAGAGTCTCAGTTTAAAGTAGTTCTTCATGAGAAGTCACTAAACCTTCCTTCTCTTCTCAGTCCGAAGACATCTCTTGCACAGTCTATGATCTTTCAACAATATTATTTTCAGTTGGATTAGCCCCTTTCAGCTCAGGCAGCCTCTCCAGGTCTGCTGAAGATCCAGCTGCTCTGGATCCACATAGAAAAGTAAATCTTACCAGTAGCCACAGTTGAGGTTTAAATCCTCTTTCTTTTTGAATGTCCATGTATTTATACCATCTGCGGGGCTTGGCTGCTGTTTCACTCTCAAGATCTGGGACAATTCGGATGTCACCATGTAAATATTGTAGTCTCTCAGCTGCCTTCTCTTTTTTAAGGATCAGGTCCTTTATGGAATAGTCTCTAAATTTTATAATTATCACACAAGGTCTGTCACTATTTCTAGGTCTTGGCTGCAGCCCTCTGTGTGCTCGCTCTATTGCAATATCTTGTAGAGTTTCTTCTGCAGGAGAAGCTGTGCTTTCAAGGACTTTACAAACTCCCTAGGATTAGTGAGCTCCAGCCCCTCCCTACAGCCCTATAATCCTTAGATTATCTCAGCGGGACTGATTCTCCAGGTCCTTGAATTTGTCCAGGAGGGTCTGTAGGGCTTTAGCAAAATCTTCCCTGATGCCTTCAGCTTGTAAGCACTTATCTTCAACAACACTCAGCCGCACCTCCATGATATCCATCCTTTTAGGGACAGTGTCCGCTTGCTTATTTATCTTCACTAGAGACTGCTTCAGGTTTTTTATCTCCATTAGGAGCATGCCTCTTTCTGCCGTAGCCACAATGAATTCTTCTCTAATATCTTTTAGAATATCCTCAAAGCTTTTAGATTATGTGGGACCTTCAGAGCTCTCCACAGCATTCTTCTGCTTAGCAGCAGCCATTTCCCCCTGCATGGGAATGTTTTGCTGCAAGCAGGCCAGAGGAGATCGAGGCACACGGAATTTATCTATTTGATTTTTCTGTGCCCTTTTTGGGGGGGGAGGGGAGCATACTCACCCCTTTATACACCCAGGGGAATCTTTATTTTCAGCAGTTGGGTACTTTTAATCAGGTATTTTCATTGCGAGCTGGAAGCACAATGTAATCCCCGCTGCTCTCAAAGCCTGTACGTTTGCACTCCTCCATGCACAGAGTGGGTGTTGAGACTCTCATGAGATTCTCAAAAAAATTCACCAAGATCTCATGAGATCTTGCCCTATTTTGCAAGAATGTCAAGTGTCCTCATGAGAATTCATCAGTTTCTCATTTTAGCCCTAGCCCTAACCTATCAAGTTTCTCCTTGTGTATAATCTGTTCCATTTTATCATCTTTGTTGCCCTTCTCTTCTCTGCACCTTTTCTAATTTACTGCTCAAGGAACCATTGCTTGACATTGACTCACCTGCCAGCTATCAACTAGTCTCTAACCTTCCCTTTTTAGGGAAGCTTATTGAATTGGTTATGGCTCAGCAGGTGCAGGAGCATCTGGACTGCACCATTTTTCGGGATCCCTCACAGACTTGTTTTCTCTAAGCTGTGGCACTGAGAATGCACTTGTGGCCTTGGACAACGACCTTCACTGTGAATTGGATCAGGGCCGGTCAACCCTTTTGATTCTGTTAGATCTGTCAGCTGCTTTTGACACTGTTCATCATTGGATGCTGGTGACTAGGGATGGGCGAACGTGGTTTGGATGTTTGGAATTCGGACCAAACCAAACGTCCGAACCGAACTCTTGAATGACCTAACAGTTCGGTCATGTTTGGAGGCAGGAAAAACGTCTTTCCAGGGCCGAAAATCAGTTTCTGTTTCGATTTTGTTTCGGTTTCGGTTTCTATTTCGCTATTTTTGAATGTTCGGCCAAGTTTGGCCAAACCGAACTCGGCTGAACCAAACCATCGAACCCGAACTCAGGTTTCGAACTGAATGATCGAACATCTGAACATCCGAACTGCGATCTGTTCGCCCATCCCTAATGGTGACTCACTTTCAGGATCGAGCTGGGAGGGGCAGGTGAGATTGTTCTTGAATGGTTCTGTTCCTTCCTGGCTGGGAGAACTCAATGGATGATCCTGGAGGACTGTTCTTTGTTCCCTCAGGACCTCTCATGTGGAGCCTCCCACAAGGCTCCATTCTGACTGCACTCCTGTTCAACAGGTTACGGTATATGCAGCCGCTGGGCGAGACTGTGAGAGGGTTTGGTGATAGGTGTCATCAATATGCTGATGACACCCAACTCTACCTCTCTTTTTCATCTGACCCAGACCTGGCAATCTTGGTGCTTCCCAGTCTCTGACAGCTGTGGGGGATTGGATGAAGGTAGGCCATCTAAAGCTGGATCCCAACAAGATGGAGGTGACATTGGTGGGGAGGGCGGTGGGTTTGGCATTCCCCATCATTGATGGGGCTCTCCCCCCACTGGTCCCTTAGGTCCGTACTCTGGGGTGCTCCTTGATTTTCAGCTCCATCTGGCATATTTCCTGGGGTTCATCTTTGACATCTCCCTCTCCTTAGACCTCAGATCTAGTCTGTTGCCAAGTCCTGTTGCTTCACTCCGCATAATATTTCAGAAATCCACTGGTCAGCCTGGACTCACTGTTTTCACTGCCAAAACCATGCTCTAGTCATCTCTCATCTTAGATATTGCAACTTCATCCTTACTGATGTCCTCTGCTCCAACCTTACCCCTCTCATTTCTGTTCAATGCTTTGCTTCCAAAGTCATTCATCTTGCCCATCGATTTGTCCATGTTTAGCCCATCCTCTTTACCCTGCACAGGCTCCATCTGTCTGAACATATCTGCACAACTTCCTGATCTTTTTCTTTGAAGCTCTTCATGGCCTTACCCCACACTTCTCTGCACTTGCTTCCTGCCACATTCCCCCCTGAGAGCTTTGCTCCTCCCCTGCCACCACCTACACCTGCTCATGATTCCCTTGCTCCCATAGCGTATTTTCCCCTTCTCCCTTGCTACCCCCATGCCTGGAACTCCCCTCCTTGAATACATTCAGTCTGCTTCTTCCTAGGGCTGATGCAGCAGCAGCTGTTACCTCATCGCGATTCCATTCCGCCATTTCAGAATTGCCCGCACCACACCACAGCTTTTCTGCGGACATTCCACTAATACAGCTGGCATTCTTCAAACTGCAGAATTGTGGGGAAATTTCAGAAACTGTCAGAAAACCGCTGTTCTGCTATATTGTGGCACTGGCGGAATGGCAGAAGTAGCAAAAATGTCATGTTTCTGCTATTTTGCGAAGCCTGTGGAAGTAGCGGAATGAAATTTGTGGAATGAAAGCCTCTGCCATGCCATACCACTAATTGCTGAAACGCTGTTTCCGGCGGAAATAGCTACCGCTGCGACATTCCGCTACAGCCCTACTTCTTCCTTCTTAGCCTTCAAATCTCTCCTGAAAACCTACCTCTTCCATGAGTCTTTCCCCAGCATTTCATTCCCGTAGGCTCATCATCATGGATGCTTCCTCTTATCTCCTTCACTCAGAACCCTCTTTTTCCCTGTAACTCAGGCCACTTTCAGACCTCCCCCTCCCCCTCCACCCACCCAGAACCTCTGAAGCCTAGAGCATCCGAAAAGCACCTGCTTCCTTCGTAGGCCTGAATTGTGATCAAAGAATCTCAATAAAATTCAAAAACTGTTCTGCACATGTATAAAATGGCCACGACTGTTGTCCTGTGCATGCATGGCCATTTTCCAAAATAGCATCTTTTCACCATTTTGGAAAAGGGTAGCCAGTCTGTGCATGTGTGGTGCCATTTGTGCATGCACAGACTGGCTTCCCTTTTCCAAAATGGTGCTGACCCTGCTGGCACCATTTTGGAAAAGGGTTGTGCATGCGTAGCAGGGCCCCAGAGGCTATTTTGCACATGTGAAGTGGTTTTTAAATTATTATTTTATTATTTTGTTCGCTGTGAGGCAGCTGTCTCCTCAGAAAACTGCCGTCCTTGCTTGCTCCCACAGAGAAGTGGAGAGGAGTCCAGGAACAGCCCCAGACTTGGAGAGAAGCAAGTCAGGTGAGTCAGGTTTTTTAAAAAAATAAAATAAACCAAGTGTCAGAGAGGATGAGATTCTTGCCTTTGATGGCAAGATCCAGGGCAATTATTAGATCATTCTTGTTTGCAAGAAGAAGCCGAGAACCCTGATTCTCATCATGAAAAGTGAGAATTTCAGAAGCGAATATGATCCCTTTTCCTCCCCCTCTCTTTGCTCTCACTTTCACTAGTGCTACTGAGTGGAGGTTGCTGCGAGCACATAAGCACCATACGGCTTCCCATTTATTGGTTGGACACACTAAAAACTGTGAGTGCAGGCTGGGTGGGGGGTTGCAAGGACTGAATGCAGACTCCAGTGGGCTATCATCCTCCACACCCTTATCCTATCCATTGGAAAAAGCAGACATCTTGTGCAGGGCAGTGAACTGCTGGGATGGCACCAAGGGATTGCTTTGCCATCAGAACCCCAGAGAGCTGATTGATGTTGCCCTCTGGAGGCCACCAAGGGGCCATCTCCTCGACTCCTGCTCTCCTCCAAACAGCTGCTGAGAGAAAAAAAAGAGCAGGAGGAGGTAGGAATTTCTTTTGTTGGGGCCTTGATGATGCTCTAGTGTTCAAAAAGGAGACTACACTTTCATTCATTCTGTCCTCCCTTCACATAAAATATTTTATTTTCTTCAGCTACAACCACTCCCTCTTGTATAAAATATCTGCCGATTTTCTTTATCCTACAGTTGATTCTAAATAATTAGCCATAGTGCTTTGCTGTCATTCATTCTTGCATTCTATCCCTGGTACTTTTAATTTTTTGAATATTGAACATTTCGGAACACTGGTGCAGCTTTTTGTCTGTATGCGAGACATTGTTCAGCATTATCTATCTATTGTAGCTTCTTTCTGTGAAGCATTTTTGCAATGTGGCTTGTGAAGAATACTCTATGAAAATAAATTGTATTATATTATACCTGTTTCAAGTGGAGCTTAAGGTTTTTTTTGTATTTGCTTCTTTTTTTCTATAACATAAGAGAATTGTAACATCTTAGCAAAAGCAGGTTCTTTTCATTAATGGCATAGACTGAAGCTCAATACAGGACAACTGAATGTGTTAACAAAAAAAATTCACATCAATTCAAAAAGTAAGTGGGTATAAAGCTTTTCACATATTCACCTAACATATAAAAATAGGGATCACAGAACCCATTTGCAGAAAGCAATTAGCCTGTGTTATCTATATGGCTGCTTGCAGATTAAATTCTAATATTGAAAGCTTCAAATGTACTGTAAACGTCTCAAGCTGAGTTGTCAACACACTGGTCTCAGTGCATTTCCTAGCCTCTCCCCACTGACAACCCCCCCCCCCATGTTAAAATTAATGGCTGTTGTTGGGAAGACAAACTCTCTCAGGAAGAGAAATTATGGGGCCTACATACTTAGACAGTCATTGAAAGTTGAAGCGTATTCTCAAATTTTATTATTTATTTTGATTTCTACCCCACCCTTCCCAAATGGCTAAGAGCGGCTTACAAAGCAAATAAAAACAATACATATCAAACAGTATAAAAACATAACCCCCCAATCTACTTTCCTCTCGCCCCACCCCAACCACAAATGCCACAAAACCCTCCCCAACCACCCCTTCCTGCCCCTACCTCAAAAACCTGCTGAACCCCCATTCCCTGTCTACTAAATGCCTTACCAAAAATAAAGGTCTTACACTGCCTCCAGAAGATGCTCAGGCTCAAATGAACCTCTTGGAGAAGGGAGATCCATACCGGGGCAGCCACTGAGAACATCCCCCTGCAAGCGTCACCATATGCACAAGACTAACAGATGGCACCAACAGGGAGGTGCTCCCAGATGATCACAGGGACCATAGTGGGACATGGAAGGGCAGGTGGTCTCTCAGATGTCCAGGTTCCAGATCGTTTAGCACTTTTAAAGGTCAAAACCAGCACGTTGAATTGTCCCTGGAAAGCTATAGGGATCCAGTGAAGACTTCAGAGCACCGGTGTAATGTGCTCCTTGTGCCTCACCCCCCAAAGAAGGCAAGCCGCTGCATTCTGCACCAGCTGCAGCTTATGAAGTGTCATCAAGGGCAGCCTCACATAGAGAGCATTGCAGTAGTCTAGCCTCAAGGTGATGAAAGAATGGATGACAGTGGTCAGATTTGAATTGGAAAGAAAAAGCTGCCGCCTCCTCACCAGATGGAGTTGGTGGTGAAAAGCGGCAAGCGCTCCTGGCCACCGCTGCTACAATCCAAATGCAGCAAGGGGTCCAGAAGCACACTGAGACTGCAAACCTGACTGATCAGAGGGGGCCGAACTCCATCAATAACAAGAGTTCCAATCCCCTCCCGATATCCTGCTCTTCACATGAGACCATGGAAATGTAGCCAAAGATTAAAAAGGGAATGAATGAATATGACGGGATTCACTCACAAGTGAATGGGTACTGTTACATTTGTTAGGAATCAGGGTGATGTTGATTATTGTTGTTGTTATTGTTTTTTGGTGGGGGTTTTTTTCTGGCAGGTAACCACTAGCTTGTGGGTCTTCACTGGCCACTCATGACATAAGTTCCAGCAATCTAAAAAATACTGCAAGTGCCACTGTATATTAGGCTCTCAAGTAGTTGTCATGTGAAAACAACTACATGCAAGAGGGGACAATGGGGAGTTAGACGTTGAGGCAGGGAAAAAACCTGGACTGGGTCCTTTCCACACCATAGCTTTTCTCTTCTCTCGCTGCCACTTACAGTGCTCCTGTTCAGAGAAGTGGCAACCCGGAGACAGAGTTGTCTCTCTGCTTTTTGAAGAAGAGGATAGAGAGCAATGGTAGGGAGAGGAGGAAGCTTCCCACGGGTGGCTGTCTGCACTCTCATTGGGAGAGACGGTGGCAGAGAGTCTCCCAGCCGTGCCTCTTCCAAAAGTAGGGATGTGTGAACACGGTTTGGACGTTCAGAGTTCGGCTCAAACTCAGTCAGTTCAGACGGTCAAACTGGACGGCCGAACCGAACACCAAAAAACTCGGACAGTTCGGCCACGTTCAGATGAGTTTCGGCATGTAGGGGCGGGAAATACCTGGCTAGCAGGCCCAGGGAGGGGGGTCAACTGAGGAGAAGACTTCCTGGTGCCAGGGGTGGAGAGACTTGAACTAGCAGACAGCCTGCCCAATCACCATCCCTCTTTTCCTCAGACCACTGGTTTCACAGTCTACAATTGGCATGGGGCTAGGGCTGAAGCGGCAGCAGCTGTTACCACGCCGCCTTTCCATTCCGAGAACTCCGCACTTAATATGTCTTGCCGCCAACTTCCCCTTGATATTTCCGTGAGTCCGAACTACCTGCTGCCAGTATCTGTAGATGCAGCATGTCTGAAGTTTGTGAACACAAGTGATTTTATGCTGCCTTCCGTCACTTAGCGCGAATCCCTGATGCACTGTGATGCTGAATAATAGATTATTGAATGAATGAATGAACTTAGAGTGACTCTGACTGCATATTTCAGAGTCCGCTGCAGGGGCGTAGCCACTGTGGCATGGGGCGCATTTGCGCCTGTGCCCTGCCCTGGGAGGGGGCCGAAAGCAATGACGGATGGCCCCAGGTATATGCGGTATCCGCGGGAGCCAGAAACCCCACTCCCAAGTCCTGGAGGAGTCTCTCTTGCACCACTGGCACTACCTTTTTAAACAGCTCAGTTATAGCCCCGCAGCACTGCTACACGGGTGGGGGAAGAGTCCCCCCAGTCCCCTCCTTCCCAGCGAAGGTTGCTGTCTTGTAAAAAAAGTTCTTCTTCAAGGGGTTCCTTCCATTCTCACTTGCACACCCTTCTCTTACCAAGCTCTTTGCTTTGTGATCACTGCATAGAGCGAACTGGGGGTGCAGAGCAGCTACAATGAGGCAGAGAGCCATCCCAATAAAGATAAATAATTTGTCCTTGGCACCGTAACGCACAAGAGAATTCACAGAAGAGCAGGGACTCCCGCCCCCATCCCCTGGATCACCATCAGGAGGCAGGCGCTCGCTCACTGCTGCTGGGGATCCCTGCACTCTAATCAGGACATAGACTAGTGCACAAGGAGGGACAACAAACAGGGCAGCACCCAGAGTTGAGCTTTGCAGGAGGGATCTTTGTTATCCCTCCTTGAACACTAGTTACTGTCTCTGTCCTGCTTAGAGTTCAGGGATTCCCCAGCAGCAGTGAGCGAGTGCCTGGCTCATGATGCTGATCCAGGGGATTGGGGGGGGAGGGGAGTCCCTGCTCTTCTGTGAATTATCTTGTGCATTAGGGTGCCATGGACAAATTCTTCCCCTTTGCTGGGATGCCTCTCCACCTCATTGTAGCTGCTCTGCAACCCCATTCCTCTCTATGGGGTGATCACAAAGGGAAGAGGGAGCATCTGTCCATCCTTCTAATAGAGACAGCACGGAACAACCAACTGTCCCCCAACTGAATGGACCCCCCAGAGCAAGCTTCTCCCTGCCTGCTACCCCCTCCCAGGCTGTAAATCCAACCTGCATGGAGTGTCATTTTGTTAGAAAATTCCCCCACCACCTCTTTCTAGGCTTGGTACTCTCCCATTGTTGGGAATGGGAGGAGCCACTCGAAGGCGAACAGAAGGTTGCTGCCTTGTAAATAAGGTTCTTTGAGATGGTTCCGAAAATTCTAATAAGCACCCACCCTTCCGACCCCGCATGGAATTTTCTTCCTAATTGCTTAGGGTTGGAAGGAACTGTGTTGGGTTTAGGTACCTTATATGGGGTGGGGGCGTGTGAATGTTGCATGGTGTTTTTTTTTAAGCTAGTGAGCTTGGTATATGCCAGTAAGAGAAGAGCGTGCAAGTGAGAATGGAAGGAGTTCCTCGAAGAAGAACTTTGTTTACAAGGCAGAAACTTCCCTCGCACCACAGTGGCTATGCCCCTGGCTGCAATACTGTGAGAATCACAAACCTGCCACGCTTAAGGGAAAGGGGAAACTGTGGCAAACCTGCCACTTCTGTGTGCAATCTACAGTGGCGAAAATACCGCAGCGGCAGCCATGGAAAGCCACGAGTGCAAGGCGCAAAAATCACTCCCTTCCTAACAGTGGTGCTTGGTGTGGAAAAACACTTTCCGCCAGTAAATGCTGCTGCAGCGGTATGGCATTTCAGCCCTACATGAGGTTAGGCTGCACAGAGCCAATGGGGCTTGTGGTCAGGCAGGCGCAGCAAGTAACAAAAGTAATTGCCCGCCCCCCCTTCCAGTTCCTTCTGAGCTAGCCACTGATCCTGTCAGCAGGCTTTTTCAGAACTCTCCCTCTCCCAGCAGTTTGTGTTCCTCCCAATCCATTGCCATCCTCCTCCTATTTCACCCATTTCAACACATTTACCTCCATAGTTTCATTTATTTAGATTAGAATAGATAGATTTAGGTGTTATTTTTATTTTTCACCCCTCCCTGTGTTCTTTCTCCCTACCCTCCATTGAATCCTTCCCTCCTCCCTGTATAT
>QEPC01011272.1:696807-718665 GCA_003113815.1 Sphenodon punctatus
ATAGATATAGTGTGTAGTGATTCAGTTTTAATATTTTATAGTGTGTTTGTAGGACTAGGCCTTTGTAGATATTAGATAATATTCCATTTAGTTCCATAGGTTTTAGAATAGTTAATAGAAGTTAGAGTTAGTGTAGATATATATAATATTAGATTACAAATTTGAATAAATAAATTAAAAAATATATAAAATCTTCCTCTGCATTCTTTGGGTGGGAGAAATGGAAAAGGGAAGCAGGAGAAACCGGTCTGCTACTGATAAGGCGGGCAATGGTCCACGTGGCAGAGTTGGCAGGGGTCGTGCCAGCAGAGCGGCAGCAGGCATCAACAGCAGCCTGAGCCCAACACCATGCCCCAAACTGCACAGGCCTGATTTTGAGAGACAGGCTTCAGAGGCTCCCAGCAGTGGCATTAGGGGTGTGGTTCAGCGGCACCTCCTCCCAGGGTCCTCCACTGCCATGCAGGACACTGGAAGGCCTGCCTCCAGGAGGCCGTGGCTTTCTCTGCTGCAGCTGCAGGAGCAGGTGCAGGTGCTTTGGGGTCGGATGTTCCTCCAGGGCCACCAAAGTCTCTGACCCCCATTATTGATGTGATCCCCAGCAATCCAGGGCTGGTGGATCCCACCCTGGCTGCTAGAGGCAGGGCCCAATCCCCAGGCAATGGCAGCAGGGAGAGGAGCAACAGTAGCAGCAGCAGGAGCAGCAGCTATAGGGGGAACAGGGAGAGTGGCAGCAGCATGGTGAGCAGTCGATCAGCCTCAGGGTCCCATTACTCCCCTTTCCAGGACATCAATCAGATTGGGGACAACGAGGCAGACACTAGTCCTGTGGAGGAGATGTCTGGTTCTGAGGCAATTGCTGTCCCTCCGAGAGCTGTATCGCCACCATGTTCTTCCCCTCCCAGCAGCACTGTCAGCGGTGCTTCACTCGGTGTGGGCCAGAAGGCAGGAGGGGGGGGAAAGTCCTCCGTCTGGGCACAATTTAAGTTGGTATGGGCGGATAATCCCAGGGAGGTGCAGTGCACTTTGTGCCAGAAGGTGGTGAAGCATGGGCAGGTGCTCACCAACCTTGGCACAACTGCCATTGCAAGGCACCTGAAGGGATGCCACAGCTCTGTGCTGCTAAGAGGGCAGGCAGGGGCAGTGGACGCCAATGAGTTCCCAACTGTAGCAGCCAGTCGTCCACCTCCATCAGCGGACGAGCGTCCTGCTCTAACAGCTGCCTCTAGCAGCAGGAGCAGTATCGCTTCTAGGGGGTAGCAGCAGCAGCAGCAAAAGCAGCATCAGTGCACCAGGGAGGATCTGGGTGGGGGCAACTGTCAAATCCCTCGTCAGCTGCAGGACGTGGAGGGCAGCATGGCTTTCAACTGAAAGCCATGCACATGTTGGGGCAAATGATTGCAATGGATGGGCAGCCTTTCTTGGTGGTCAGGGACATGGAGTTTAGGCACCAGATTGGTTTCCTGGCCCCCCAGTTCATGCTGCCCTTGTGCACCACCTTGAGTCGGCAGGTGGTGCCAGCCTTGTACTGGACTTTAAAGAAGCGGGTGAGGAAGCAGCTGGGAGGGGCTGTGGGTGCCACTGTCCACTTCACCACAGACCTGTAGTTGAACAGGAACACACAGCATGCCTACCTGGCAGTGACGGCGCACTAGTGGCAGGACTCGGAGGCAGCATTTGGCAGTGGCAGGAGGGGTCCCAAAACAGGGTATAGGTGGCCCCTGCTTCAGGCGGAAGTAATGGACAGCCCCCACACATCTTGAAACAACAAGGCATCCCTGACCGCCATGGTGAAGGAGTGGGTCACATCGGGTGAGCCCTTCACCAAGGGGTGTGTGGTGACAATGTGGCCAACATATTGAGGGCAGTCTGCAAAGGGGGCTTCACCACCATCCCTTGTGCCACACACACGCTTCACCTGCTGGTAAGGGACACTCTGGCCTGGGGGGAGAAGGGGATTGAGGCCGGCACCCTTAGCTCCCTGATCAACCAGAGGAGGAAGCATGCTGATTTCATTAACTAGAGCGTGAAGGGCAGTGACTTCCTCTGGGTGAAGCAGGCAGAGCAAGGCTCCCCAGTGCACCAGCTGGTGTAGGATGTGTCCATTCAGTGGAATTCAACGTTCCTGATGCTCGAGCAGCATCTCAAGCAGAAAGCTGCTTTGCACCAGGTTCAACTGGTGCCAGACCGTGGGACACCTCCAGGGTATGATGGGGTGGAATGGGAGATCCTGGCTCACACAATCTTCATGCTGAGACCGTTCCTGGCTGTGATGGAGACCATCAGCTCCTCCATGGCCACCATCAGCCAGGTGACCCCTCTGGTCCAGAGTCTCCTCAGGAGGCTGGAGGATGTTCTCCAGGGGTGGGATTGTGGCCCTCAGGGCAGGAAGCTGGCAGATGAGGCTGTTGACCTGCTGTGGCAGCTGAAGTCAGGGCTGAAGGTGCGGTTTGATGAGCTCCTGCAGAGGGAGGAATATGTTTTGGCAACCAGATTGTTCTATTTCTATGTTCTGTACAGTGCCAGGTACATGACCGGCGCTATATAAATGTTTATAATAAATAATAAATAATAATAATAATAATAATAATGGACCCCAGGCTAAAGGGCAGCATGGCACGCCAGACAGCACTCTGTGGGCACTGGAAGGGTNATAGATATAGTGTGTAGTGATTCAGTTTTAATATTTTATAGTGTGTTTGTAGGACTAGGCCTTTGTAGATATTAGATAATATTCCATTTAGTTCCATAGGTTTTAGAATAGTTAATAGAAGTTAGAGTTAGTGTAGATATATATAATATTAGATTACAAATTTGAATAAATAAATTAAAAAATATATAAAATCTTCCTCTGCATTCTTTGGGTGGGAGAAATGGAAAAGGGAAGCAGGAGAAACCGGTCTGCTACTGATAAGGCGGGCAATGGTCCACGTGGCAGAGTTGGCAGGGGTCGTGCCAGCAGAGCGGCAGCAGGCATCAACAGCAGCCTGAGCCCAACACCATGCCCCAAACTGCACAGGCCTGATTTTGAGAGACAGGCTTCAGAGGCTCCCAGCAGTGGCATTAGGGGTGTGGTTCAGCGGCACCTCCTCCCAGGGTCCTCCACTGCCATGCAGGACACTGGAAGGCCTGCCTCCAGGAGGCCGTGGCTTTCTCTGCTGCAGCTGCAGGAGCAGGTGCAGGTGCTTTGGGGTCGGATGTTCCTCCAGGGCCACCAAAGTCTCTGACCCCCATTATTGATGTGATCCCCAGCAATCCAGGGCTGGTGGATCCCACCCTGGCTGCTAGAGGCAGGGCCCAATCCCCAGGCAATGGCAGCAGGGAGAGGAGCAACAGTAGCAGCAGCAGGAGCAGCAGCTATAGGGGGAACAGGGAGAGTGGCAGCAGCATGGTGAGCAGTCGATCAGCCTCAGGGTCCCATTACTCCCCTTTCCAGGACATCAATCAGATTGGGGACAACGAGGCAGACACTAGTCCTGTGGAGGAGATGTCTGGTTCTGAGGCAATTGCTGTCCCTCCGAGAGCTGTATCGCCACCATGTTCTTCCCCTCCCAGCAGCACTGTCAGCGGTGCTTCACTCGGTGTGGGCCAGAAGGCAGGAGGGGGGGGAAAGTCCTCCGTCTGGGCACAATTTAAGTTGGTATGGGCGGATAATCCCAGGGAGGTGCAGTGCACTTTGTGCCAGAAGGTGGTGAAGCATGGGCAGGTGCTCACCAACCTTGGCACAACTGCCATTGCAAGGCACCTGAAGGGATGCCACAGCTCTGTGCTGCTAAGAGGGCAGGCAGGGGCAGTGGACGCCAATGAGTTCCCAACTGTAGCAGCCAGTCGTCCACCTCCATCAGCGGACGAGCGTCCTGCTCTAACAGCTGCCTCTAGCAGCAGGAGCAGTATCGCTTCTAGGGGGTAGCAGCAGCAGCAGCAAAAGCAGCATCAGTGCACCAGGGAGGATCTGGGTGGGGGCAACTGTCAAATCCCTCGTCAGCTGCAGGACGTGGAGGGCAGCATGGCTTTCAACTGAAAGCCATGCACATGTTGGGGCAAATGATTGCAATGGATGGGCAGCCTTTCTTGGTGGTCAGGGACATGGAGTTTAGGCACCAGATTGGTTTCCTGGCCCCCCAGTTCATGCTGCCCTTGTGCACCACCTTGAGTCGGCAGGTGGTGCCAGCCTTGTACTGGACTTTAAAGAAGCGGGTGAGGAAGCAGCTGGGAGGGGCTGTGGGTGCCACTGTCCACTTCACCACAGACCTGTAGTTGAACAGGAACACACAGCATGCCTACCTGGCAGTGACGGCGCACTAGTGGCAGGACTCGGAGGCAGCATTTGGCAGTGGCAGGAGGGGTCCCAAAACAGGGTATAGGTGGCCCCTGCTTCAGGCGGAAGTAATGGACAGCCCCCACACATCTTGAAACAACAAGGCATCCCTGACCGCCATGGTGAAGGAGTGGGTCACATCGGGTGAGCCCTTCACCAAGGGGTGTGTGGTGACAATGTGGCCAACATATTGAGGGCAGTCTGCAAAGGGGGCTTCACCACCATCCCTTGTGCCACACACACGCTTCACCTGCTGGTAAGGGACACTCTGGCCTGGGGGGAGAAGGGGATTGAGGCCGGCACCCTTAGCTCCCTGATCAACCAGAGGAGGAAGCATGCTGATTTCATTAACTAGAGCGTGAAGGGCAGTGACTTCCTCTGGGTGAAGCAGGCAGAGCAAGGCTCCCCAGTGCACCAGCTGGTGTAGGATGTGTCCATTCAGTGGAATTCAACGTTCCTGATGCTCGAGCAGCATCTCAAGCAGAAAGCTGCTTTGCACCAGGTTCAACTGGTGCCAGACCGTGGGACACCTCCAGGGTATGATGGGGTGGAATGGGAGATCCTGGCTCACACAATCTTCATGCTGAGACCGTTCCTGGCTGTGATGGAGACCATCAGCTCCTCCATGGCCACCATCAGCCAGGTGACCCCTCTGGTCCAGAGTCTCCTCAGGAGGCTGGAGGATGTTCTCCAGGGGTGGGATTGTGGCCCTCAGGGCAGGAAGCTGGCAGATGAGGCTGTTGACCTGCTGTGGCAGCTGAAGTCAGGGCTGAAGGTGCGGTTTGATGAGCTCCTGCAGAGGGAGGAATATGTTTTGGCAACCAGATTGTTCTATTTCTATGTTCTGTACAGTGCCAGGTACATGACCGGCGCTATATAAATGTTTATAATAAATAATAAATAATAATAATAATAATAATAATGGACCCCAGGCTAAAGGGCAGCATGGCACGCCAGACAGCACTCTGTGGGCACTGGAAGGGTGAGCTGGTGGAGAGGCTCCAGCAGGCAGAGAGGGCTCCGGAGAGTGAATAGCAGCAGCAGCAGCAGGACACCCCTGGGGATGGTGGGAGTGGGAGCAGCCACCCCTTTCAGCTGGTGGGGTCTATCCCTGCCCCTAGCAGTAGCAGCACCAGCAGCATACTAAGCAGCAGCACCACTCCTATTGTGAGCAGCAGCAGCTCGTATATGCATGGCACTCTGGCGAGCATGGGATCGTGCACAACAGGGCAGGTAGCATGGCTGAGGGCAGTGGTGGAGGTGGTGCTGAGACAGAATTATGTGAGTTAATACGACAGCCCTCAGCAGCAGTGGAGAGCTACCTGGAGAAGGAGCCATGCATCAAACCCAGCAGCGATCCCTTGGACTACTGGGCCGGCAAGACCAACGTGTGGCCAACCCTGTCCAAAGTTCCCAAGGGTCACTTGTTCTTCCCACAAACGAGTGTCCCTAACGAGCGGGTGTTCTTGATGGTGGGGGAAATTTGCTCATTGCACCACCTGAGACTGGGGCCAGGTTGGTGGAGCAGTTGCTGTTTATCAAGGTGAACCTTCCACTGCTGGGATTCCCCGAGCTTCCCCTGGACATGGATTGATGGTGCAGTAGCACACGCCATCCCATGCCTGGGGAAGTCTTGGGATGGGGCTCCTCCTCAATCTGGTCTGCTTCTGCTGAGGTGCTGTCCCTTCCTCGCTCCCAATGCCCAATGCCCACCTTGCCTCTCTTTCTCACTAGCTGGCCTGGGCCAGCTTATCTGACAAACTTGATGCAGGGTGGCAGTGGGAAGCTGTAAGCCTGCCAGCTGGCCTCTAGCTAGATGATCTCGGCCCGCCTATCTGACTGGCTCTCTCTCGTGTGTGGGGTGAATAGTCTTTTCCAGTCTATCTAAGTTCCCTGCCAAGGTTCCAGCCTGCCTTCTCTACTGCCTCTTATGCCACGCTGCCTGTCTGCCCACCTGCCCAGGTTGCCAAAATCAAAGCCTTCCTCGGTCTGCCTTTGGATGCACATGCCATGGTGCCTGTCTGTCCGCCCTGTTTGCCAACCTCAAACCCTGCCTCAGCCTGCCTTCTGATGCTTATGCCATGCTGCCTGTCTGCCTGTCCGCCCAGGTTGCCAAGATCAAAGCCTGCCTCAGCCAGCCTTCCAATGCTCATGCCACGTTGCCTGTCTACCCGCCTTAGGTGCCAAGCTTGAATCCTGCCTCAGTCTGCCTTCTGCTCATGCCCAAGTGCCTGTCTGCCCACTCTGTGGGCAAAGCTGAAGCCCTGCCCCAGCCCGCCTGCCTCTCATGTCAAGGTGCCTGTCTGCATACCCTGGCAACCCTGGGTGATGTGCCCCATTGGCCTGGTAATTCCATGGCTTCTGTCTGCTGGTCCATGGGTGCTCTGCCATGGCAAATCCAAATTTGCCCACGCCGTCCTGCTACTGCTGTCTGCTGCTGTTGGGAGCTCTTCCCTGACAAATCCTACCATCCTGGCTCCATGGGTGCTGGGCACAGACAAATCCTGATGCTGCCGTTTCTGCTGTTCCACGGGTTCTGTGCCCTGGTGATCCAATGGCTGCTGCTGCTGCTGCTGCTGCAGTGCCACAGGCTCTATGCCCTGGCCATCCAATCTATGCTGCTGCTGCTGACTCAAGCTATGTTGTTCCACAGGTACTGTGACCTGGCAATCCAATACCTGCTTCTGACAATGCTGCCTCTGCTGTCTATGCCATGGGTTCTGTACCCTGGCAATCCAATGTCTGCCGCTGCTGCCAATGCTGCCTCTCCTGTGCTAGGGGTTCTTTGCCCCAGCAATCCAATGTCTGCCGCTGCTGTCAATTCTGCCTCTGCTGTGCCATGGATATTGTGCCATAGCAATCAAATGTCCGCTGCTCCTGCCTCTGCTGATGGCACCTCTGCTGTTCCATGGCCTCTGTGCCCTGGAAATCCAATCTCGGCTGCTGCTGCCAATGCTGCCTCTCCTGTGCTATGGGTTTTTGCCCCAGCAATCCAGCTGCTGCCGCTGCTGCCTCTGCTGTGCCATGGATATTGTGCCATGGCAATATAATATCTGCTGCTCCTGCCTCTGCTGATGGCACCTCTGCTGTTCCATGGCCTCTGTGCCCTGGCAATTCAATCTCTGCTGCTGCTGCTGCTGCTGCTGCTGCTGCTGCATGTCAGCCATTTTCTCCTCACTCTTGTAGATGGGCATAGCTCATATGAGCGCACTGGCAAGTGGGGCCTGGGTGTCTATGAGATTCACCACTGGGCAAGGCTTGCCCAATTTGAATTTGAGCTTCTTGAGCTCAGTCAACTATTATGCCAGCTGGTAATGCCTGGCTGAGTAGAGGTGCCAGCCACCAAGCCCTGGCTGGGCCTCTGCCACTGGCAGCCTGCAATGCTTGACCAAGTAGGGGTGGCAGCCACCAAGCCCTGGCTGGGCCTCTTCAGCTTCTCTACCAATGCCTGACACCCTGAGATGCTTGGTCGAGTAGGTGTGCCAGCCACCAAGCCATGGCTGGGCCTCTTCCACTGCTACACTGATGCCAGCCAGACTGCAACATCTGGCCGAGTAGGGGAGCCAGTCACCAAGCCCTGAAAGGCCTCTTACGCTGCTCCACCAATGCCTGGCAACCTGCAACACCTGGCCGAGTAGGGGTGACAGCCATCAAGTCCTGTCCGGGCCTCTGCCTCTGCAAACATCAATGCCTGGCAGCCTGCAATGCCCGGCCAAGTAGGGGTCCCAGCCACTCCAGTCCCAGAACCCACCATCAGGGTTCTGGGACCTATATTTCAGGCAGGGAGGGCTGTCATTCAACTTCATTGTCTGTAAATGTTTCACCGATGACAGCCAGCTTGTAACACCAGACCAAGTAGGGGTGCCAGCCACCGAGTCTTTGCCGGGTCTCTGCCACTGCTCGGCTGATGCCTGGCAGCCTGCAATGCCCGGCCGTGATGGTGACTCAAACTGGAGAATCCAGCATAGAGTGAGCAGAACCAGAGACCTTCCAGTGTGTCTGTTTAAGATATTAAACAGCCTAAACCCCCGCTAAGCCTACCCTTCACTTCAGAAGGAGTTTACACAACAAAGAACACATACCCATCCAAGTTCAATTGCCCTGCATGCAGCATTTCTTGGAGCAAAGTAATGTCAAAGTATCTAATGACACAACCAAAATCATTATCCATTAATTTGGTTTTCCAACCAAAAATGTTCTGAGAAACTATAGAGATAAAAGACTTCCTTAGGGGGGGCTGCCCATTATTCCTGCACTTCATCTGCAGTTGCAAAACTCAATTGGTTTGAGGGGAGATCAAATTCCTCCATCCCCAATATTGAGGTAGAGAGAGGAGGTGCAGGAAAAGGATCCAGCTTAACTGGACATAATCCTGTAGGATCAGAACCAGTATTACCCAGCACCGTATGTGCATGACCACTTCCCATGTGCCAAAGCACTCAGGGAAGTGGCCTCATGCTGAATATTTTGTGACACAACTTCTTTTACCTGCTCTGTTATTAAGACCACTTCCCCTTGAGGAAGGTATCCTTCTAAATAAATAGTCATACAGGCTGCCAGTCATCGATGCAGCCACGGCAGAGGCCCGGCCAGGGCTTGGTGGTGGCTAGCACCCATACGGGGCCTGGAATTGCAGACTGGCATCCTACTCACCAGATATCAACCATCCCTTCTGAAAATTGATCAAGTAGCCTTGCCCGGTGGTGATTCATGTGGCCAGCCAGCCACCGCCTGCCGTGATGGTGACTAGAAATGGATAACCCAGCATAGAGTCAGCAGACCTGAAGGCCTGACAGCCTGAAATGCCTGGCCAAGTAGGGTTGCCAGCCACCAGTCCTGAGGTGGGCCTCTGCCACTGCTCCATCGATGCCAGCCTGCAATGCCCGGCCAATTAGGGGTGCCAACCACCAAGCCCCAAGCCTTCCCGGCCTCTGCTGCCACTGGGTCTCTGCCTGTAGGCCATGACAACATGCAGAACCCCACTTTGGGAAAAAGGCAGGCACTACTTGGCTGGGCATTGAAGGCTGCCAGACATCATTGGAGCAGTGACAGAGGCCCGGCCCGGCCAGGGCTTGGTGGCTGGCACCTCCGGGGATGCTCGCCCAATTCCCATCGGGGCATGGCTGACCATCTGAGACCGACCAATGCCTGTAAGCCTGCAATGCCCAGCCAGCTATGAGTGGCAGCCACCAAGCCGCAAGCCTTCCAGGCCTCTGCTGCTGCTGCTGCTGCTGCTGATACTGCTGAATCTCAGACGGCCAGCTCTGGCACCATGGGCACCCCCAGGGGCCAAGAGCTGAGCCTGCCTGTCCAGGCAACCAAGCATGCCAAGTGACAAGCCTTCCCGGTCTCTTCTGAAGCAGCTGCTGCTGTGTCTCAGATGGCCTGCCATGCCACCACAGACCCCCCTGGGGTCCCTGCAGTGCCCCAAGCCTCCAGGTGGGACTGAACTTTCCAAACGTTTGAGGGGGGTCTGAACACTGCAGGACCAAACCCACAAATCCGAACTATGTTTTTAGCCTGAAAGTCCAAACGTCCGAACTCCACCCTGTTTGCACTTCCCTATCCAAAAGGAGCACATAAATTGGCAAAGCGGATATGACTAGATCAGGTGACAGCTCCTTGCCATGGTCTATTCCCCCTTGGGATTTTTGCTGCTACTGCTCAGGGATGGAACTGCAGTGAGTCAGCTTGGGACAAAACTCCATTGATACCCTGGAGTCCCATCCCTGAGCAGTGGCTGCAGGAACTGTGTTGCAGTGCAGAGCAGAGCAGGTCTTCTCCATGTCATCATAACTTCTAACGAGAGCTGAAATGAGTATCCGCAGAAACAGGTATACCTGTTGGAATTACGGTACCTGAAATAAAATAGTAACTTTGGATACTAGGTGGTATCTTATCGATACCCGATGGGTTACCTGATTTGCCAAAATACTGTTTCTGTTACTGATTTTCTAGTTTTCATTACTGATTTTCCTTTTCCCCATGGAAAATGGTCAGGAACATTCAGAAACATAAGGGGCGGGGGAGTGAAGTTGTAAGTAGCAATCAATTGGTAAACTGGAAATTGTCAGTAAAATGGAAAAAAAGGGTGACTCATTAACACCTGGTATATCAAGGTAATCAGGTTCCAACTTGATCAGGTATTTACTGGACATCTGAAAGGCTACTTGAAATTTTGGGTATTATCCACGGGAAGCAATTTGGCTATCCATTTAAACTCTACTTCTGATTTTCTCTCTCTCCCCCCACAATAACTTGGGGCTGGTCTGACATGTGAACATTAACCATTCACAAGGGTTATTGTTGTTGTTGGTTTTTTCCATGGATGCTCACACTTTTTACACCCAAAGACTCTGACTACAGATTTAAATAAACTGGAAACTTAACTCTGGAATCCAGCATTTTTGAAAATCCAGCATGGTACGTAGGATTTTTTAAAAATATGTATATATTTGGCAAGGAGATCTTCCATGTTATTAGCTTCCCAATTAAAGCTTACCAGTACAAAGTACCAAATAAATATATTGTAAATTGTATTGGCATCGCATCTACATAGGGCATCTTCACTTGGCAGCTGATGAATGAATAAGATGTACGAAATGGGACAATTCCCATGCCCTGAAAACCATCTGCACCCCATTACAGGGGCACTGTGCTGCATGCAAAGCACGCAGATCTACGTGCACAGAGTCTATGTTTGTGATTGCAGCCACTGAATCCTGACACCATTAGCTGGCATGCTGGTGGTATAATGAATACCCTTGTAAGCGAATCCTTTTTACAACTTTTGCCCTTCTTTAGTAAGGAGACTACATATTTCCTTGACTTGTGAACAGCTGGGTAGTTTGCCTCTAGCAAGTTTCAATGCTCTAGTCTATTTCTGTGGTAATTTTTAATGTAACAATTAGTAAATGCTGGGAGTGTTGCCTTTACAGCTTCTCCTCCTGCTAAATCAATTAAAGTGAATGTTGCAAAGGCAGAAATTTAACCTTCTTTTGAAGAATGAGCCAAAAATACTGCCTAGGGATACATAAATGGTGTATAAATTAGGGACTAGCAGATCAGCTGTAGATTATTGCAGATTCCACCACTGGGCTTTCCTAAAAACGTCACATTAACTCTGACAAAGACCCTTTTAACATGGATGTTTCCCCCCCCCCTCGCCCACATGTGCAGGCGGGTGGGCAGTGGGGGGGGCACCATACAATTACCATGGCGGGCAGGTGGCCGTCCATCTTACGGATGCCCGCCCACACACACAGCAATTGGCCGCAATGGCGGATGCTCCATGTGTGGAGGAGGGTGGGCATCTGTGAGATGGGCCACCCACCCACCACCACCTCCCCCCATCCTCCCATGCACTGCGCCTGTTAGAAAGGTTACATAGTCAGATAGTTAAGTTAGTCTGATTAATCTACAGCCCACCTGCAGTGGGCTATGGGCCACAGTTAGGAGTCTCTGGACTGGCTCAACACTCCAAATCAGTTTAAGTGGTTTAAGACTCCATGTAAATTGTGGGAATGGGTAGCCATAAGATATATGGAGGGAAGGGGAAATTTTAAATATTTTTCTTTATTGTAATCAAATTTTTATAATGGCAAAGGTAAGCAATGAATGTACACAGAGACACGATATGATGAAAATGTTTTGTTGCTACAGAAAATGAATGTTAGTATTTATGAAATGGAGTGAATGTGTTCTTTGAATATGCAAGTGTTGTGTGCATTAGAGAAAAGTTCGTGAAACATTTCTACTGGATTATTACATTTCCTCCGGGTGAGAGCCCTAGAATAATTTTCTTGGGGAAATGTTTAATGCATGTTGAATTGTCATGACCTCTTTCCCAAAAACTCAAATCTCACTTCATGATGAATAAAAAAAGAACTTATTCCTGGACCACCATATCTCACTGCTCCCCATTGTTGAATATTTTATGGGTTTTATATATATATATATATAAAATATATATATTAAAAAATCCATTCCCTTTATATTAAACACAATCCATCTGTCCAAACTAACAATGGAAGAAAAATCAGAGATAAGGATAGGATACCAGATGTTTAATAAATGAAGCATGTGTTTTATCAGATCATTGCATGCAAAAATGTAGCAAGCTGGCAATTGGATACACGAGGCTTAACCCCATGAAAAACAGAAGTGTGATCACATCTCTGGCCGTAAGAAAATAGAGTACATATCGCAACTCTGCTGGGAAATTAAACAATGGAGGAATTTATTATCCCTCCCTTTGGGGGAACACTGAGATGTCAGGTTAGATTTTCATATAACATAATTAGTTAGCAAACTAACTAATGTGTTTCCTATGAAGATTGAATGATCAGAATATTGCAAAGATATTACACATCCTTGAGACATTCTTGCAAAATCAAAAACCAGGACTTGGATCTTGCCAAAATCTTGGTCTCAGCTCTCTGCAGAATGTAGGTGGAGTCAGGGAGCAACTAGTAACCACCAGAGCAGAGGCCAGAAGCTCCACTGTAAGTACTTAAAAAAAAAATCTCAATAGTTTCTGGTTTGTTTGTTTTTTCACAAGAATCCAGCTGGTTTCTCAGTTCATTGGGCATTTTTAGACACACGTTAAAGTTCCGGATGTTTCAATCTTCTGGGTTTACAAGTCCACAAGTAAGTTCCGGATTAATTTTTCACACACATACTGCCCTGAGGCAGTTCCTGGATGCATTTTTCACACACACACACACACACACACACACACACACACACACACACACACACACACACTGCCCTGAGGCAGTTCCTGGATGCATTCTTCACACACACACTGCCCTGAGGCAGCCTAAAGTAGCCACAGCTGTAGATGTGACAGGCTGCCATGGAAAACCAGTGACCACAGCTGCCTGGAGCAAAGTAGTTTACCAGGAGACCCTTTTACACACAAAGGTTCTGGGAGAAGTTTCATGCAGAAGTTCAAAGATTCAAATGTTTAAGATCTGGATGAGTGATTTAGACACACAGAAAGTTCTAGATGTTACAGCAAACATCCAGGAGAAATGTGTATCTAAAAACACCCATTCTTCTTTCCACGATTCTCATCAAAAAATAAGGAAAATGAGAATGAGTTTCATTCCTAGTTTTACTGTTTAAGATGTGTACGTTTAGGGCCCAAAACGAAATGTAGATTTCTGGAATTTTGCATGGTGGAAAAAAACAGAAGTAACAAAATACTGGTTTGTGATTCACAAACCTGTATTTTGTTACTTCTGGTTTTTTTGCACCATGCTAGGGGTGTGCATGTTGTTTTCATTATTACAATAATGATAACAAAAATTATAATTTTCATTATTGCAATAATGAAAATAACAAATAATAATAATAAGGAAAATAGAAATGAAAACGACATATTTTTTTTTAAATAAAGGGAAAACACTGAAAGTATATTTCTGGCTATAAGTTTTTTGTTTCTAATTCAATTGTTATGAATATTGGGTATATTGTACCCGCAATGAAGGGCATTACGTGAACCAATTTTAGAAATGATTAGGTAAAGGGAACTGATTTCAGAACCAATTGAATGTTGTGATTTTAAGAAAAGCTCCATACACATTCATGTCTACAACTCTTTTATCTTCCATCCAATTTGCATGAAACCTGTGAATATGATGTATCTATACAGGTTTAATCCCCCAGAGAATTTTCAGAAAGATAGGATAAAGGGTCCTGATTGTATAAGAAATAACATTTCCAGCTGTAACATTTTTATATTGCATCCTGTTTATAAAACATTTGGCAGAAATGTATCACATACCTTCCCTGTCAACTCTTCTAAACTACAGGATAATTTGATAAAGGGACCCAATTTTATAAGCAATTTAAGTTGTCCCCTTGAAGACCATTATTCAGATAAATAGCAGCACATGCAGTGCCAGTCACAGGCAGGCACCTAGCATAGCAGGGGGAGTGAGGATGAGAAGCAACCCAACAGACTGATAGACACATTAACTGGCCAATTACTGCATTCTTCCAGTTTTACAGGACCAATCAGTGGTGGCTTCAAGGCAGGCATAGAAGAGACATAACTGGGACTTTGCAGATAGCATCCCAGAAAGTAGGAGACATAGGGTAATTTCAGCTGTGACGATACCACGATCAACTATAGTGAACCACGGTCAATCCTGCAGTGTGGCCAAAGAGCTGTAAACATCTGATCAGCGGCATCCAGATGTTCACCACGGTCAATTGCCCGGAGAGGCCAAAGCCAACCATGCTTCCGGAGGTCGGGACAGGACCATTCCTGGAAGCATGGTGAAAGCAATTACCACTGGGAAACTGCCAAACGTAATGACTGAACGCCAACCAGCATGCGGAATCGGAACAAACGATCCCCAGCCGTGGCGAGAGCACGCAACGTCACTGCCAGGCAACACGCAACACACAGATCTGGGAGGGAGATTTAAAGGCCACACAGCAGTAGGGGAACATGGTGGGACAGATAAAGAGGGAAGGGAGAGGAGAGTGGAGGGTGAGCGAGGCGGGGGGGTTAGGGTAGGGGAAGGTGGTAGGTCACAGGGGGCACTGTATGGACAATAAACATGAGGTGTAGATACAACAACAGCTCTATATACTGCTTCATGGTAACAGGAAGGGGACAGGGGATTGGATCAGCTGCGGGTCGGTGTGTGCCTGCAGATGGTGCCTCTCCCCTGGGTGCACCTGCGCTCCCGTCAATGCAGTCCGCAGCTGGTTGCCTGTTGTCATCACCTCCCTGCTATCAGTGCTTACTGGACATTCTATGCACTCGGTTCCTTCAGCTGTGCTGGGTCTTCTCCCCACGCATCTCTCCCTAGCTGTGCCTTGTTGCGGCCTGTGGCCTTATCGCATGTCCTTGGAGCTCCCCTGCTTACCTCCCTAGCTCACATGGGATCATGGGGCCCCTCTTTCCTTGCTGCTGAGACCCTCTGCCCACTGGACCATGACTGGCTGTGCTGCCCCGGGGCTCCTGCGCCCCAGTTCGCCTGGCATCCCCCATAGCTGGACCATCTGGGAGACCATGGCCCTAGCTGATCTGTGGCAGGCCCCGGACAGGCAACTGCTCCTGTGCTGCTTGGATATCCTCTCTGGTGCCTATGCGAGTCTGAGCTACAGTCTTCGGTACTATGGCTATGAGGCTGATGCTCATGATTGCTAGCTCCATGCGGAAGCGCTGCATCTCTGTCCCTTTCCCTATGGGTGCATTCCAGAGATGAGAGGCTTGCATGTGGCATTGTCCATGGTGGAGACCATGTCCACCCTCTCTATCTGTGGCCTGGTGGTCCCGTGAGGTGGCGTTTTACTGCCTGTTGGAGCTTGGACACCTGCCATGGGTCCAGCTGCTGCTTATACCTTGTCAGAGCCCATCAGACCGGAGGTGGTGGCACTGACTGCTGTGTGGTCCCGTGCTGATGTTCAGGTGGGGCTCGCCTTCCCAGATCCATTTGAGGCCTACTACCTCATTGCCCACCACATGGTGGGGTTGGGATTCCACCGGGGCATGCTTCAGTGGCCCCACTACATGCATCTGGTGGGCCAACCGGTCCCAGCCCACTTCGTGACCCCGTGCAACTGGCTGTTAGGCCCCCTGTGTCTTAGGTGTCATGTATGACAGCCCCAACATGTGCTCCCTGCACCTCCCTGCCGGCTCGGGAAACTGGCCGCTCGCTCCGTGCTGTTCCGGCCTCGTGGCTCGGTCGCTTGCCTCCATTCCACTCAGCTGTGTCACGCTGATCCCTCCATGGGAATCCCCTATCCTTCATTGCCTGTGGTGTTCCTCTCCATGCCTGCCCTCACCCCCTTTGGCTGGTTACTGATGCCTGTGATCTCTCCCTGCTCTCTCCGTGGTTTACACCACCCTTGCATGGCCATCCGCTCACCTGTGTCCATGCCCGGACCACCACCACCTGCCCCCTGGGTGCCTCCATGACTGTGTGGAACTTGGGGACATTGAACAGCACCTCCTGGCTTCCTCCCAGGGTGTGTGTGTGTGTGCATGTGCTTCCTGCAGGCTCCTGCTCACCTCCATTCCCAATCCTGCTTCTGCATCAGCGAGGGGGATCCTTGCCATCTGGAGCTGCCTCAGACTGCTCTGGTGCCTTCCTCAGCTTCTGCGCCTTCCGCCTGTGACCCTGCTCCATCCCTGTGGGGACCCCTGTGACTTGGGCTGTCTGCATTGCTGTTGGGTGGCCCGTGCTGCCTGCGCTGTCAGTGGGGTTCTGGGTGCCATTCACCATCACCATGTCCTGGCCTGTTCCTGGCCCAGTCCCTTCCACTTCCTTGGACTGTGCTCCCCACCCCCCATGTGTCCGTGGTGCTGTGCATGTTGACCTTCCCAGTGTGATCCCCCTTCCTTCCTTTCACGGTCGGGTGTGTATGTGCCCGGGTGGTTGTGTGTGGTCTGTGTTCTTCTGTGTCCTTAACTTACCTGTGCCTGTTGTGTGTGCCACCTCTGCTGCTCTCCTACCTCCTCCCCCTCCCTTCCCATTTCCCTTGTATGAGCATTGCCTTCTGGTGCTTTTGGCTTCCTTTGCCCTCAAAAGGTCATGTCTTCCTCCCACCCCGGTGTCTTCTGGGTGTTCTGGCCATGGTCCAGCATTGGTATAATATTTGTTGCATTGCCCTGGGTGGTGGTCCATCTGTCAATTTCCTTGCCGTGGTCTCACTCCTGTCGCATCTGTTCAGGGCTTTCCTGGACCATGGGAGAGGGGTTAGCCATCTCTCCATGGTTGGGAATCCACTGTGGTGACCCAGGAGCACGTAACATCTGAAATTACCCATAGTTTACACATCCAGGCTGGCCAATTATCATCACAATCACATCCTGCAGCACTGTCACAGAGGACATAAGAGAATCTCTATTGGCTCTCTCCTAAACAGATGCTTCTCACTTTCCAGTAACAAATGGGGGAGAGATATTGGGACAGTCATAGCACAGAATGAGGATATTTGGTTGAAATTTCTTCTGACCAATTGGCATCACAAAGTGATCTTATTCCACAGTGACACGTAAGAGAATCCCTGGCATAGGCTCATTCTCTGCATATGCTGTGCAGGTGTATATAATTTTCACCCTTTATCACATCTTTCTGATATTTCTTACAGATGATCTGAAAGGTGTGATATACAGCTCTGCCAAATTTCATGTATACTATAAAGATTTTAAATTCAGACATACATTTAAAAGTTCATTGCTTATACCACCAGGAACATTTATCCAATCCTTCTGAAAGTTGGCAGAGACAGTAAATGTGGGAAGGAGTGTACAGTTGCTAAGTTTCAGATACATTAAATGTGAGACAAAGATGTTCCAGCTAAGAATGTATATGAAGATTTTTGCAAAATAATATAATTCAACTGCTTATAAAATTGGATTCCTTTATCCAATCCTTTTGGAATTTGTTACACCTAATGTATTCAATTGTAGGTGCATTTCTGCCAAGTTTCAGCTACATATAATGAAAAACAAAAAACATACAGCTGAAAATGTGTTTTCTAATGGAAAATGAAAGTGAAAGCAAAAATGAAAACTAAAATGTGATTTTTTATTTGTGATTTTAAAATAGCTCTTTCTTCTAGCAAATCCGTCTCCTGATATGGGTCCAGATATGGGAGGATTTAATGTGTCTGTGTATGTATACATAGATTTACATATTCACTTATATATCATATATAATGAACTAGAGCTTAAATGAGTACCTGAAAAAACAGGTAACCTATGAGTAATTTCAAATGTTAGGAGACCACAGTCAATCACAGTGAATCCCCTGTGATGGCGGTTTGTCCCATAACATCTATTTGCTCCCTGCCAGATGTTCATCACAGTGAACCCCTGGCGAGAAACAAATTGACCATGATTCTGGACCTCCGGCTGCCCAGAGGTCCAGAATCATGGGGTGTTTTCAGATGTTATGGGGCCGCTTGGCCCCGTACTGAAAACAACCCATTCATTCCCCACCGAGGTCACCCCGTCACGCCATATCAGACGTGCCGGGGGGATACCGGCGGGGAATCTGGGAGGGGGCGGGGTCACACGGCACAACGTGCAGCCTCACAGCCCCATCCCCTCCACACACCCCACCACCCGCCCTCCGGGGAGACGGGCAGGCAGCGGGGCCAATGCAGCTGCCGCGTCGGGCCGGATTCGCCACGGCCCAGGATCCCGCCGGGGATCCTGGGCTGTGGCAACTGGCCAGACGTTACTTTTTTTGGGTCCCCGCTGGGGATCTTTTTGACCACGCTTCCCGGGACATTCCCCCGGCTAGCCCGGGAAGCGTGGTTCAAATTGACCCCATGTGCGGATTGACCGTGGTGAACATCTGGCGGCCGCCAAACAGACGTTCGAGTCACAGTGACCACAGGTGGGTATTCACCGTGGTTCACTGTGATCTCGTAACATCTGAAAATACCCATGGCGTGATCTGGCCCCAACCATTTTTGGATTGGCCATGAACCAGGATCAGCCGAAAGTAACATCTTTTACCTTCCGCCAGCCTGGATCATGGTCCCAACCATGGGATGGGATCGGGCGCATCAGCCAGATTAGCCGCTGCGCCCACCCATCTCCTGGAGGGCGGGCGGCCGGGGGAGCGTGGGGGCTGGGCTGTGTGGCTGCACGTCATGCCGCGCAGCCCCACCCCTTCCCTGATTCCCTGTAGGAATCAGGACGGCATGTCTAAAGGACGGCTGGACTGATTCCTGTCCAGGATCCAAAACGAATCCCGGACAGTGGTTCAGCATGGCCGGTCGAAGGACCCATCATGTCTGAAAATACCCTATATCCTACCCAAATTGAAAATGGCAATTGAGGCAGCAACTGACATCCATTTATGCTCCGTTGTTTATCAGTTTTGGTTATTTTTGATTGTTGGTTTTTGTTGTCCCCTCCCACCCCCCACCTTTAATAATTTTAGTTTGGTTATTTCAGTTTTCCAGTCATTTTAGTATTTCATTTATGTTATGCTAAATTGGGGAAACTGCTTAATTTGTGAAATAAGCATACAATGGCATATTTCATGAAATACGCAACATCATCTAATTCACAAAGTAGGCAATGGCACTGCTTAATTAATGAAATCAACAAATTATCTGCCTAGCTGGTGAAATATGCAGTGTTTATTTCATAAAGTAGGCAGAGGATTTGATAATTTCATGAATTCGGTGGCAGTCTTATCTCTTTCATGAAATACACAATTTCAGAAATTTAGCATAACATACACACAGGGAACTGTTCAAGGATCTAGTCCTATGCCTATTATTGCTATGAGTTTCTTACAATTGACTTTAATGGGGTTTGGATCATTCCCAAAGCATTTGTATGAACAAAGGGGATTTAGTTGCTTCCCTATCGCCCTAATTGCTTCTCCCAGTTTCTCCTTGTGTCCAGTGGGGTGATTTATTTATTTTTAACTGTGAAATTGATTTTTTTTCCCAGGTAGAGACATAAGCAGCAGTCATGGAGCAAAAACCTTCTAAGCCTCTGTTTCCAAAGCATTCTTTGAAGTCTGAAAAGCTGAAGTAATAAAATACATTTTGTGTTCGCCTAAAAGAGAGATCACATTCTAGAAATGGTCCCTCGGTCTCCTAATGCAAACGCATGATTGACTTTTCAGATGCTGTTATTTAATAGGGTCTTTAAAATTAGAGAACTGGGACTAGTGAAATGATTACCCATCTGGTATGAAGATGGTCCAGGCGTGCTCTCTCCCCCCATAAATTCCTGCTGCTTCTCATATTTATCAAAGATTTCTTCCAGACATCCATCTACACCATGGAATTATTAGGTAATGAATACATCAGCAGCTGTATCCCTGGCCTTGCAACGTATCATGACATTACAGCCCTCCATATATGTGGGACTACATCAGAAAGGAAATTGATTTTTCCCCAGGTACCAAAAACAATTAGGGTAGTTTATACCCTAATTAAAATAATCATTATTACTTAAAATTAGGTCATGTTCCAAAACTAAACTTGAGTCTTTGGATACGTTAAAAAAATAAGAGGGATACTTATGAGTTACTTGTGATGCTAAAATACTTCAGTTTGTGGAATTCTACTTGATATTGACAAAAACCTACTTATCCTGTAAATAATAGAATAAATATTTTGCAAAAAAAAGAAATAAGAAGAAGAAAAATAAAAGAAAGGGGGATTACAAAAGATATGGAGCAATAGAAGAGCCATCCCTCTTGGATATGTGAGTGAGAAACAAATTCAGGTTTGTATTGAAGAACTTCAGTTCTAAGACCTGTTGTGACCACACAGAAGAAGGAGAAAACTCTTCTCCTGTTCTTTATAGCCAAGGCTATCAAAATGGAGCCTGGATTTCACCCTCTGTCTTTATACTTGCTACTGCTCTGGTTGTGAGATGATAAGAGGCACTTGATTCTTATATTCTATCCTTCCTGGACATGTGGATATGGCCATCACTGCCTACACAACTGTATGTAGGGTTGTCACCTCTCCATGTTTCACCCAGGGATTCCAGGTTTTGACCCAGAATCTTCAGGTTCTTGGGAAAGCCCCGTTTTCTGCTGATTAGTCAGGGGTGCTTTAGGATAACCTGGAAAATGGGTCTTCTGGAAGTGGCAGGGAACAATCTTTCCAGAAAGGGAGTAAACCATAGGGACTTTTCCTCACCCTTTCATATGTAGCCCTATACCTATGGAGGGATGTAATGTCATGATATCCTCCAAGGCATGGATATGTCAGAAAAGAGTGTAGCATTCTGTCCCATGGCACCTACCTAGGCCTCACTGTTAGACTAGCTGACCCCTCAACTTAGTCCCTCAGGGTCCCACAACCACCTTGTCTGGTGAGTGTCCTTGCTCCAGCTCTGCTTCATTCCTGTGCGCAACTCAGCTTTTCAGCTTCTCTGCTAACTCCCTCATTGCCAGGGTCCAGCTTGCCCCATAGCCATACTCTACCCCCCTTGGCAAGCCACCTGGAATGCCTTAGCTTGGATTTCCTCACTCATTGCTGCTCCGGTGACTTCTTCCTTGCTGCTCAGCCTTTACCTGTCAATTTCACCCCCAGCTACTCCTCACTCTCCAATCAAGATTCTTGCTGGTACCCCATGCCAGGATCAGGCCCATCAACCACCCCTGCAGCTGCTTCATCTCACCTGTGCTGCATCCTGTGCTGAACTGATTGTCCTCAGCTCTCCTGTTCACTTGTGGTGCTGATCTTTTAAAGGGCCGCACTCTCTGGCCCCTCAGGTCTTATACTAAAAGAGGCCAGCCAGGCCACCCTGTCACACAGCCCCTTGTCCAGGGGTGGTGGGCCCCTTAGGAAGGCAGGGACAATGACCCTCCTGGCCCCAGGACTCCCCCGGCCAGCCGGCCCTGACACAGGGGCTTTAAAAAAAAAAAAAAGCAGCCGCATGCACCACGGTGAATGTTCGGAGCCATCTCGAAGAACCTGGTTCAGAGCAGCAACCTTCAG
Organism: Sphenodon punctatus; assembly: GCA_003113815.1. Lineage (NCBI taxonomy): Eukaryota > Metazoa > Chordata > Lepidosauria > Sphenodontia > Sphenodontidae > Sphenodon > Sphenodon punctatus. The sequence continues at coordinate 718,580 of QEPC01011272.1, forward strand.
AAGGTTGAGTCACATGGGGGAGTGTGGGCGCACATGGGGGAGCAGGGGGCACATGGGGGCACATGGGGGAGCAGGGGGCACATGGG
>QEPC01011272.1:723038-759437 GCA_003113815.1 Sphenodon punctatus
GGGCTCTTTGACCCCGCTGCGGAATTGAGCGTGGTTCACTGTGGTTGAGCGTGATCTCATAACGTCTGAAAATACCCTATGTTATTTCTTATAGATGTCAAGATCTTTGAACTTATGATAGAACTGTTTCTCTGAACAGAAATGTCTTTTTAAATCTTGTATTTGTAACTGACACTGTTTCTCTTTTGTACCATGTTTTTATTTTAATTTAAGTAAACTATGCTTTATATTTATAATATTCTTTGTATATAAATAATATTGTCTTTACAATACCCTGCTGAGCTGGTTGGTTTTTAGCACAGTGTAAACTAACTTTCCACATATTGGAAAAGAGTCAGCCATTATCCAGACCAGTTTATGTCACGCCTGGACCACTAAGCGCATTTTCCCTTTGAGGAAACTGAGGCATAACACGACATGTGGAGGCATGAAATTCCTATCCACACCATAATTAGAGCTGAAATGAATAGCTGATTTTGTAATCAATGAATTAGCCACCATTTACAGAATGGGGTGGCGGTGTGTGCCTGGATAAAGGGACCATGAATACGGGAGGGATCACCTGCGAATGGAAATAGTAGCATTAGGCAGTGGCATCCAGCCTCCCAGGGTCTTACCCAGGTCTGTTGTGGCCTAAGCCATTTGTCCCAGGAGCCTGGACAGCCTTAGGGACCCTCTGAAGTACTGCACAGTCCCCCAGTAGTGAACTAATGAAAGCCAAATAAACCAGCTGGGTTTTTCTGGCTTTTGTTTCCAACCTCAAAATGACCAATATCAGCCTAGTCCTTTTCCTGATCTTTCACATTTTGGGGTACTTAATCCTATTAAGGAATATTTCCTGAGGCTCACCCCCACCCTTGAATTTAATTGCCAGGGCTGAGCTCTGGCTAGCCACTCCCCCACAATTAAGCTTTGACTGTTGGTAATCCTGGGAGGTACAGATGCGAGCAGCTATACCAGCTGCAAAGATGAATTATTTTGTGAGATAAATTTCATGGCGGAAGACATTTTGATACAAGTGTGTGGATCCCGAATAAGTACAAAAATCTGTTCTGAGGAAATGGAATATGTAATTTAGAGCAGCCTCTACACTTAATTAAAATAAACTGGTCACTGTAGTTACTTCACTGCATTCGGGAAGCTTTAAAAAAATGGAAGATAAGGTAGCAATAACAGAGGAAGAATAAAAGGCAAGCAAAAAGACAGTGGCACAGAGTACAACAAAGATAAAGTCAATCTAATGAACAGAGGTTGGAAAGGCCAAAAGCAGAGAGAACATTTTTGAAGAACTTGTTTTGATTTGGTTAAGAAGGCATGAGAATAGAAGAAAGAGAGAGACATTTCCAAGATGATTTATCATAAAGGCTGCTCCCAGAGAAAGTAAAATAGTGACATGGTTGAATACAGCTGCATTTTTGTGTTCTTTTAAAATGAGCACAGAAAAGTGAATATCTGAAGATGCTGAAGAAAACAACTTAATTATGCCTTTTGCCTTTAAATAAGTTTATTTTCAATTGACAAAAGAGAAGCTGATAAAACCTGAGAGAGGCTCTGCTCCAAGTCCTGCTAACATTAAACCAATGAGGAAGTCCCAAATTTCCCAAATAGTGAGAGAACGAAAATATCCTAGTCAGGTGTGACTGCAGGCTGGGATAGGTGCCAGACTGCAGTAGGGCTGGAACAAGAATCAAAATAATACTCGTGAGAAATCTCGGAAGTATGAGAACCAGGCTTGAGATGTTGCTGGGATCTTGACACCTGGTTTGAATTCTCATAGGATTTGGAGCCTGGATTCCCCTCGCCCCCAAACATCTGTTTGTTGAAGATGGAGGAGTGCACTCATCCAGTCTTGCAAGGGACTGCCCTGGCAGGGAGTGCCGAGACCCCTCTCTTGGCCAAAGCAGCCCTGTCAAAGCCCTCAAGTGTCTGCCTTGGTCAGTTTCAGGCTAAAAGTGACCAGGCAGCTGTAGTAAATTTTATTGTTTAGACCGTAGTCATAACAAAGTAATGATAACAAAATAACATAACCAGCAAAAGTTCCAACATATAAAGCAGAGAGCAAATATTCTAAAAAATGCAGCAATAAACATAAATATATGCTAATATCATATCTAAACTGTTCCCTAAGCACCCCATATCCCGGTGTGTAGCCAATTAAACACAAACAACTGCTAAAAAGAAACCAAAACCAAAGTGACGAAGCAGCTGGGTGCAGCTTTGCAACGAACCACTCTGGCTACAGCTGAGTTGCCCTTTGCAAAGATGGCTTCCCAAGGCGCTGCCCTGCTAGGGCAGCAACTCAGGAAGTGACCCGACCCTTTTGCATAATCCTGTATGTGGGGAGTAGGGATGTGCGAATGCTGTTTGGAGTTTGGGCCAAACTCGGCCTATTCGGACGTCTGAACCGAATGTTCAAACCGAATGTTCAAAGTGCCAAATAGTTCGGAAAAATTCGGATTAGGGATGGGCGAACGCGGTTCGGAGTTCGGACTGGTCTCGGTCTGTTTGGTCAACCGAACCGAACTTCCGAACTGAACTCAAATTTCAAACCAAACCGAACCGAATTTCTGAACTCTGTTCTGTTCGCCCATCCCTAGTGGCAACACATCATAAAACCTGGTTTTGAATGGCCGAACTTGGTTCAGAAGTTCAGAATTCGACCGAACTTGATCTGTTCAGTCGACCGAACTGAACTTCCAAACCGAACTCGAATTTCAAACCGAACTGAACTGAACCGAAATTCCTAACTCCATTCTGTTCGCCCTTCCCTAGTTTGGATGAGTTCGGGGGTGGGAAAAACATGACTTTGGGTGGGAAAAATGTGTCTGGAAGGGGGAGGCAGCTGAGAAGCAGACTTCCTGGCACCAGGGGTGGAGACCAGGGGTGCTTTCAGGGCCAAATGATACCAAATTTTTTTTCCGATTTCAGTATCGGTAGCACTATTAATGGATTTTCAGCTGACTTCGGCCAAACCGAACATCCGAACCTGAACTCGGGTTTTAACCGAACAGCCGAACATCCGAACCGCGTTCTGTTCGCACATCCCTAGTGGGGAGAGAAAAGGTATACTGTCTCTTCCCCAGTGTAGTGCTTTGCAAGCCACAAAGAGAACTGAAGTAGTGACAGACTTAGTGGATGGAGGAGCCAAGTGAGTACATGATGGGGGAGGGGGACAAGGGAGGACTGTAAAATGCCTTTTTTGTTTGTTTTTTTAAGCATGGGGGAGGGAGGGCTGCTTCATTTTGTTGAATTTCTTGCCGAGAATTCAAACAGGAATGAGTTGAGAACCCTGATTCTCACTGAGAAACGTGCGAAACGAGTTTCAGCCCTAGACTGCACCATAGAGCTGAAACGAAAAAATCTTTTTCTCCTTTATTCACACTAAGAGGAAATCTACCGGCATTTACAACATTTTCTATTATTTTCCGCTATATTACATCATTTCAGGAAGGTCCAGTATTAGCTGTAATTTTCTATAATTTCCAGTATTATCAGTAATACTGGAAATTAGTGAAAATTGCTGTAAATTACCAGAAATTGCTGAAAATAGCAGAAAATCATGGAAAATTTTGAAAATGTTGGTAAATTACCTCCTCACTACTGAAAGTTCAGTATTTCCTGCTGGAACTAGAGCACCTGCTCTCTTTTCAGGAGTACCTATGAATTGTATGCTTTCCGCAGCAGCTGAATGGAGCCAGAATCGGAGAAACAGAAACTTCTCTCTCCTCTTCAATACTTCCATTTTTATACATTGTGGGTGATCCCAAACCCTTTGGACAAATGTGTGCATGCCTGCCATTATAGGACATTGGCATGTGCACAAAGTGTATGGAAATCACACAGAAGTAAGTTACCAGTCACTTATAGAAACCACATATACTTGAGTTCTGGATCCCAGCCATCTAACTCATGTCTTGCCAACATTAGCTGCAATCTCAAACCCTACTCCAGGCACTGTGTGCACGGATGCTGTGCAAATCTGCATGCGACACATGCAACAGTATTCTACAACAGCAGGGATGCGCATGACTCCCGCATGGGATCTGTGCTTGTACTCACATGCTGTACTACTAGTATCACTATAGAAATGATTAGTAGTAGTAGTGTGCAGGGCATAGGATAGGCCCCACCATTGATATTACAAAATTCTCTAAACCTAAACTGGATACTTCCCTGGAAGGCCAAATTAATACAGGAGCTTTAAAGGAGCAGGTGAGGGAGCAGCTGGCAGGTGCTGGGGGTGCCACCGGCCACTACTCATTAGGAAGCATTAGGCCACATGACACCTGTGGTAACCACCAGGGCTGCACTGTAGCACCTGCATCCTTGGAGGAGGCATTCTCCAGCCACTGCAGCACCAGGCCACAAGTAGCGCTGGCCGCTTTGTCTCAGCGGCAGGACAGGAAACACCCAGCACTTCCTCTTTTTCCTCTATATAAGGAGAAAACACAAGTTACCAGTGGCTTTGCCAACAGGTCCTTTCCTGGTATAGCATTCCTGTTCCTCTTGCCCTGCAACCCTATCTGTTCCCAGCATCTGCCTCCTGTTCCATCTCCCTCTGCTGTTTTCCACATCTAGATCTCTTGTAGTACACTAACTGATCACCGAGCTTGATCTACGCTCTGCCCAGACTATGCCTGCATCTGAGCTTTCTGTTGGAACTCTTCTCCAAGCTCACCTGCCAGCCCCAGAACTCAGCTGGACAACTTGGTAAGTCCATGGACTGACTTGACATGGAGGGAACCCCAGCAACAATACAGGAGTTGATTGTGGCCATGTGATCCCTCCAGGAGCAGGTCCAATCCCTTCCCACCAACAGGAGAATGCCACCTTGAGAGCTCAGATACAGATCCTCGCTCCCACCGTGGACCCAGCTCTGCCACCGCCTAACCCCTCATTGGGTGAAGAGAAGGTGTTTCTGGCAGAATGGTTTTTGGGTGACTTTGGTGTCTATTGGTCTTTCCTGAGTACTGACTCACGTTGATCTTGTCAAGGCAATGGTTGGGGCTTGTCCTCACGCCCCAGCTTGAGCCACCCCTGTGATGATAACCCACTGTTCTGATTTTGAAAACTGCATGAAAGAGATAGTTCGTGCTTTTGAGGACTCCATCGGTGAAGCTTGATGGAGGCTTCTCTCCTGGCCATCAAACAAGGTCAGAGGCTAGTCATAGAGTATACTACAGAATTCAGCCAATGGGCCATAGATTCAGAACTGGATGATCTAGTGCTATGGGCCCTGTTCCATCAGGGCCTCAATGAGGAGCTTAAGGATGAATGTCTTCTTGGGACTCTCCTCCACCTGTCTGGACTCTAGAGGACCTTGTTGACCTCTGTATCCAGATAAGACCCCCTCAACAAGGACCACCAGAGTCCAGACCGAGAGGGGAAGCAACTCAAGATATTCATCCTAGTGCTGTTTCTAATCATTTTTTTTTTAATTGCGTGTTTCTGAGGATCCACGGACCAGCCACAAATGTTCAGGCTGGTCCTCAGACCAAAGGAAAATACTCTGATTCAGAGGAAGGGAGGGAGACCAGAGGGGGCATGGGAGGAGGGAATAGGCCATAAGGGGCCAGGGAAGACGGGGTGGAGGTCTAGCAGGGGTCATGGGTAGTGTACTTATTCTCTGGAGGGGGTCCTGCGATGCAAGGCCTTTTCTCAAGCTGGTAAGTTAAAAGAAAAAGAAGAAAACACTGGGCATGATCAGAAGGGTCTGAAATGACCCTTTATGAACATGCTCAGACCTTTCCATGATGGCACTGGCAGTGTCAGCACGGTGCAGGTGCCATCTTGGATGTGTCCAGATAGTTCTGGGCATGCTCAGAAGTTCTGAGTACAGGAGCGTGGGGGGGAGGGTGTGCACCGGAACCCACATGCCACCCATGCTGTGGCACGCACACCCTCCCCCCACGCTCCCACAGTTCATATAAAAATGGCGTTTGTTGTGGGTGATATAATAATTATGTCTGCTGGACTGTCTGGCTTTTCATGGGATTTCTGTATACACTTGCAGTGTTTTTTTGTGTTGTGTGGTATTCTTTCTTACCAAGGCTATTGCGTGGCACAATGTAAAGCTAAGTGTAAAGTGTAAATGTAACTTCTACTGCTCTGCTTACTGCTTGGCACCATGAGGCCAGAGGGATCTCTCTGCCTGACTTCACTTCCCCTTGCCTGGGCTGTTCAAGTTACCAGGGCCACAGTACAAAATCCATGCCTTTAAAAATATATACATAGGTTTCCCTCTGTGTGTGTGTGTGTGTGTGTGTGTGTGTGTGTGTGTGTGTGTGTGTGTGAGAGAGAGAGAGAGAGAGAGAGAGAGAGAGAGAGAGAGNGAGAGAGAGAGAGAGAGAGAGAGAGAGAGAGAGAGAGAGAGAGACTGTCTCGTTTCTTTGTTGTGGGTGTTATAATTTTGTCCGCTGGACTGGCTGGACTGGCTGGCTTTTGGTGGGATTTCTGCACACAGTTGCACTACTTTGTGTGGTTGTTATATTCTTCTTGAACAAACGTTCCACTCTTACTAGCTTGCTTTTCTGTTCACTTTTTGGTTGGCATAATGATTTTAAAGTGGGTGAACTCACTGCTGATGGTGGGCCATGCTGTGGGTACACTACTGTTCTGAAGTTCCGAGTATTTCTGAGGTCCAGAATTCTGAGTTCAAATTCTTGGTCCTTGGAAAAAGTTCAGAAGTACCACTGAGTACCAGGAAATTCAAAAATTGACCCAGACATTCTATTCAGTACAGCCTTGTCATGCTTCTCCCAGCTAACCTGCCAGCCCCTGGGCCTCAATTTGACACTAGAGCTGAAAGAGGCAGCCAAAATATTTTTGGTGGTTAATAACCAGTATTCTGGATAGCTTGGTGATGATTCAGTAATGAACTAGTAACTACCAAACCAGAATAAGAGATATCACTCTTTAGCAATTACCATTTATTGAATTACTAGGGATGTACGAACAGAATGGGGTTTGGATGTTCAGCTGTTTGGCTGTTCAGTCACAAAACTTAGTTTGGGTTCATGGGTTCAGTCCCGCAGAGTTCGAACCCCCCTGAACTTTCAGAAAATTTGGCTGCCTGGAGGTTTGAGGCGCTCCAGGGGTGCCTGTGGGGGCATGACAGGCCATATGAGACACAGAAGAAGAAGCAGATGACTTTGGGAAGGCTTGGGGATTGGCACCCCAGGTTGCCCGGGCAAGAAGGCTTGTCACTTAGTCCCTGGGGGTGCCCGTGGGGGCATGACTGGCTATTTGAGACCCAGCAGCGGCAGAAGCAGAGGCTGGGAAGGCTTGGGGATTGGTGTCTGGCACCCTTACTTGGCCAGATGTTGCAGGCTGCCAGGAATCGGTGGAACAGTGGCACAGGCCGGGCCAGGGATTGGTGGCTGGCACCCATACTTGGCCGGGCATTGCAGGCTTGCATCCTACTCACCGGATCTCAACAAGCTTTTCTGAAAATTGGTTAAGCCCTGCCCAGTGGTTAATCACGTGGCCACCCAGTAGCAGACATTGGATTTCCGGGGCACAGTACCCGTGGCACAGCAGAGGCAGGATTTAAAGCAGCAGCAGACATTGAATTGCCCAGTAGCAGAACCCATGAAACAGCAGAGGTGGCAATGGCAGCAGCAGCAGCAGACACTGGATTACCCAGGCACAGTACCTGTGGCACAGCAGAGGCAGCAGCGGAAGCAGCAGCAGACACTGGAGTGCCCTTTAGCAGGACCCATGGAAGAGCAGAGGCAGCATTGGCAGGAGCAGCAGACATTGGATTGCCAGGCCACAGAACCCGTGGAACAGCCGAGACAGCAGCAGCAGGATTTGCCTGTGCGCAGCACCCATGGAGTCAGGATGGTAGGATTAGCCAGGGAAGAGCTCCCATACAGCAGCAAATGGTAGCAGCAGGATTTTGTGGGCACATTTGGATTTGCCAGGGCAGAGCACCCATGGACCAGCAGCAGCGGGTTTACCAGGCCAGTGGGGCACATCACCCAGGGTTGCCAGGGCAGGAAGACAGGCACCCTGGCATGAGAAGCAGGCAGGCAGACTGGGTCAGTGCTTCAGCATTAGAAGGCAGGCTGAGGCAGAGTTTACCCACAGGGTGGGCAGACAGGCATTTTGGAATGAGCAGAAGGCAGGCTGAGGTAGGGTTCGAGCTTGGCAACCAGGGCAGGAAGACAGGTATCATGGCATGAGAGGCAGTAGGGTGGGTTGGATGGGACCTTGGCAGGGAACTCAGATAGCCTGGCGAAGACTGTGCAGTGTGCGCGAGAGTCAGTCATATAGGCGGGCCAAGTTATTCTAGCCAGAGACCGGCTGGCAGGGTTACAGCTTCCCAATGCCACCCAGTGTCATGAGGTCAGTCAGCCAGGTCAGCCAAGGCCATCTAGTCAGTGAAAGAGAGAGGCAGGGCGGGCTCCGGGCACTGGAAGTGAGGGACAGCACCTGAACAGCAGCAGTCCAGATTGAAGAGGAGCCCTGTCGCAAGACTTCCCCTAGCATGGGATGGAATGTGCCACTGCACCATCATCAATCCATGTCCAGGGGCAGTTCAGGGAATTCCAGCATTGGAAGGTTCACCTTAATGAACAGAACTGCTCCACCAACTTGGCCCCCAGTTTCAGGTGGTGCGGCCAGCAAATGTCCCCTGCCATAAAGAAAGTCCGCTCACTGGGGACACTCGTTGGTGGTCAGGACAACAGAACCGTGACCAGTTTAGACAGGGATGGCCACACGTTGGTCTTGCAGGTCCAGTAGGCTGAGGGATTGCTTCTGGGATAGATTAACAGCTCCTCCTCCAGGCAGCTCTCCACTGCTTTTGAGGGACTGCCATACTCCCTCACGTAACTGTCCTTTGGCACCACCTCCACCATGGCCCTCAGCCATGCTGCCTGCCCTGCTGTGAACAGGCCCATGCTCACCAGAGTGAACTGCACATATGGGCTGCTGCCACTGCTGGTGCTGCTAGGGCTGGGGGAAGGGATAGACCCCACCGGATGAAAGGGGTGGTGCTCCCACTCCCCCCATCCCCAGGGGCGTCCTGCTGCTGTTGCCGCACACTCTCCAGAGTCCTCTCTGCCTATCGGACCCTATCTACCAGCTCACCCTACCAGTGGCCATAGAGCTATGTCTGGCGTGGCACACTGACCTTGATCCTGGGACCCAGCATGGTTGCCAAGACATATTCTTCCGGCTGCAGGAGCTCATCAAACTTCAACTTCAGCCCTGCCTTCAGCTGCCATAACAGGGCAACCTCCTCAGCCACCATCTTCTTGCCCTGAGGGCCACAATCCTGCCCCTGGATAATCTCCTCCAGCCTGCTGAGGAGACTCTGGAACAGAGGGGTCACCTGGCTGATGATGACCGTCGAGGAGCTGATGGTCTCTGTCATGGCCAGGAATGGTCTCAGCACAAAGACAGTGTGATCCAGGATCTCCCATTCCACCCCATTGAACCCTGGAGGTGCCCCGCTGTCCATCACCAGTTGAACCTGATGCAAGGTGACTTTCTGCTTGAAAAGTCGCTCGAGTATCAGGAAGGTTGAATGCCACCGTGTGGACACATCTTGCACCAGCTGGTGCACTGGGGAGCCTTGCTTTGCCTGCTTCACCCAGAGTAGGTCACTGCCCTTCATGCACCCATTAAAGAAACCAGCCAGCTTCCTTCCCTGCTCAATCAGGGAGCTAAGGGTGCCTGCCCCAATCCCCTTCTCCCCCAAGCCCAGAGTGTCCCTGACCATGAGGTGAAGGGTGTGTGCGGCGCAAGGGATGCTGGTGAAGCCCCCCTCATGGACCGCCCTCAATATGTTGGCCGTGTTGTCCGTCACCACGCACCCCTTGGTGAAGGGCGCACCTGGTATGACCCATTCCCTCACCATGGCAGTCAGGGCTGCCTCAATGTTCCGAGCAGCGTGGAGCCATCCATGACTTCCACCTGAAGCAGGGCCCACCTATACCCTGCTTTGGGACCCCTCCTGCCACTCCCAAATGCTGCCTCTGTGTCCTGTCACCAGTGAGCCATCAGGTAGGCTTGCTGCGCATCCCTGTTCAACTACAGGTTAGTGGTAAAGTGGACGGTGGCACCCCCAGCACCTGCCAGCTGCTCCCTCACCTGCTCCTTTAAAGCCTGGTACAAGGCTGGCACCATCTGCAGATTCAGGGTGGTGCGTGAGGCAGATTAAACTGGGGGACCAGGAAGCCAATTAGGCGCCTAAACCCCATGTCCCTGACCATAGAAAAGGACTGCCTATCGAGCGCGATCATTTCCCCCAACATACACCTAGCTTGTTCAAGGGCTTGAGGGCGTGAGGGCTTGTTCAACTTACCTGTCAGCACTCCGGCAGCAGTTGGAGCCGGCGAAGGGGCAGAGCCCCGACCTGCAGGACATTATAAAAAGCCAGGTCAGCCTACGGCAGTGCGAGGGGGAAGGCAGCACTTTGCAGACCGCTTTGACTGTGGGGCGTGAGGGCTTGTTCAACTTACCTGTCAGAACTCCGGCAGCAGCTGGAGCCGGCGAAGGGGCAGAGCCCCAACCTGCAGGACATTATAAAAAGCCAGGTCAGCCTACGGCAGTGCGAGGGGGAGGGCAGCACTTTGCAGACCGCTTTGACTGTGGGGCATGCGGGCTTGTTCAACTTACCTGTCAGCACTCCGGCAGCAGCTGGAGCCGGCGAAGGGGTGGAGCCCCGACCTGCGGGACATTATAAAAAGCCAGGTCAGCCTACGGCAGTGCCGTAGGCGTGTGCCTAGAGCGCGCGCCGAAGGGTCGCGTGCAAAAGGGTGCAAGCCCTTTGGCGTGCCCTTTGGCGCGCCCCGGAGCCCAGGCCAAGCGCTTTTTAGTTGACTTTAGAGAAACAGTCTGGCCATGCAGAGAGGAGCATGACCCCCGAGAGCCCTGAAACAGCAAAGGCTGGAAAACTTCATGACTGTAGGGTGTTCAGGTAGTGGGGCCGTGACAATAGCGGCTCCAATTCCCACCTCTAATTATTATCAACCCCTAGTGGGGCCCCCCAATTTAAGTTCTACTCATCTGGACGCCTCTCCAAGAGAAAGGTCGCCCCGACAGGAGCCTGCAGAATCAGACTCCAAGGAAATGGCAACTAAGGAGGGGGAGAAGTTAGCGATTTTTTTAACAGATCATGTTCTCCTTACTGCTGAAACCCTTAAATTTATGTTTGGCAAAATGTCGTCAATCCAGGATAGGCTTGATGCTAGGATGGGGCTCCTTCAGGGGACAGATCAAGGCAGGACGGTGCCCCATAGTAAGCAAACACGAGGGCTCCCCCCACTCCGGAGGGGGGGGGGAGTCCTGCTAGGGCACCCCAGTTGGAGTATGTTCCTGCTTTATCCCCAGTTCAATCTTGTTCAAATCCCCCTGAACCTCCACTCCTTGTTTTTTCAGAGACAGCAGAATCTTATGAGCAGTTGCCTTCTTCTTTAATTTTCTCTATTTCCCCCCTCCAGGGACGTAGACCCCCTATATGGGGCTCGCCACGGGATGTAGCCGAACATCTCAGACCTTTCTTTAAGAAGGTGGTGATCACCAGTAGAGATATTCTAGCAGTGGATTACCTAATAAACTCCACAGACAGGCAGGCTGGTTTGGTCACATTCACTTCTCCTAGACTCCCCGCCATACTTATAAAGCACAAATCCAGATTTGAGGCCCGAGCAATTGCAATTAGCCAGGTGTACCAGGTTCTTTCCAACCAGGTTAAAGGGAGAGCCCAGGACTGTATGGCCTTGACCCAAGAGGGTAGGGAAGGAATGCCAGCAGTCCCTACTCAAGCCCCCACATGTCCATCTCAAGAGGTTGGGGGCAAGTTTTCCCAGATACCTGCTAATCACCCTAAGTCTAGATGGCAGAAACCTGTGGCATGCACCTCTTCCCATTTACCTGGTGCTGAGACGGCCCAGATTTCCTGTCCCTCTTTACCTGCCATGCGAACACCTCGAAGAGGTGTGGACCCGGCCCCTCTGAAGGTGCCTGAGCTAGCAGCAGCTCATGCATCTTTAATACCTCCCCAGGCCCAATTCTTGCAGCGCTTAGAGGCATTGTATGTCCAGCTAGGGGAGCTTAAGGCCGGTCCTCTTATAATGGCCTCAAAAGAGGGCCAGGTTAAATATTCTTCTATTCCTCAGGGTGTTTCGGCCTCTGCTGTGGACTGTTTATCGGCAATTCACTCTTCTACTCGATGCCCTTCACAGGGGATAAGTATAGAGGCGAGAACAATGCTAGGCGAAGAGTGTCCACCTACGCCAGTGGTCTTATCTAATCTACTGGGATCCCCTCACCTGACACTATGCAGTGACAAGGAGCCCCCCCATTCAGTTCACCACTCACTGAGGAACTCCCAGGTCAGACCAGCTAAGGGGAGTGCCCAGGGGAGGTTGTCCTTATCCAGCCCCCCCCCTCAATTGCGGGACCTCCTCTCTCAGAGGCCCCCCTAAGTTTACCGGCAAATTCACCAGAAGCATTTGTTGTAAAATCCCCCCTGCAGGTAAGTAGAGTATTGAGGCAAAGACCTAAACCCTCGGCCTCCAACAACCAGTGACTAGAGGAAAGGATCTGGGTTTTGTCATCCTGGAATATTGCGGGATGGAAATCGCATTATTCCAACCCCGATTTTATTCATTTTTTTGAAGGTCAGGACTTTGTTTTTTTACAAGAAACCTGGCTGATGGAATCTCCGTTTTCTGGGCCTTGGAGAGGTTTCAATACCTTCTGGGTTGATGCGAGCAGTTCTGATCTGCATGGAAGGGCTAGTGGAGGTCTTGGCTTGTTTATCTCTTCTGCAAAAGTCGATGTGATTAAGTACTTGGGATCTATTAAAGCATACTTTTTATTACTTTATTGTAAGTTTACTGATGGGTTGGAAATGATTCTCGCTAATGTTTATATCCATCCCACCAGCTCACCTTATTACAATCCAGAGATCTGGGCCAATATCACAGAGCTTGTCCAGGCAGCCTCCGATAGATTCCCCACCGCTCTTTTGATTTGTGGGGGAGACTTTAACGCAAGATTAGGGAATCCAGATACTTTATACCCTACCTTGGTGCTAAAGGAATCAGTAGACCCATTAGATATCCCTTGCCGTCACTCTAAGGACAGCGTGGTTGGCCCAAGGAAGGCTCTCATGGAGGTCCTGATGTCTGACCTGGACCTTATCATTATTAATGGGAGAGTTAGGGACGATTTGGACGGCAATTTTACCTACCACTCCCCTCGTGGGTCCAGTGTTTTGGATCTTTTTTTGATCTCCTCAAGTATGTTTTTTGCAGTATCAAGTTTGGATGTGGTGCCTCTTTTTCTAACTAACCACTTTCCCATAACTCTTTCCCTGACTCTTATGTCTATACAATCCACTCTCCCTACCTCGGAGCTGTTTGGGGACTCGCGGGAGGAATCTTCCCCCCTGGTCCATGCTAAATGGACAGACAAGCAGGCAACTAAGGTGGCAGCTTTTTTTGATTCCTCTCCTGAGAAAGCTTTCCCAGAGAAGGCGGTGGTTCAGGGATCAAATATTATAAATTGGTATGAGTCCCTGTTAGAGGATCTGATCTCACTAATTACTATCTACAGCGCCCCCCGAAATGTGTCCCCGCCAGGAAGGCCTTCTCCAAGCTGGTTCGATGGGGAATGCCATAGGGCGAGGGCAATTCTTTGCCGTTTGGCCAGGGAACTCAAAGTAGACCCTGGTTCTGCGGTAAGGACACAACTATCTCTCCACCGCAGTGAGTATCGGAGGCTACTAGCACTTAAATTAAGTAATTATCACAAAGAACAATGGGCTTGCCTTATTAGGGCGGTTACATCTGGGGACTCCCGTAAATTTTGGGCATTTATAAGAACGTCCCAGTCCAAGGGCATTAATCTCGGTAGATATAGCCTCCACCCGCAGGTTTGGCAACACTATTATGAGGCTTTATTTTCCCACACCAAGATAGTTAGTATAGAGCCAGACACAGTTTCCACAGGTAGATTCCAGGAATGGCCTCCGGTTACCATGGAAGAAGTAATAGAGCTTATAGCAGGCCTCCAAACAGGGAAATCCCCCAGCCCAGATTTTCTATCTCCAGAAGTGTTGAAGAGTAACCTGATAGGGTGGGCTAAGGTGCTGGCCCCTCTTTTTACATATGTCAACAACACGGGTTTCCTTCCACAGACTTGGACATCCAGCATAGTCCCCATTCATAAGAAAGGGAATCTAAATCTCCCAGAGAATTATCAGCCCATAAGTCTTCTCAGTATAGTGGCTAAATTGTATTCTAAGCTCTTACTGAATAGATTGCAATTATGGATGGATAAGAATCTTATTATCGAGCCAGAGCAAGCAGGCTTTCGCGGGGGGATGGCCACTACCGATCATATATTTACTCTTTCTGCCCTAATAACAAAATATACCTCCCATCGTAGGAAATTATTCTTATGCTTTATAGATCTTGAAAAAGCATTTGACTCAGTTTGTAGAGAGCGCTTGTGGATGAAATTAACATCCCTTGATATGGAACCCAGAGTTCTGTATCTAATTATGAAATTACATGAGCGAAGCTCGCTCCGGGTCCGTTGCAATACTGATGGGGCTCTATCCCAACCAATAGGGGTACGAATTGGAGTACGGCAGGGATGCCTGTTGGCTCCTGCCCTCTTTAACCTCTATTTAAACAACTCAGTGCATATGCTGAAGCACGCCCCTAAAATAGGAGATCGTAAGATCCCTTTATTACTTTATGCAGATGATACAGTATTGATTTCCCAGACAACAATTGGTCTGAGGTGGGCCATGCAATCCTTTGGTGACTATTGTCAGGCCGAACTACTATCAATCAATTTCTCCAAAACGAAGGTCCTGGTAGTAGGGACCAGGGGATTTCAGAAATGTCACTCCTGATCCATTGGATCAAATTCCATTGAGCAAGTCCGGTCTTACAAGTACTTGGGGGTAATCTTTGCCTCTAATGGGGGTTGGAGAGAACATTTTGCTGCGACCCAGGTACTAGCTAAAAAATCTACTTCGGCAATTTTGAAGTTTTTCTTGAGCAAAGGGGGGAAATTAGTCCTACTGGCCCTTCGCCTTTTTAAGGCCAAGGTCCTTGGCCAGTTATTATACGCATTCGTTATCTGGGGGCTCTCCTTTCTTGACCTTCTAGAACCCCTCCAGAATGGCTTTCTATGGCTTATTACAGGAGCCCTTAGGGGTATCCCTCAAGCTATCCTGCGGGCTGAAGTACAGTGTCTCCCATTGAGGGCGCATGCCCTGCAAGAAGTGGTTATGTTTTGGGCCAAAGCAGCCCTATTTCATTAGCAGGAGGGTTCCCTTCTTTCCCTAGTGCTGAGGAACGGGCTGGGAGACTTCTGGTTATGCCAGGTAGAGCGAGAAGTAGCCTTGTTGGGATTCTCCCCCAGATCCCTTGCTAACCTAGGCCAAGTAGTCGTAAGGACTTTGATTAAGAGATGAATCCAAGATCAGACGCTCCAATTGGAGGGAGCTCTCTTGTCCTCCCAAAAGATAGCTCCCCTATACACCTCTCCTAATTTACAGTTCTCCGGTTCTTATTACCTTTTTGTCTGGGAGAATGCTGAAGAACGTATGGCGTATTTCAGACTTAGAACAAATACATTCCCATCGGCAATTATGGAGGGGCGATACAAGCAGATTCCATGGGCTATGCACCTATGTCCCTTATGCCAGCTGAAGGCGATAGATACATTAGAGCATGTCTTCTTTTATTGCCCTGCTCTAGTAGGCCCAAGAATCAAATTCCTAAAGGGCCCTATTTTGGATCCCTTTTTTTCATGTAAAGATATTCAGGGCTTACTCGGGCCAACTGCCTCAGTACACTCTAGAGCAGTGGCAAGAATTGGAGTGGCAGTTCGAAACATTCGCCACCCATTCTTTTGCCCCCCAAGTAGCTCAGTTTTGGGAGGGGCTCTTGTATAAGCTCGAGCAACAGTAGGAGCAGATGTAAGGAGATTTATTTAAGATTGTCTGTACCCAAATTTGGGTTATTGATTATTTTTGACTGATGTATTACGGTGTTTTTTGTACTTTTGTATTTTATTGTTATGCAAATTTGTTAAAGGGCTCTGCCCTGCAAATAAACTCTTTTACTTACTGCCTAGCTTTCAGTTGAAAACCACGCCGCCCTCCACGTCCTGCAGCTGCCAATGCACTTGGAAGCTGCCCCCACCCAAGCTTCTCTATGGTGCACTGACGCTTCTGTGCCTCAACTGGTGGCTGCTGCTGCTTCTACTGATACTGTTACTGCTACTTCTGCTGCTATTCCCCCCTAGCAGCAATACCGCTCCTGCTGCTAGAGGTAGCTGTTGAGGAGGACGCGTGCCCGCTTATGGAAGCAGACGACTGGCCATTGCAGTCAGAAACCAACTGGCATCCACTGCCCCTTCCTGCCCATTTAGGAGCACAGTGCTGTGGCATCCCTTCAGGTGCCGCGCCATGGCAGTTGTACCAAGGTTGGTGAGCACCTGCCCACACTTCACCACCTTCTGGCACAAAGTGCACTGCACCTCCCTGGGATCAACTGCCCGCACCAAGTTAAAATGTGCCCAGACAGCGGATTTTTTGCCCCCTCCTGCCTTCTGGCCTGAAACCTAAATCAATCGAATACTACTCTAAATAAATCCAAAAACAGGGGAAGGGAATCGGGGATGGAATACATACATGGAGGAGGAAAGGATTCAATGGAGGGCAGGGAGAAACAACACAGGGAGGGGTAAAAAATAAAAACACCTAAATTTATCTAATCTAATCTAAATAAATGAAACTATGGAGGTAAATGGGTGGAAATGGGTGAAATAGGAGGAGGATGGCAATGGGTTGGGAGGAACACAAACTGCTGGGAGAGGGAGACTTCTGAAAACACCTGCTGACAGGATCGGTGGCTAGCTCAGAAGGAGTTGGAAGGTGGGAGGGCAATGACTTTTGTTACTTGCTGCACCTGCCTTACCACAAGCCCCATTGGCTCTGTGCAGCCTAGCCCAATGCCAATCGAAGACTGCAAAGCCAGTGGTCTGAGGAAAAGAGGGATGGAGATTGGGCAGGCTGACAGCTACTGCAAGTCTCTCTCCACCGCTGAGACCAGGAAGTCTGCTCCTCAGTAGACTTCTCAGATGCTCCTGAGTCTGCTCCTGAGTCTGCTCCTCAGCTGCCCCCACCCCCTTCCTGGGCCTACCAGTCAGTTTTGCCCACCTGAACGTACCCAAACACACCCGAGCTCTTCGGGGGTTTCCACGTTCAGTTTGGGCATCCTGTTCGGGCATCTGAACTGGTTGAGTTTGGGCCGAACTCCGAACATCCGAACCACGTTTGCACATCCCTATGAATTACTGCATTACAGTTTATCATGTTGTTACTGTTCACTGCATTACCAAACCAAAAAAAACAAAAAGTCAGCTGTATGGAAATTTAAAAATGGTACTGGAAGCTACCATTCTTGGACTAGAAATCAACATTTCAGGACATCAGGCACCCAAATCAGGTCAAAATCAGATACCGATTGCTATCCGATGTCAGGTCAATTTGGGTTCCAGGAATTCATCAGGTATACCTCTTTTTGCTAGTACTCCGCCCTTCCTAACTCCTGCTAATTCATCCCCACCCAGGATTATCCCCCCCCTGTTATGGGCAAACTCCTAATTTACTGTAACCAAGCCAAGAACGTGTACCTGAGCTCTTGCATCCTCATGAATGTCGCATCCCTTGTCTCTCCCTCTGTTCCCCCTTCCCTGTCTCCCCTCCCCCCTGTCTTTAGATTGTAAGCTCTCGAGCAGGCACTGTGTCTATTTTATTCTCTGTAAAGTGCCAAGTACATAGCTAGCGCTATATAAATGCTTATAATAATAATAATAATAATAATAATAATAATACTCCTTTCAGCTTTATCTACTACTTCTAGTCTCCGCCCTCTTGGAGTGATGGGCTGAAACGAATAGTAAAATTTTTGTTCGCTAATATGTTTGAGTTTCAGAGGACTGGTTCCAAGTACTTGCTATTCAGTATTTGGGAAAATATTTGGTGAAATAAAACTGAGTACCGAGTGTTTTCTGAATACTGAGTACCAAATCACCTTATATAAAGGCAGGAAAAGTCTCGTATGTTGGTCCGAGTATTGGACGGTGTATTGAATCCAAAATTCGTCAGTCAGTCACTCAGTAAAACTGAGTCGAATTCTTAGATAATCAGTAAAAACTGAATAATTTTGATTACTGAGTTTCTGTACTAGTGATAGTTAACACTGTCTGCTGTGGCACACTTGCCCCGTCAAACTTTATCTAGCCCTGTGTCAGTCAGAGAACATTAAAGGGAATCCCTGGCCAACAGATGTTTTATACAAATGCAATGGCAAGAAAAAAAGAGTCTGCTGTGTTCTTGTTACTTTTCTATAAGAATAATTCTTCTTAGCTTCAGTATTAAGACTGTAAGCTGTCATTAAATAAACAATACTTGTACCTGTATATAGTATTGTGAAGGTCTATTGCTACAACAATAAACTAATCAATCAATCAATAAACAAGAATGCATTTTTACATAGAGACATTGACTGCAGTCCCAAGTGGGATCCATGTGAGATCCACAGAGGTCCCACACAGGATCCACGTGGCACAATGTAATCCCTATGGAGATGTGTGCAGTGGGCACATGCGTAGAATGTGCATAACGCATGCGGGGTATGAGATCACCTCCAATTAACACTCACAGGCAGCTATTGACTATCTCAGGATCTAGGTTCTAACACTAGCTAACTCTAATTTCAATATTGGAATATTCACATCAGCTTCTCTCTTAAAGATACATAGAACACTACAGAGACTTTTAATTAAGAACTATTTTTCATCTAAGTGTCAGTTGCTGAGATTTACATTTGAACATCTTTTATCTAGGGGTGAACTGGAAATTCTTCCCTTCCGATTCCATTGAAATCAGGCAGTTCAATCATTCTGATCGGAAATAGGAAGGTATTAAATTCTCTTTCAGTTTCTGATCAGAACTACTGAAATAACTTTAGCCATTTTGTGCATGCACCAAATGTTTCAATTGGAATTCCAATTGAAATGTTTTTGATCAGAAGTCCAATAGAAACTTTACGCTGGTGGTTCAATTTCCATGAGAATTGAATTATTATTTCAAAACAGCCCTACTTTTCACCCCATTTCTTTTCTTTGTGGATTCCCCTCTTTCCGAAGACAGTGCAAGACCTGGCTGTTCTACCAGGCTTTTAGTGAGGGAAATGGGTGATGGGTGGGAGGTTATTAGTGGAGGAAGGGTTGTTTTGTGGTTCCACCTGAGTCGGTTTTATAGATTTTTATATTTTATTGTTTCTATATTTATATTTTGGTGTTATTATGTTTGTTGTATTTATGTGTTTTAACTTTGCTGTACGCTGCCTGGAGCTACAGTGGTAGGAGGGTCCAGCTAAGAAATCTACTGAAATAAATAATAAATAATAAAATGGCAAGAACAATTTTTTTTGCAGGTTGTTTTTTTTATTTTATTTTATTCAAACTAAATCCCTTTGCAAAAATACCCACAATCCAAATTAACTGTTTAATGCTGTGAAAGAAAAACAGGTTCCAATAACACCCTGATAACTCAATAACTAATCACTACAACAGTGGGGAAGCTAAAGAGTTTGTTAATGAAACCTCCAATCGCACATTACTTTGATCAACACAAACCATTTAAACTAACAGTTGGTGTTTTAAAAAGTGGATTGGGGGCTACTTCATACATGATGACATAACAATTCTTTTTGTTGCAAATGCAATAACTCAAAGTTACGTAAGTGTCCAAATGTAATCAGAACTCCTTCATACAGGATCTGAGGTTAGTAAGTTAAATTAAAATGTTATGATGGAAAATATGGCATGACACTGATTACAGGCCTTTAGGAGCCATTGTTACAATGGCCTTAGACTTCAGGACCACGCAGAAAGCCGAGATAGCCAAAGTATTAAAAGAATGCTTTACAATCCTTATGGTGTTCATATTCCCCAAAACTCTGTGAGGTATTCTGTTGCTATGACCACTTCTATATAGAGAACTGACACTGAGTGACAGAGGGTGTTTTTAGACAAGTGCCTCTCCACCTATTACCCACCAGTCACCCATCCATTATGCATGTTGCAGGACTGCATTGGGTGCCAATGCAGCCCTGCAACAGTCATGCATTATGTTTGGGTGACGAGGGGGGCAGGCACTTGTCTAAAAACACACAGTGACTTGCCGAAGGCCATTCATTGACATCATGGTCAAGACGGGATTGGAATCTGGAGCTGCTAGATTCAAGTCCAACACCTTGGCCATTAGATTATACTGGGTCTTGCACATTGCAATGGACCACTTAATTGTGGGAGAGACACTTTTTGTGCTAGCGTACATAGACCATAAACTGAGAGTAGTTTAGAGTGTAATCTGTATAACTGATCAAACAGGGTGGTGGGGGTCTCAAGAAGAAAAAATACAAAACATAAAATCACTATTTTTATTTCGATGCTCTCAAAATGGCAATATTTCCTCTTTTAGAAATGTATTTGTGGCAGGGACCCACTGACTGTGGGTAAGTGTTTGCTGCATTGGGCCCAAAGTAGATTGCCACGCCTGAGATGAGTCTCATAACAGTTTATTATTTCCACAGGCTCTCATTAGGCCAGGCACAAAACTTCTGGCCAGTCAACAATATATGACAGTCCCTTCTAATACACTCCCAAGCCTAGCCAGGTAACAGTCCACTGGTTCAGCTAGTTCCAACTCACATAAGTCCTAAAATCTCCTTCCTTCAGGGTCCCCTTCTCGCAGCCTCTCAGGAGATGTGTCCTCCTTCATGGTCAGGAACAGACTGCCTCTTCCTGGGGCTGGGCTGGCTTTCTTCTTATAGCGCTAGCCATGCCCCAAATATTCCAATTTCCACTTCCTGTGTGGTGGCCATTTTAGGTGTCCCACATGGCAGGTGCCATCTTGTGGCACAGTCCTGCCACAGTATTATAATTTGGGGGGTGGGGGGGTAGATGTAGCTGCCCTAAGGTATTTTATATTTGGTCATCACCAGCTGAGACAAGAAGTGATGCTATGTTATTTTATGTGATGTTTGTGATTAACTCATTGGGTGTTTTTACTAACCCATTTCTCCTGCATGTTTGTTGTTACATACTGTGTGTCTACATCACTCACCCAGATCTTAAACATCTGGTTTTTTGAACTTCTGCATAGAACTTCTCCCAGAACATTTGTGTGTAAAAAGTTCTCCTGGTAAACTGCTTTGCTCCAGGCAACTGTGGTCACTTGGTTTCCATGGCAGCCTGTCACGTCTACAGCTGCGACTACTTTAGGCTGCCTCAGAGCAATTTTTGTGTGATGAATGCATCCAGGAACTGCCTCAGGGCAGTCTGTGTGTAAGAAAAATACATCTAGGGATGGGCAAACGCGGTTCGGAAGTTCGGAGTTCAGACTGAACTCGGTCTGTTCGATCGACCAAAACAAACTTCCGAACCGAACACGAATTTCAAACTGAACCGAATCGAATTTCCGAACTAGAATTTCAAACCAAACCGAACCGAATTTCTGAACTCCATTCTGTTTGCCAATCCCTAAATACATCTGGAACTCACTTGTGGACTTGTAAACCCAGAAGACTGAAAAATCCAGAACTTTAAGGTCTGTGTAAAAATGTCCATTGTCTGTGCTGAATGTTGGATGTTCCTGACATGGTCTGATGGCAGAAATAAATTATCTACCTACAATCATCTATCTATTATAATTTTTTTAAAAAAACAAAAAACAAAAATCTTTATTTGCTGAAATTAAACAGTTTAAATTTATGATGCATTTCAATACCTGAAAAATTTTCTGATTTCATAACATTTTGATTTCTGAGAGGTACATACTTTTGGGGTTCTGGTGTATTTTGGCACAACAGTGGAATGAGAACTATCCATAAACTGGGATTGGCTGTAGCCCGAAAAGATAATGTTCTAAAGTATCTCAGTGCAGTATAGTCTTACTTAATGAGAAGTGAAAGATTTTCCCAAATATTAAACTACTGCAGTGTATTGGCAAGAACAAGGACTCTAGGACATGCCTAATTTATGTATGAGATTTCAATAGTTCTGTCAAGTGCCAAATAAAGTTGCTTGTTTTCAATGAATGTTGCCAGACTTTTGTTATTGACGGGGTTGGGGAACTACTAAATAATGCAGAGTCTCTGGTGTGTTTACAAAAATGTCTTATAAATTTGCATTTTTATAGACAATGCAAGGAGTTATTATACCAGTATTGCTCTGAAGCAGTTACCGGAAGATGTTAGTTGTTTTCATGCAATAATGGGCTCAGGGGATGTGATCAAACATACACTCTAACCCTGGAAATGTACAGCTCTGTGTAAAAAACACTAAAATAATATTAGAGCGGGAAGACTTTTCGTAAGGCAAAATAAATAAATTAAATTAAATTAAAATAAAAAACAGAAATGTTTTTTAAAATCATTTTTGAGCATTTTGAAATGGAAAGGTTTTCTTTGTGTGTGTGTGATTCCTCAAAAATGAAAAAAGCCACATTACTTACCAGGGCAGTAAGAGATGTTCTTTGAGACAGTTTGCCTCCCACACATTCCCTGCCTCCCCACTCAGAATGAGCATGATGCGACTGAAGCATAGGAGGGATGTCAGAGAGCTCAGCCGGTATACCTAGTAGTACTCTCATGCTCTACCCATGCAAAAGTATAAAAGAAGAGTTGGCTTGGTGGACCCCAAGCTTCTTAAAAAAATAATGGAACCCCATTTGTTTGGGTAAGTAAGGTAACAAAAATGGAAGCATAAGCAAATGACTGATTTGATTTCAATTGTTTCATTACATTTTCCTTTTTTAAAAAAATCACTGCACATGCACAAAATGGCACTGGGGATGGTCTGCCAGCGCTATTTTGGAAAAGGGTGTGCATGTGCAGAATGTCCCCAACAGCCATTAGCACATGCACATTGATTTTCATTAATTTATTATTATTATTATTATTATTATTATTATTATTATAGCAACAACAACAACCCAAATGGCAGAGTCCTTTATGAAACCCGCACCAAAACAAACAGGTTTTGGAAATGGAAAACAAATATGTGCCTTCTGTACATGACTATTATCCACTGCTAGCTGGTAACCATCCAGATCCATGGTATTTATTAGCTCCAGCAATAATAAACAAGCACTATCCATTTATTGCTTGACAGTTAAATGGTTAACCATTTACCAATTTACCGTGTTACCATTTAGTCCCACAGTGTGCTGTTTACCATATTGTCCATAATTCTTTTACTGTTTACTCCCCCCATACCTCCAGACCCTGGTTCAGACTAGTAATGGTAACATTTGGTTATGTGGTAATGCAGTAATATGGTAGCAGTAACACAGTATACTGTTTAACCAGTGCAGTATTATCCAGTTATTCGATTTATTGGATAGCTATTGCAGTAATCAATGAACAGCCAGATAACTGCAAAACTGTGCAGAATAGCGGATATTAACTGCGGATAATAAATTTACTATTTGCTTCATATCTACTCCTTAGTTCCCTCTCACTTTAGAGAGTGACAAGTCTCCACTGCAGAGGGAAAGTGGGTCATGCCATGGGAAGCAATGTAGAAAGCACATCTAGAAGAACTTCTCTTATTACAAAGATGAATAACTGCTCTTTCTCCTTGAAATAACTTTCCAAATGGATCATCCAGTACACCCCATCCAATAATCTGCACTTTATGAGCACAACCCAACTGTTTTTCTCATAGTAGGAACCTTTGTCAAACAAAGGGAAGCAGTGACTGATGAATCTCTAATGCTGCTTTGGGGGATGAGGCAGGTGCCAGTTTCCCTTCCAACACAATTGTAGAACTCTGAAGTTAAGCTGCCAATTTCACGCAGAGTTTCTTCCAGAAAGAGAAGTCCTACCTGACAAACAGCGTGCAGGAGGGTTCAGTCTTGCGTGGCTGAATGCTGCCCCTTTAAGAGGTCTAGGACTGCCAGCCTGGAGCCTGAGTAGGCTAGACACTTCCAGAAACTGTGACCTTACAGCTGTGTGGGGGCTTAGTGAGGTAGTCCTTTACAGACACTGAAAACGCAGCTGAACCATAAGGACACTGGCCCTTTAAGGCTTCGCAGCTTGGCTTGATGTCACCCACTCTGCTCACATAAGAAGAGGGAAGCCAAAGAAATCTTCAGTCTGGACCTAGAATCTGGAGTGAGAAGAGCTCCAAGCAAGACTACTGTCTATGGTTCTGAAACTCTGAGAAGAAAGAGATAATCAAGTGTGGCTAGAACGTGGAGTGCTGGCCTGAAGGACCTGAGACTGAAGATGTGCCAGCCAACCTGGGAGAGACTTTGTGGAATTTGGCACTGTGACAGAGTGCCGCTGTCTATGGACTGTTATGGTGTTACAGATGCTTCTATGAATAATTATTGTGTTGTATGGGAGAAATAAGACTATGTGAAGTAGGGTTAGATAGGGCCTGATTTGCTGGAGGGGTTGTATTCCTGGTGTTAGTAAGGCATAGATACAGACTATGAACTGAAGATACAGGTATAGATACAGACTATGAACTGAAGGCTGTGTAAAGACAGTAATCAAAGACTTGATAGAGCCGATTCCCTGTGAAATGACTATATTACTGGATCTGATCCTGTGGTGACTTACCCCGAGGCACCACCACCCTGTTACGCAGAGCTTGAAAGTTCACCAGTTACATCTTTGCCAATTCATAAATTGGCTGGGGACAACCCCCCTTGGAGTTCCCTAGGTATTCCAGGTGGTGAAAATGAGGAGGGGCGTTCCAAGTCTCTGCACTGTGGCTGTGAAACTCCCTCCCAACGGAGGTCCGCCTAGCCCCAGATCTCTCCTCTTTCCAAAGACATAGGGATGGGCAAACAGAACCGAGTTCAGAAATTCAGTTCGGTTCAGTTCGGAAGTTCAGTTCGGTCAACTGAACTATTTGAGTTCAGTCCAAACTCTGAACTTCCGAACAAAGTTCGGAAATTCAAACCCCATTGAAATTGGTTTGGTTTGAAAATTGTGTTCAGTTCGGAAGTTTGATTCGGGCGAACGAACTGGTCGAGTTCAGTCCGAACTACGAACTTCCGAACCGCGTTTGCTCATCCCTACAAAGACAGTGTAAGACCTGACTGTTCTGCCAGTCTTTCGGCGAGGGAGACAGGTGAAGGATGGGGGGTTGGTAAAGGTGAGGGTTGTTGTGGCTCTGCCCGAGTTGGTTTTATAGATTTTATATTGTTTATATATATATTAATTAATTAATTAATTAATTAATTAATTAATTATTATGTTTTGTTGTATTTATGTGTTTTAGTTTAGTTGTACGCCACCCCAGCTACTGTGGTAGGAGGGGGTCTTCTAAGAAATCTACTAAATAAATAAATAAAAAAATATACAATTTCTGCTATCTGGCAAAGCAGAGATCCTCTGTCTTCCCTGCAGTGCTAATGTGGTGAATGGTGCTATGTGACCCAAAATGGGCCGCTAGTATTTAGTTAATATTTTAACAATCTTTAATTAACCCGAGACAATACTGGTGACAGGGAAATAGGAATTTGCCATAGCTGCAATACTGAGGGTGATTTCAGACGTTACGAAATCACGGTGAACCACACTGAACCACGCTCAACCCCCCCGCGGGGCCAAAGGGGCCGGAATGTCTGAACGGCGTGCGCCAGATGTTCATCACGCTCAATACCCACATGGGGTCAGTTTGAACCACGCTTCCCGGGCTAGCCGGGGGAAGGTCTCGGGAAGCGTGGTCAAACCAACCCCCACAGGGAACCAAGCAAAAGTAACGTCTGGACGCCAATCCCCCAGCGGAACCAAAAAAATGGAGCCCCGGCCGGGGACGAGGCACGCAGCGTCGCTGCCAGGCAACCAGCACCAACACAAACACCGGAGGGAGATTTAAAGCGAGAGCAGCAGCAAGCAAGCGTGGCGGGATGGAGCGAGGAGGGAAGCGGAAGAGACCGGAGGCACGAACAGCGACAGCGGCGGCACAGGAGGCGGAGGACGTGCAGCCAGGCCCAGCGATGCAGGCGGAGGGGGCACAGGTGCAGGAAGGGGGCACACGGGAGCACCCGACCAGGGAGGCGCCCCGGGAACACCAACCACAGCTGCAGCCGGGTCGCGCCGCCCCGGGGACAGCGGCCGGAACAGGCCCACAGGAGGCACCCAGGAAACGGGTAAGGGCACCCACTGGGAGGGGAACAGGGGGCACAGGGGAACCCCCTGTGGAGGGGGCCGGGGGGACCCCGGGCGGAAGGCAGGGGGGCAGGGGGACCCCGGGCGGAGGGCAGGGGGGCAGGGGGCCCCCGAGAGGGCCCACACCCTCACCCAGCAACCAACCACCCCCCTTCCCCCCCCCAGACACGAAAGTCGGCCCGGGCGGACGAGCCCCAGGAGGAGCCCGGCCCCCGGCCCCTGGAGGCGCACCCCCAGGAGGAGGTGGAGGAGGAGCACAGGCAGGTGCAGCAGGAGCTGCACCGGGAGGAGGAACAGCAGGGGCCCAGCCGGAGGAAGGCCTATCACAGAGGGGGACAGTGGGGCCTCCAGGAGACCCGGGACTTCATACGGATCTGGGGGACCCTCGAGTACCAGGTGGAGCTCGCAATAAACCAGCGCAACGAGCATGTCTACCGGGACATCGTGCGCGACATGGAGGCGGCGGGGCACGAGCGCACTGTCAACCAGTGTCGCTCAAAGGCCAAGGAGCTCAAGAGGGGGTACAAGGCCCTCAAGGACAATAACAGCCGCTCCGGCCACGGGGCCCGCACCGCCCCCTACTACGATGCCCTGGACCGCATCCTTCACATGAAGGGCTCCATCGTTGCCCCACGCCTGGTGGGCAGCGCTGTGGTCCAGGGCAGGGAGCGGGCCGAGGTACCCCCTCCCCTCGCCGCCCGCCCGGTAGACACGAGCTCAGGGGACCCCCACCCCCAGGAGGACCACCCGGGACCCGCAGAAGCCCCAAGGCCCCCCCCCAGCAGCAGCCCGGAGACATCCCAACGCCGGGCCGGCCAGGCGGAGTCGGAGGTCGGCACCTTCACCACCCTCAGCCAGTGGTCCCAGGGGGAGCACTCCCAGGGTGAGGCGCCGGCCTCCGAAGGCTCGGAGACGGACATAGAGGGTAAGCGGGCCCCCAGGGCAGGGGGGGGCACGACCAGGGGGCCGGTGGCAGGGGCGGGGGTGGGGGCCCTGCTGCAGGGGCCACAACCAGCCCCCTTCACCCGCTCCCCCCTCTCCCGCCCGCAGGACATGGGGAGCCCCAGGACCGGGCCAGCGAGACGGTGCAGGCCCCCGCGGAGGGCACAGGAGAGCAGGTGCCGGACCCAGGTAAGGCGGGAGGGCTGGGATTGCGGGAGGGCCCCCCGGGCGCCAGCCCAGGGGGGCCTCTGGCCTCAGTGGGGGAGGGGGGGCAGGGGGCCCCGGGACCCGACCCCGCTAGGGGACAGGGCCCTGCACTGACCCACCCGCCCATTTCCACAGGGCAGCCCCCGCGCGCGGCGCCTCCGCCGGCCGCGGCCCCAGCCCAGCGGATGCGGGAGTACCGGGCGCGGGTCCGCAGGCGCAGGGAGGAGCAAGCGGAGGACATCGTCCGCAGGGCGGAGGAACAGGGGGAGCGCATGATCGCCTCCGTGGACCGCATGGAGGCGGCCATAGAGCGGTCCATGGAGAAGGCCCTGGAGACAGACCGCCGGCTGGAGGCGGAGGTGCGCCTGGAGCGGAGGCGGGAGCGCCGGGAGCACCAGCGGCAGCAGGGGCTGCTCAGGGGCCTCCGGCAGGACATACAGGGCATGGTGCGGGAGCACAGCGCAAAGATGGACAGGTCCCACGACATTGGGACCTCCCTGCTCCTGCATGCGGGCACCATGTGTGCCTACGTGATGGCCGGCGCACCTCCGGGCGCCCTGCCCGCCCAGGTCCCCATGCCGGGCCCCTCGGCGCCCCCGGGCCCAGCCCTGCCGCCCCTGGCGCCCCCCCGGCCCCAGGGCCCTCGCATGCGCCTCCCAGTGCCCCCGGGCCTCCGGAGGGTCCAGCCCCCCCGGGGCGCGACCGGGGCACCGGGCACAGCTGCCCATCCGCCGCCCGGCCCCCTGCCGGGGCCGGGACCGGCCCAGGACACGGCAGGGGACACGGACAGTGGGGGGGAGGGGAGCTCCCAGAGCTCGGTGGGCCCAAGCGGCCGCACGAGGGGTCGGCCCAGGAAACGCGGGGGGATGGTGGGAAGGGGGGGGAGGGGGAGGGCCACATGAGGGCGGGTGGTGGACGGGGTCACGGGGACGGGGGTGGGGAGGGGGCACAGGGTGATTGTGTGCACTGTGTGGGCAATAAAGTGTTGTAAAGAGACAGTTGTCCCCGGCCCGTTTGTGGGGGGGACAGGGCTGTGGGACCGCGTGTACAGGGGCATGGGCACGGAACGGGGGGTGGGGCCCCCAGGGGCGGGAAGGCCCTCACAGCGGGCCCCCCCGGGCGATGTGGGTTGCAAGGGCGTTCCGGATCCTTTTGGCATACCGGTACTCCCGGGGGTTCCCTGCGTTCACGTACAGGGGAACAGGACCGGGGGGCCGGTGGGGCTCGGGGTACTCCAGGGCCGCCCCCTCGGTCTCGCACACATTGTGCAGAACGCAGCAGGCACCGATCACCAGGGCGGAGGTGGGGACGGTGAAGTCCAGGCGGCCAGCTAGACTCCTCCAGCGCTGCTTCAGGGCCCTGAAGGCACGCTCCACCACGGTCCGGCTCGCACACAGGCGGGTATTGTATACCTGCTCCGCAGGGGTGCTCGGGACAGGGTAGACCTTCATCAGCCAGCGGGTCAGGGGGTAGGCGGGGTCCCCCAGGATGCAGGGGGGCATGGGAACACCCTCGATCCACCTCATGCCCATGTCCGCGAAGTCCCCCCGGTACATGCGGGCATAGAAGGGGGAGATGGTCATGATCCTGGCGTCGTGACTCCGGCCGGAGTTGCCCGTGTAGATGTCTATGAAGCGGGCCCGGTGGTCCACCACCCCCTGCAGGTGCAGGGAGTAGTATCCGTGCCGGTTCACATACTCCAGGGCCTCCCCCGCGGCCGGGCGCAGGATCTCGATGTGTGTGCCGTCCACGGCTCCGATGCAGTTCGGGAAGCCCCCGGCCGCGAAGCCAGCCATCACAGCGCCCTGGTCCAGGAGCTGGATGGTCCTGTCGAGGAGCACGCCCTCCACAGCCTCGCACACATCCCGCACGATGCAGGCGACCGTGCTGAGCCCCACCCCGAAGTGCTGGGACACGGAGCGGCAGGAGTCGGGCGTTGCGAGGGCCCAGACCCCTATGGCCACCCGCTGGACCATGGGGATGGGCTCCCGCATGGAGGTGTGCTGCCGCTCCAGCCAGGGCGTGAGGAGCTCCGCTAGGCGCAGCAGGGTGGCCTTGCCCATCCGGAAGTGGGACCCCCACTCGGCCTCCCCCCAGTGGGCCTGGGCCCGCTCCCACCAGGCCTGGGGCCGCTCCGTGACCCATAGGCTCCGCGCTATGGGCATAGCCAGCAGCGCTGCCCGGCGGAGGGTCTGCGTTGCCCAGCGGAACCGCCTCGCGGCCCCTCGGAGCGCAGCGGGCCGGGTGAGGCTCCGGCAGGCGGCCAGCCACGCCCCCCAGGCCCGGCGCCGAGCCCTGAGCCGGCCACGGACTCTCCTGCGGGCCTGCTGGCCCCGGAGGCGCACGCCAGCCCGCAGGGCCAGGACATAGCGCAGGCGGACGGCCAGGTGCACCCTCTCGGTCAGGAGGCACAGCTGCTCAGTGTGGTCACGGTGCCACTCAGCCGCGAGCGCGAGGAACATCCAGTTCCCACCTGCCCTATCGCGCTCCATGGTGCTGGGGCCCCGGTGGGGGCTGGGAGCGCTTATGCCGGCCCGGTGCTGGTGGCCCCGCCCGGGGGTCGGCCTCGCGGCCCTGCGCGCGCCCTGTGCCGGTGCATTCCGGCTGCTCCCGCCCCCAGCACCCCGGGCCCCCTCCCCTCGCTGTTTGTAGCGGGATGGCCTTGAAGGTGCGATTAGGCAGACAGAGAGCTCGCTGTTGTTCTCTGCAGCTGTGCCGGGCCCGCACCCCACGCCTCGCTCTGTTGTGCTACAATGTTGCGGTGCGGGCCCGTGTTCCCTGTCCCGGGGGCCGGGCCGAGCCTCTCCCGGCCCTGGGCAGTCTGTGTGCCCTCCGGGCTCCGTGTCCCATTCCCTGTTGTGCTGGACCATGGCTGGCTGCCCATCCATGGGGCTCCCGCTGTCCGGCCCCCAAGGGGCCCCCCATATCTGGGCCTTCCGCGAGACCATGTCTCTGTGCGACCTGTGGCACACCCCTGCCGTGCAGCTGCTCCTGGCCGGGCCGGGGAGCCGTGCAGGTGCCTACGAGAGCCTGAGCTCCGGGCTCCGTTACTTTGGCCATGTGGTGAGCGCCCGTGATTGCCGGCTGCATGCGGAGGCCCTGGGGCTGGCTCGTTTCCCCGAGGGGCGCATCCCGGAGGTGCTGTGCGCCCATGTGCCCTGGAGCGCCTCTGAGACCGTGTCAGCGCTGGTGGTGTGTGGTCTGGGCGCCTACTCGGAGTGCCTGGCCGAGGGTGGCCCTGCCTTGGCCGTGAGCTACTTCTCCTGTGTTCACGGGGCCCGTGGGTACCAGCGCACCCGTGGGGCGGCGTTCCAGCGGCTTCTGGAGCTGGGGCATCTTCCGTGGCCCCCTTCTGCTGCCTGCTGTGTGCCGGAGCCCTCCGCGGTGGAGATGTCATCCCTGTTGGCGGTGTGGGCGCGTGTGGATGTGCAGCTGGCCCTCACCATGCCCGATCCCTTCGAGGCCTACTACCTGATCGCCCACTACATGTCCTTGCAGGGGTACCGCCGGGGCATGCTGCACTGGCCCCACCTGGTCCACCGGGCGGGCCACCCGGGCCCTCGGGCCAGCGGGGCCCCCGGCAGCGGCCCGTGAGCCCCGCGTCGCTGGCCTGCCCCCCCCGGCGTGGTGCCCCCGTGTGGGCTCCCGCCCCGGCCCGGGGGGGGGGCCTGGTCCCCGCTGGCCGCTCCCGACCTGCGGACCCCACCTCGGTGAGCTCCCGCCCGCCTCGCTGCTTGCTGCTGCCCCTGGCCGTGGTCCTGGGCCCCCTCCATCCCCGTGACTCCGTGGGTGCTGCCTGAGCGTCGCTGGTGCTGCGGAGGAGCACCGCTGGACCCGGCTGCCCTGCCTGTGCCAGCCTTTGACTGTGGGGCCCCCTTCCTCCTCCTCCTGGCGCCCCTCCGCCGGCCTCGCTGTGCTTTGGGGGCCCCCAACGTGCCTTGCTCCGGGGGTCCCCCCCCCCCCTCCGAGACTGCCTCTGTTCCTGTGGGGGCACCTCCTTGGACTGGACTGGACTGGGGTGGTGTGGGGGTTGCTGCTGTCCGTGCCTTGCCCCGTGGTGGTGCCCCCCCCCTCCCTGCCGGTGTTCCGGGTGGGGCGTTCCGGGCGCCCCTTCCCCCCTTCCCGGCCTTTCCCTGGTGTGTGTGTGTGTGCCCGGGCGTGTGGCCGTGCATTGTGCCCTGCTGCGGGACCGCTGTGTGAGCCGGCTGTCAGCCTGTTCTCGCTCTTCCCCCCTCCCTTCCCGTTTCCCTTGTGTGGGCGTTCCCTTGAGTGCCTTGTGGCTTCGTTTGCCCTCAGTCGGCCATGTCTGTGTCCCGCCCCTGCCCGGTGCCTTGTGGGGGTTTAGCGCCCGCCGGGGGTTCGGCTGCACGTCTGTTGTGCTGCCACGGGCCGTGATGGTGCGGCCCGGTTCCGGGCCGTGGTCCCGTTCCCGGCACGTCTGTTTGGGTCGTTTTCCAACCCCCGGGCGTGGTTGCGCTGTTCGCCCCCCCTGGTGGTTCGCTGTGGTGAACCGGCCGCCCGTAACGTCTGAAAGTACCCTGAGTAAGGTGTTGAATTTGGACCTGGGAGACAAGGATTCAAATCTGACCTCAGCTATGAACTCATTGGATATCCTTTGGGAAGTTGCTATCTCTTGGCCTCAGTTCCCCATTGGAATAATAATGACCTTGCTCACAGGGCTCTTGTGAGTGTGAGATAGAAAAGATTGTAAAGCTGTTGACACTCTCTACACAGATGACACTGAAATATCTCTCTCTAGTTTCTATTCCCTCTCTCTCCCCATCTGTTCAAGCTCGCCTCACCAGCTGTCTCTTTGATATCTCTACCTGGATGTCTCAACATCAGCTCAAACTCAACATGGCTAAAAAACTCCTTATCTTTCCCCCTCATCCTTCCTCTTCCTCCTCCCCGTCGATCCTTATTGATGGGGTCACCATCCTTCCTGTCCCCCAAGCCCATAGTTTAGGATTCATCTTTGACTCATCCCTTTCTTTAAAACCCAACATCAACTCTGTTGCCAAATCCTGTCGCTTTTCCCTCCATAACATTGCTAAGATTTGCCCTTTTCTCTCTGTCTCCTCTGCCAAAAACCTTGTTCCCGCCCTGGTCATCTCTCACCTCGATTACTGTAACCTCCTTCTCACTGGCCTCCCCTGCTCTCACCTTTCTGCCCTTATCTCCATCTAAAACTCTACTGTCAGGGTCATCCACCCTGCCCATCACTTTGACCATGTGCAGCCCCTCCTTTCCTCTCTTCACTGGCTCCCCCTTCCTGAACGAATCCTGCAGAATCCCTCTGTACTCCAGTCTGTGAACTCTGTTCCTCCTTTTTCCCCTATCTTGTCCTCCCATGCTCTCCTGCTCCCCTAACCACCTTCGTCCCTTCTCCCTAGCTGCCCCCCATGGCTGGAACTCCCTCCCTGTCCACATCCACCTCGCCCCCTCCTTCATTACCTTCAAATCCTTCCTCAAGACCCACCTCTTCGGCTCTGCCATCCCCGACTCCTTGCTCCTCTCACCGAACTCCTGTTGATACCCTCCATCCAGTACAATCTGTTACCTGAGGTCTGAGTACTCGTATCCTTACCACACGGACCAGCCAGCCATCATTCTCGATGTAACCACGCCAAGCACGTGCATCTGGGACCTTGCATCTTCATGAATGTTACACCCCTTGTCTCTCCCTCTGTTGTCCTTCCTTCATCTCCCCCCTCCCTCCATCGCTCAGATTGTAAGCCCTAGTGCAGGGACCATGTCTATTCCATTACTTTGTAAAGCACTGGGTACATTGCTGGTGCTATATAAATGCTTGCTGCTAACAAACAAACAAAACAAAACAAAACAAAACAACAACAACAACAACAACAATAATAATAATAGTAATAATACTACTACTAATAATAATAATAATAATGAGAATAAATTTGGTGGCTGAAGTATGAAGCTGGTTTTAGCAATGAAATCCTGAAGAAATTAAGAGACAAGGATCTCTTGTGGTACAAAGACACACATGGAGAGGATTAGGAGTGATCTACAAAATCCTAACTTGCTGAAAATAACCTTGGATGAGGGGTGGTCAGTGATGAGTGGGGCTACATTGGTGACTCTGGGATGGGGCATCCAGAGATGTGAAGTGTTACCTTCAACATTTGGACTACAATTTTGGACACTGACTCCTAGGGATGTGTGAACAAAATGTGGTTTGGATGTTGGTTGTTTGGTTGAAAATTCGAGTTCGGGTTTGGTAGTTCGGTTTGAAAAAGTTCGGTCTCGCTGAATGTTCGGCCAAGTTCGGCCCCCCGCAAGGCTTGGGGCACTCCAGGGACCCCCGGGCATGCCCGTGGGGGCATGGCATACTGTTAGAGACCCAGAAGCAGTAGACACTGGGAAAACTTGGGGCTTGGCACCCAGCTTGCCTGGGTAGGCAGGCTCGGCACTTGGCTCCCAGTGGTGCTTGTGGGGGCATGGCAGGCCATCACAGACCCAGAAGTAGCAGGAGAAGACACCGGGAAAGCTTGGGGCTTGGCACCCTGGCTTTCCTGGGCAGGCAGGCTCAGCGCTTGGCCCCTGGGGGTGACCATGGGGGCATGACAGGCAGTCAGAGACACAGAAGCAGCAGCAGAAGACACTGGGAAGGCTTGTGGCTTTTCACCCCAGCTTACTGGGGCAGGCAGGCTCAGCGCTTGGCCCCCGGGGGTGCCTGCAGGGGCATGGCTGGCCATCACAGACCCAGCAGCAGCATCAGGAGCAAAGGCTGGGAAGGTTTGTGGCTCTGTGTCTGGCCTGGCACCTCTACTTGGCCGGGCATTGTAGGCTACCAGACATCAGTGGAGCAGCAGCAGACATTGGATTTCTAGGTAGCAGAACTTATGGCAGCAGGGGCAGCAGCTTGATGAAAAGCAACTGCTCCACCAACTTGGCCCCTGGTCGCAGCAGGTGTAGTATGCAAACGTCCCCCACCCTAGAGAACACCCGTTTGCTGGAGACACTGGTTGGTGGCCAGAACAAGAGACCCTTGGCCACATTGGCCATGATTGGCCATACATCCCTCTCAGAGCTGTGTTGCCTGCCACCATCTTCTGCCCCTCTGCTGCTGCCTCCCATATGTTCCATTCAACCCATTCATGGATGACCCCACAGACAGCGCCCCCACCAAGAAGTTAGAGATGAGCATGCACTGCGTCCGGGTGCAGGATACGGACGTGGGCGACCCCATGCAGGTGAGTAGCAAACCACCTGTCAAATCTTGCCTGGGTGAAAGTCGACGTGTGTCCTTGACTATTTTTTGTACCCCCCTCCCCTTTTCTATTAAAATGGCATGGGTGGGGGAGTGGCAAAGGTCCGGCCAGAGCAGCACTGATATTGGTGGTAGTAGGAAATAATCATTATAATCTGTTCGAATGAGAACTTTGCCAGAATTGCAGGCAGACTTGACTGGATGGGTGGGGGAATGGCAGAGGACTGGCCAGGACTCTATGGCTTTCACCCCTGCTTGGCTGGGCATTTCAGGTTGGCAGGCATTGGTGGAGCAGTGGCAGACAACTTGAAGTCTTCAAGGCCCTCATGGATAACGGAAGATACATCATGTAACCTGGAGGAAGAGCTCACTGAGTTTGTCATGCAGTGGATGGATGTTGATTTTTATCTTCCAAGTTCCTTCTGGTTTCAGTCAACATGGTGAAATTCAACAGGTGCAGTACCTGGTAACCTCACCTGGATGATTGTGTGCTACCTGGAGAACTTTGAAGGCCAAAGTGGAGAAGCGTTCCATATGACGGCTCCCCGTCTAAATAAATGAAGCGATGAAGGTAAATTTGTGGAAAGAAATGGATGAAGTAGGACGAGGAGGATGGCAAAATGGATTGCAAGGAACACAAATGGCTGGTAGAAGGAGACTTCTGAAAATGCCTGCTGATTGAGGCGTGTGTGGGCCTGGGCCAGTGCAAGGAGCCTGTGGGTGAGTGCAAGGGGCTGTGTGTTGTGCTTTGTACCGGACTGAAGAGAGAGCGAGTCAAGTGTAGGAAGCAAGTGTGGTGTGGTGTGGTGTCTTCTCCCTGTCTCCCTCTCAGGGTTTTGGGTCCACATTACCCCTCTAGCTCCCCATCCCCTGACACAGAGCCACCATGCACTCTCTCTGCCATGGACCATGGTGGAGGGTGAAGCATGCTAGGATGGCCTTCGCAATGGCCAATGTCCCCGACTGGTGTGAGCTCTGGGGAACCCACTGCCAGTGGCCACTGAGAATAAGAAGAGCATAGAGGTTGCCCTCAGGCGATCGAAAGCGAGTCGGGTTCAGATACCCGAATCTGGAGTGGCGCTGGGGGAGACATGGGAGTCACAGCCAGTAACTGTCGCAGGGATGCACAAAGAGTATGTGAGCCAGGATGTCCCATTTTGCCCCATTGTAATGTTCAACCAGCCCCTTCCTGCCAGATCATCTGAGCTATGGCCATGTACAAGGTTGAGGAGCACATGGCTGACGTATACTACCAGCAGCAGCAGCAGCAGCAGTAGCAGCAGCAGACATTGGTTTGCTAGGGCACAGAAGCCTTGCCTGCAGGGGGAAGACCATCAACCGCACTCACCTGTTTGCTGCTGGTGCGGGGGGGGGCCTGCTTGCTTCGCCGCCGCCGTTGACACCGCTGCCGCTGCCGCCGCTGACACTTGCTGCTGGGGCCGCCGCCGCCGCTCATCATCCCCGCGGATCACCTGCGGGGAGAAGAAAACGAACTGTAAGGTTGGGGGCTAGGGGGGGAACGCAGAGGGCAGCCACATGGGCTGTCCTGTCCCCTCCCCCCCACCCGGAAGTAGCGGGGGCATAAGGCCCCGGGGACAGCGGCTGAGCTGCAGAAGCCTTGCCTACAGGGGGAAGACCATCAACCCCACTCACCTGTTTGCTTCTGGTGCGGGGGGGGCCTGCTTGCTTCGCCGCCGCCGTTGACACCACTGCCGCTGCCGCCGCTGACACTTGCTGCTGGGGCCGCCGCTGCCGCTCATCATCCCC
>QEPC01011272.1:762062-778201 GCA_003113815.1 Sphenodon punctatus
CCGATGTGGTGGATGTCCTGGGGTCTGTGAGGGCCACGTGTTGTCAACTGGATCCGTGCCCGTCCTGGTTAATAAAAGCTTCCGGGGAGACGTTGGGGACGGTGCTGGCGAGGGTAGTGAATGCGTCCCTTCGGCAGGGGAGGCTGTCGCCTTGCCTAAAAGAGGCTGTGGTGCGCCCCCTGCTGAAGAAACCATCATTGGATGTAGACGCGCTTGCCAGCTACCGACCTATCTCTAACCTTCCCATTTTAGGGAAGGTTATTGAGCGGGCAGTGGCGCTCCAGCTCCAGGGTCATCTAGATAACATCGGGCTCCTTGACCCTTTTCAATCTGGGTATGTTGATAAACATGGCTTAATGGGGAAGAGTCAACATGGATTTAGCAAAGATATGTCATGCCTAACTAATCTGTTGGAATTCTTTCAGGGTGTAAACAAAGTAAGTGGACAAGGGAGACCCGGTAGATATCGTCAGGGACCCGAGTTGACTGTATTGCTGCAATTTGCAGTGATTTTTGCAGAATCAGCCAATCCTCGCAGAATCAGCCAATCCTGACCATGACCCGAGGCTAAATAGGGCCCTGGGAGATGAATTGTGGGTGAGTGGGGTCTGAAGGCCCTATGTTTGTGTGAGGGAGGTGCTGAAATTCCAGAGGATTTGAATTGTGTTTGATTAGCAAAGTTGTGATTCTATGTCAAACCTATTGAAAATTTACTTCCCAGCATGCATAGTTATGCAAATCAAGTTAATTATGCAAATATTAATGCTGGTGGTGAATTTGCAGAATTTGGCTTCACTGGTTGCAGAATTTAAGATTTTTTTGGTGCAGTCAGCTTGGGTCCCCGGACATAGTGTACCTGGATTTCCAGAAAGCATTTGATAAGGTTCCACATAAAAGACTCTTGAGAAAATTAAAAAGTCATGGGATAGGAGGTAGTGTCTTACTATGGATCAGAAACTAGTTAAAGAATAGGAAGCAAAGAGTAGTACTGAATGGTCAGTTTTCACAATGGAGAGATGTAAAAGTAGTGTGCCCCAGGGATCTGTATTTGGACCAGTGCTGTTTTATGTATTCATTAATGATCTGGAAAAGGGTGTTAAGAGTGAGGGGACCAAATTTGCAGATGACACCAAGTTATTCAAGGTAGTTAAAACATGAACAGACTGTGAAGAACTGCAACAAGATCTTATGAGACTGGATGCTTGGGCATCTACATGGTAGATGAGATTTAATGTGGACACAAGTGCAAAGTGATGCACAGAGGGAAAAATAATCCAAACTATGAGTAACAATGCTGGGTAGGGTACTAAGCTAGGAGTTACAACTCAGGAAAAGGATCTTGGAGTGATTGTGGACAATACACTGAAATCCTCAGCCCAGTGTGCATCAGCAGTCAAAAAAGAAAACAGAACATTAGTAGTTATTTGCAAAGGGTTAGAGAATAAAACTAAGGATGTCATAATGCCTCTATACAAATCTATGGTGCGACTGCACCTGGAATGCTGTGTGCAGTTTCTGGTTGCCCCATCTCAAGAAAGACATAGCTGAACTAGAAATGTTACAAAGAAGGGCAACGATAATGATAAAGGGTACGGAATGGCTTCTGTGCAAATAGAGGCTTGACAAGCTAGGTCTCTTCAGCTTAGAGAGGAGAAAACTGAGAGGGGATATGACAGAGGTTTATAAAATCTTGTGTGATGTGGAACAAGTAGATAGTGAATGGTTATTTACCCTGTGAAATAGTACTAGAACTAGGGGACACTCCATGAAACTAGCTGCCGGCAGATTTAAAATAAAAAAAAGGAAGTACTTTTTTACTCAACGCATAATTAACTTATGGAATTTGTGGCCAGAGGACATTGTCAAGGCCAGTAGTCTATCTGGGTTTTAAAAAGGACTTGATAAATTCTTGGAGAGTAGGTCCATTAATGGCTATTAACCAAATAGCTTACGGGATGAACTTCTTACTGTCGGGAGCTGGGTGTGAACAGCGGGGAATGGAGTGCCCATTGTGACTGTTGGTTCTTCTCCCATGCAATCAAGATTGGCCACTGTCGGATGACAGGATGCTGGGCTTGATGGACCATTGGTCTGACTCAGTATGGCACTACTTATGTTCTTAAGTACTGTCACTGATGTAAGGGTTCTGGAAGGTTCCCTCACTGTAGCATGCTTCCTTCTCCAGACTGTACATGTGCAAAATGGCCATTGGGGACATTTTGAGCATGTGCAAAATGGCCACTCCTCTTAACTGAAAGGGTGGTGGTCAAAATGACATTAAGCACCATTTTGGTTAAGGGCAACAGCCATTTTATGTATGTACAAAATGGCCCCGGTGGCCATTTTGCACATGTACGATCTGGAGCAGGGAGCACGCTGTGGCGAAGGTGCTGTCGGAACCCCCACAGCAGCGGTGCTTCAATCAAGCCCATCCTGGGGCCCTACCTGATGGGTAAAATCTGGATCTGTAAGTTTGGATCCATCACATATACAGATTATACCAATTAACTCACAAGTACTCATTTTTGGATCCTTGCTGATTAAACCAAATCCAGAATGCCCATACCTACAATATATGGGAGAAGGAAACACTCTAAAGTTCTGGCATACTCATCAATTTGCATGTGAGCATGTTGAGGAATCTTATTACATTCACTGTGGCAAAACACATCCAGGTAGTGATTGTGTCACATTTACAACTGAGTTGCAATGACTGGGTGCACAGCCCAGATTCCACATTTGCATTCTGAGTACACAGAACAAAAAGTTGCGTTCATAAATGTCTGCTTACATGTATGTTTCAGCTCTACTTTACATTCAGTAATAAGACTGAATCAAATGAAAGGTATATATTTGTGTCTTGGAACACAGTCATTCTGATGGCTCAGCAATACACAAGGGGAAGAGATTGGCATAGTGGTGGAGGAATAATACCAAAGCCCTCTAAGCCAACATGTTAGGAGTCTTAGCTAATGTTGCAACTCCATGGTCACACCGTCTCCATTGCTATATATCATCCATATGGCCAGTCCACTACTTGGGTTTTCCTATCCACTACAATGAGGGTGTAGGGTGGATTAGATTAGCCAGATGTGATGTAGTCACTCCGCATAATGATTAAGGAGACCATGGAAATTCAGTACCTGTGGAATATTTCGACATTTATCTAGTTGCTTACCATCCTTCAGGCAGCTTACGGTCTGAGTGACTGTTCTCCTATCCAAGTTGATTGGAAATTATTTGAGTAATTATTTTGCCCACAAGGTATTATGAGCAATTTTACTATAATCCAACTATATGGCAATGTCTGTTTTTCTTAATTTTGTAATTCTATAAAAAGTGCAAACAGGTTTGTCTGGCGAGGTCTGTTATTTATAGGCTCATATGGCATATTATTGTCCATTGTTTTCTTATCTTCTAGATGAGCAGTAATTTATTTATCTCAATGTGTGCTCCATTATTTTACTAAGGAGGCAATACTTCTGTATTGGTAATTGCCAGAATTACTCTTCTTTATTTTATTTTATTTTATTTTATTTTATGCGGATTTTAAGGCCTGGAAAACTGGTGAGGTACCAAGAGAGTGCTGGGAAGCAAATGTATTACCAAACATAAAAAAAAGAAACTTATTCAGATAAATGAAAAGCAATATAGGAAATAATCAATTAGTCTATTATATAGAATTCCTTTGTTCTATGACTTTTGCAACAACTAGCTTCTTATCATCCTTAAGTACCTGTTTCTCTCTAGTTTAAGAAGAAATGCTATTTTTTTTACTGGACCGAAAATATCATTTACTTTATACTTCATAAATTCTGTATACAGAGCTTACATCTGAAGACAAAGTTAACTGTCTGAAACAAAATGGCATGTGTATTGGTCACACTTCTGAATTCTGTGTGCCAGAAATGAGAAAGCAACTGTTATTTCACAGGATTTTGAAACTAAAATGAAACTGAAATATATCATTCAGAACCTCCTAGGCTGTGTTTATATTGCTATGTACTCGCTTGG
This sequence comes from Sphenodon punctatus, assembly GCA_003113815.1. Lineage (NCBI taxonomy): Eukaryota > Metazoa > Chordata > Lepidosauria > Sphenodontia > Sphenodontidae > Sphenodon > Sphenodon punctatus. The sequence continues at coordinate 766,077 of QEPC01011272.1, forward strand.
TGAAAATAATGCATGAATGTAGATTATTCTGCATTGCAGGAGGGGGCGGGATAGAAATCCATAAAATAAAAAAATAAAAAAAAAATAATGAATGTAGATTATAATTAATCAAAGCAAAAAACTTAACAGTTTAAAAATAAACTTAAATGTATAAGAGTTTTCTTAAAATACACACAAAACCCCAATTCAGTACAATTACAATTCAAAACACCTTCCACTCCATACATTGCAACAAAACATAAACGCCAAAAAACATAGGCCGCTTTTAGACGAGCAGCGCTCCAGTTCGCGTCGGCGGTGCGCATATTTTGAAACTTATGCCTGGTCTAATTAGATGAGATGGAAGTGGCTTAATATGTACATATTACGGCAAAGGCGCATTTTTTAAGTGCGCAAATTAAATACCTCGATTATGCGCATCGCCGACACGAACTGGAGCGCCGCTCGTCTAAAAGCGGCCATAGAAACGAATTCACAATTAGAGCAATATTTAATATTTTATCATCAACATACATGTAATGTATGTCCTAAATTCCTTACCATACATACTTCATTTTTAGCAATAACTAAACTTGCAGATTTTACAATTATGAAACTTATTTATTAGCATAATTTGACAAGGAACAATTGTGTCAGAGTAATTTAAGTCTGTTATTTACATGTATACAAATTGTGCACAGTTCATACAATGAAGTAAAGAATGTGAGTGTAGACATTATACAATTCGTTGTACACAATGAAGTTATGTAGAAACAGACTTAAATTACTCTGACACAATTGTTCCTTGTCAAATTATGATAATAAATGAGTTTCATAATTGTAAAATCTGCAAGTTTAGTTATTGCTAAAAATGAAGTATGTATGGTAAGGAATTTAGGACATACTAGGGATGGGACATCTAGCAAAAAAACGGCTACCAGTTTTACCGGTTACCGGTTTGCAAAAAAACGGTTTACCGGATTAAAACCACCGGTGCCGGATCTATTGCATTGATTTCAATGGGGAACTGTCAGTGTCCCCATTGAAATCAATGGAGGGAAAAACAATTCCTCCCCCTGCCAGGCCGTGCAGGAGGAAGAGGGGACAACCCCCACCCACCCTGCCCAGCCTGGATTTTTTTTGAAACAAATTTTCCCTTAAGTCCCTGGCTCCGGGCTGCCGCCGGCGACCCAGAGCCCGCACCAGCAGTTAGGTACTAGGGTGATCCCTGTGGTGGGGGTGGTTTAACACACACCCCACCCCAAGGATCACCCTACCCCCCCACCCAGGGATCGCCTACCTTTGGCGCTCCAGGCGGCGGCGGCAGCACAGCGGTCCAGCGGCTTCAGCACTGGCTGCGGCTGCTGGCTTCAGCACTTACTAGGCCTTCTGGGGAATGCGGCCCGGAGCCAGGGACTTTGGGGATTTTTAAAAAAAAATTCTGATCCTGCCTTTTCAGGAGGCAGGATCTTGCTCCCCTGTACAGCTAGTTGCAGGAGCCTGCCACCCCTTGGCACTGAGCAACTGGGAGCGCCCCTTCTGCTCAGGCACAATGCCTAATACTCAGGGGCATAGCTAAGTTGGAGTGGGCCCAGGGACATGAAATGGGTTTGGGGGCCCTCTCCTCCTCTTCTTCCTCCTCCCAGCATCCTTATTACAGAAAACTTTCGCCTGTCATTCATATATATACCTGGCATTGTACAATCACTAGGTCTAGACAGGTCCATCCCTGCTGAAAACCTATCTCCCTTTTTCAGGGTTAAAGACCAAGGGATGCAGTTTTCAGCAAACAGGACCCTGCAGCACAGACAATGTACAGCTCTGGAGTCCCACAGCAACCCCCTCCCACCAGCTCCAGACTAGAGCCCCAGTTATTACCCAAATAACTGCCTTTGGGTTCCACCCTATTTGGGGATCCACTCCCTCCAGCACCACCATTCCTGGGGAACCCTTTAATAAATTCCTGAGGAAGGGAAGTTGTGCCCCCATAATCAGTTCATGCTGACCCCACCCCATAACCAGTTCATTTGCACCCCTGCCCCCATATAATCAATTAATTCTGCCCCCCACCCATAACCATTTCATTTTTGCACCCCGGGGCAGCGTGAATTCATTATTGGGGGGGGGGCGCAAATGAACTGGTTATGGAGTGCGGGTTTAAAGACAGTATTTCTGTTAGCAATAACTTCATTAAGAAAGGTTAGTGAAATAGCAGCCATAATAATCTCAGCACCATATTTGCAGATTTATTTTCCAAGATAGAATAGATATTGCTTTACAGTCTAAATTCCTACCTAAGATAGTATAAGTAAGACAGTTGTGATAATGTGGCCCTTTTTACACTGGCCTCTCCCACCCATGAACATGCAGATTTCTCTGTGTTCATGGGTGGGGGAGCCCCATGTGAACATCGCAGTGCATGTGCCCATGGTGAGTGGGGGGGTGTACGTGCCGGCCTAACACGCATCCCAATGCACCCCCCGACTCGTCCCCATGCACGGAGCAACTGGGGGAAACGTCAGTAACTCCGTGGGTGTGGATGAGTGGGACATGAGTGGGGATGCAAGTGCAGCCATGTGCATGCCCCGTCCATGCACTGGCGTGCCCATGGACCCCCCCACCTGGCAGAACCATGTAAAAATAGCATGTGAGGAGCCACTTGAAGAACAGAAGGTTGCTACCTTGTAAACAAGGTTCTTGAGATGGTACCGAACATTCTCACAACACCCACCCTTCCAGTCCGCATGGAATTTTGTCCTTATATTTCTAGAAAGAATTGAAAGGAACTGTAATTCTGAGGGGGAGAGTGCTTTTTATACTAAAGGAGCTCGAGACTATCATGCAGTCTATTATTTGGATAGGATGAACATGCACAACCTTGTTGTGAGAGTGTTGGGAACCATCTCGAAGAACCTTCCTTACAAGGCAACAACATTCTGATCAGTACGTTGGGAGGAGATGTTTGTAAACAAACAGTCTTATCTCCCAGCCCTGTGTCCCACTGCTGCTGCTGCTGCTGGAGCTACTAGGAGGGAGAGGAAGGTGAGGGATGGGGACAGGAGCCAGGAAGGGGAGGCAGAACAACTTATTGGGGGAGAAGCTGCCTGCAGCCTGCCGCCCAGCCATGCAAGTCGTGGCTGTGCTGGCTGTGGTCCCAGAAAGCTGTGCTGACTCCGCTTTGCCAGGGGGGGCAAGGTGAGTGAGTGCAGGGGGGGGCAGGTATACTTGCCTTCCAGCACAGTGCACAAGCCAGGGGGAGACTACAATAGTCAGTGTTTACAGAGTTCCTCTCCTCAGCACATCACTAATTACAGAGCTCACAGGGGGACGGATGCAGTCGCTTCCCCGGCTCTCCGACAGGAGAGAGGAGCTCAAGTGCGCATGCGCAAACCTGCAGAACTGATTTTTTTTATCACTAATAACTCAGTTTTGGCTGCATCAATCAGTATAATATTTCAGAAGCACTTGTTATTTATCTCATTCTCAAAGCCTGAGAAGTTTGGGGGCTCAGCTCATTCAGGGGGAGGAGATATTGATGATTCAAATACGTGAGGATGGTGTGCATTTTGACCACAACCAATTAACATTTAAGCAGTTATAACATTTTACACACACTTCATGCCACCTCTAATTTGAAAAAAAATTCATGCGCTTATGAAGATTTGTAGTAGCCCACTGACTAACTCTGGGGATGAGCTGGAAAAAAAGGATGCCTGTGTGAGAGGCTCTGTGTGTACACATATGGTTATATATGCAAGACTGATGGTTCAAGTTACAACTCAGCCTATTAAAAAGCTAGAACTCTCAAATGGGTGCGTTGACTTTGACTCTAAAATTTTAGTTTTAAGGTCACTCAGATCACAAATGGAAGTAGTGTCAGTCCCTTTCAGCATGCTAAAGAATAATCTCTCAGAAACACACGCCTCAGTAATGAGTCACTGCTCTTTCTCCAGCTGGATATGTGGGTAAAAAAACATGACTGGAGGTGTGAAGGCAACCCAACCCAGGGTGGAATGCTGTGGTGGACACAGTCCAGACTGGGGTGCAGAACAAACATTCCTGCACCTGGAGCCCAAGGAAGGCAGGGAAAACACTAACGATCCAGGCAGCCCTACCCCCACACTGTGCACAGCATCACACTGACTGCCATAATGGGCAGCCATGGCAGCCAACCATGGCAGTTCCCAACATGACCATGACTAATGACCTGGAAAGACATGATAGCTTACTGTGACCCTCTTTGGACTGGTCAAGTTGGCCTTAGCCTGGGATGTGACCTCAGGTTTTTCGATGTCAGAGCCCAGGCTAGTCACTGAGATGGCCGGTGCAATCATTGGACAATGTCATCTGATGGTGCCTGCACAAATATGCAAGTGAGGTCCATGCCAGAGTGGGCCAGACCGGGCAACAGTGGGCCTCTATCACGTCTCTTTTTATTCAATAATGTGTTCATGACTTCCTTTATCTGCTGAAGACATGACAGAGCTTACATTGCTTGGAGTCCTAGTACAAGATAACAAAACTTGTTATTATACAGTAGGAATGGGCGAACGCTGTTCAGAAGTTCAGAGTTGGGCCCGAACTCGGCCTGTTTGGATGACCGAACTTGAACCTGAACTCGAACCCGAACATACCGAACAAACCGAACACCGAACTGCGAAATGGCCGAACAGTTCAGTCAGTTCGGATCACGTTAGGGTGGCAAAAAAAGGTTCACTGGAAGGTCAAACATGACAGGGAGGTGTCAGTCACTGAGGAGCAGACTTCCAGGCATTAGGGGTGGAGAGGCTTGCAAGAAACGAAACTAATTATCTGCCTCCCCCCTTCCCAACACCTTCTGAGCTAGTCACTGTTCCTGAACAGCAGGCGTTGAGTAGGATTTTTAGATTGCTTTAAGTTTCATTTCACTTTTGTAATGAAATGAAACTTAAACCATAAACTGAAACCTTGTGTTATGCACTGTACAGACTCATTGAGTATGTAATGTATGTATTTCACTACAGACTCCTCTTCTATTTGTGATTCCCCCCCATCCCATATATATGGGATGTATATATATCCATATATATATATATATGGAGGTATATATATCCATATATATATCCATATATATATCTCCATATCTCCATGGATTTGAATATGGAAATGGGGTGGGGGGGGGGGGATAGGGATTTGAATATGGATATGGGATGGGGGGATAGATAGATAGATAGATAGTGAGATAGATAGATAGATAGATAGATAGATAGATAGATAGATAGATAGATAGTAGAGAGTTGTAGGAGTTAGCTTAGTGATAGAGATAGCGTTAGTGATTTAGTTTTAGTGTTTGTAGGAGTAGGTCTGTGTACTTATTAGATAATCCACTTAGTTCATAGCATTTAGAATAGTTAATAGCAGTTAGATTTAGTGTAGATATATATATATATAATATTAGATAAAATAAATAAATAAAAAACCCCATATAAAAACAAAAACAACAAATAAAAAACAAAAGAAAACCATATAAAACCCAATAAAAAACCAAAAAAACATATAAAAAACAAAAAACCACCCATAACAACATTTCCCAAACAGCTGAACAGCCTAACTGAATGGCCGAACAGAACGCCTGAACTGAACAGCCGAACCCGAACTTGGCGAACTGCCGAACCAAACGGCCGAACCGAACGCAGCCGAACCGAACGGCCGAACCCGAACCGCGATCTGTTCACCCATCCCTATTATACAGTAGGGATGTGGGAACATGGTTCGGATGTTCGGAGTTTGGCCCGAACTCGGTCTGTTCGGACGACTGAACCTGAACCAGAACTGACCGAATCAGAACTCGATCCAAACTCTGAAATGACCGAACAGTTCGGTCACGTTTGGATTAAGTTCAGATGAGTTTGGGCAGGAAAAATGTGACTGGAAGGCCCAGGGAGGGGGAAGCATCTGAGGAGCAGACTTCCTGGCACCAGGGATGGAGAGACTTGGAGTAGCAACCAACCTGCCCAATCACCATCCCTTTTCTCCTCAGACGACTGACTTTGCAGTCTGTGATTGGACATGGGGGATGGAGAGACTAGGCTGCACAGAGCCAATGGGGCTTGCAGTAAGGCGGGTGCAGCAAGTAACAAAAATCATTGCCCTCTAAACAAGTAAATTGTGAGGCCCTTTCCTTAAGTAAGAGGGAGAGGGAAGCGATGGAGCAATGGGTAAGGAAAGGTTTATGGCAGGCTAGACATTTTTTTGTAGGTGAAGACATAATTACTTATGACAGGTTGCAAACTAAGTGCGAGGAGCCAGTGGACAGGTGGCTATATCTAAAAATACATAGTTACCTCACGTGCCCAGCAAATAATCCACATTTCACTAGGCCCCCCCATGCCCTGGAAGCTGAATTATTTAATTTCACACCACAGCGCAATGTGATCTCAAGGCTATATCGGGTTATATGCAGTATATTTCATCACCCAGATGCAGGATACCTAGAAAAATGGGCCGACGACCTAGGCATAGTATTTACTAAGGAATTAATGGTGCAGACATGGACACATACACAAAAATGTGCTAAATCTCTCATGGTCAAAGAACCCCAAATAAAACTAGCCTTCATATTTTACCTTACTCCACTTTCCATACACAAAACTAATAGGAAGTACAGTGAACTGTGTTGGTGGGGATGTGGGCAGGTGCGCTCATACATCCACCAGTGGTGGGAGTGTGGGGTTATTGAAAAGTTTTGGAAAGACATCTGGTACTAGGTGGAGAAACACACTCTTCTCCAGGTGCCATTTTCCCCACAGGTGCGTTGTTGGGCCTGTGGCCCAAGGACCTAGAAAAAAATCCTAATGTACCAGCATGTAAAATGTTATTTCTGGCTGCCATACATTGCATTGTTAGAAAATGGAAGACACCGGAAGGCCCTTCGAGATTGGACTGGCTCCGTATACTATGGTACGTTCTAACAATGGACAGGATCGCTGCCGGAGTTCAAGATAAACTTGAGGTCTTTTATACTACATGGACTCCTGGTTGGAACCTGATTACAGAACATATCGAAGTTGAAAAGGCCAACCTTACCATAAATTTACAATCGATCTAAGAAGGTTTCATCACAGGTCCTCGGACAGGGCTCCAGCTACAAAGAGCAAGTCAGAGTGGAAGCACATTTTTCTTCTTTTTGTTATTGGTATTTTTTATTTTATTTTTTTCCTATTTTTTTTGTCTTTTCTCCTTTCTTTACCTTTGAACTTATGTAAATTTGTTTTTCTTTAATAAAAAAATCTTTTTTTTTTCTTTTTTAAAAATCATTGCCCTCCTCCCTTCCAACACCTTCTGAGCTAGTAGCCACTGTTCCTGACAGCAGGCGTTTTCAGAAATCTCCCTCTCCCAGCAGTTTGTGTTCGTAATCCATTGCCATCCTCCTATTTCACCCATCCCACACATTTACCTCCCCTAGTATAATTTATTTGGATTAGATTAGATAGATTTCGGTGTAATTTTTATTTTTTACCCATCCCTGTGTTCTTTCTCCCTACCCTCCATTGAATCCTTCCCTCCTCCAACTATATATTCCATCCCTGATTGCCTTCCCCTGTTTTTGGATTTATTTAGAGTAGGATTAGATTGATTTAGGTTTCATTTCAGTTTTCTACCCCACCCCGTGTTGTTTGGTGTGAGCTGTCTGTGTCCCACCCCACCCCCATCCCTGTGTATATTATTATTTATAATATATATAGATAGATATTAGATATTATGTAGTTACTATAGATATAGATAGTCATAGGAGTTATCTTAGTTATAGAGATATATTAGATAGAGATAGTGTGTTGTAGTTATTCAGTTTTAATATTTTATAGTGTGTTTGTAGGACTAGGTCTTTGTAGATAATATATTAGATTTAGTTCCATAGGTTTTAGAATAGTAATATTTAGCAGTTAGACTAAAAGCAAATTATACCGAAACCGATACCGCCCCCCCCAAACGTTCAGCTGACCCAAACTCCGCCAAACCAAATGACCGAATCTGAACTTGGGTCCCGGTCTGAATGACCAAACCCAAACTTGGTTTCTGAACCGAACGACCGAACATCCGAACCACGTTGTTTTCGCACATCCTTACTATACAGGGCAATACTGTGATATTGGAGGGTATACTTCTGCAGGAGTAATAGATATGCCAGCTTCCCTTTTTTGTTCTCTGCATGGGAATGAAAGAAATGCTCACAAATCCAAATTTGGAGAGTACTTTGAGAAGAATGCTGAAATAAGTTTGTCTGCATTTTCTCTTTAAGGATAATGAACAGTGAATAGCTATGGAGCTGAAGAATTGAACTTACTAATAATTTATTGAACTTATTAAATATATTTTAATCTTTTTTTTTACTACATTTACTTTACTCCAAACTTTCTACCTCTTTCTGAACTTAAACATCTTCAGTTGTGTCCCAGATTGACCCCAGTGCTCCAGCTATAGCCTGACCAGTGATTAAGACACTGGAACTATTACATGACCCTTGAGGCCCATTCCTGGCCTATGGTTCTATTACTTCCTAAGTCTTATACACAGTATTTTATATCCTGAAAAAACATTTAGCTTTTTCTCTTAATTTTGATTCACATTCAGTTTGTGACCCACTATAATCCCCAGATCCTTCTCAGTGGTACAATGGAGAAAAGCAAACAGTGAGGTGCCTTAGGAGTCTGTAGAGGAACTGGCACTGTTTAACATATTCATTAATGATGTGGAAGAGGGGGTGAAGAATGAAGCTACCAAATCTTCGGATGACAAAATAATTCAAGGTAGTTAAATCCAACACAGACTACAAAAAGTTAAAGAAGGATGTCACATAAGTCCGGGCAATAAAATGGAAGATGAATTTTAGTGTTGGTAAGAGAAAATTGATGCATATAGGAAAAACAATTGTAACTATGCACAATGTTGGATTCTAAACTGTGTGTAAGCTAACTGATCGTTGTTCATGTACTATATGCCAGAGGACTGGGCTATAAGTCAGTTCAAACATCATGAAATGCCATAAAATAATTACATATGTCAAGCTAAATACTAAATTTCCAAGATGAATCAAATGTTAAATGCCATTAAATCACTACAGGCGCCCAACATTAAATCAGATGCTCAATTAATATTTACATTAGATGGCATCACAACTAGGACTGAAACTCAATTTTGACTTTTTCTCAGTTATCGCCAAGAATCACGATTCTCATCTTGTTTTAAACGAGAAACGATGACCAAGAAAATTGCCATCTCTTGACAATTCTTGTTTGACAATATTTTCTCGAATTTTCATTTACCAGATTGTCATTCATTGCTGGATTGCTGGTTACCAAGTTACTATTTACTGGGTTGTTGGTTGCCATTTACCGGGTTGTTGTTTACCAGGTTGCCTATGAGCCAAATCCAATAACCAATAAACATGGTAAACAATAAACCAATAAACACTATAAATGGCAAATCACAGTAACTGGTAAATGTGGCACACGGTAAATCGAGATACCAATACAACTGATAAATGGCGAAAACCCACAGTAACCAGTAAACATGGTAAATGATAAATGGGAAATTGCAGTAACTGATAAATAAAGTTTTGTCCAAGATCTCGATTGGGGTTTGAAAAAGTTGTGAAAACCTGGCAGCGATTCTTAATTCACAAGAAAATATAGTAAGAATCAATTTGATTCTCATTTCAGCACTAATCACAACCAGTTACTTGCCCACAGAAACATCCACTCACTCTCACCCACTCTCTTGCACGCTGATGCAACTGCATCTGCAGCCAGCATGGAGTGTACAGCTGACTTGACGAGGCCCACAAAGAGGGAACGCTTGGCAGTCCTACACATGCTGCAGGTGATTCAGGGTATGGGGGCTGGGGAGAGAGTCGGGTGTGGTGGTGGGCTGCACCAGGCTGGTGTGGAGCTATGTGTGACTGCCCATGTCACACATGCCTAGGATGACCCTGTGCCTCCCTTTCTCTCATTTTCACACCCTATTGCACTTGTCCCATCAAACGAGGGTGGCAGGATTTTTGTTTATGTTTATATTTTTATGGCCTCCACATTAAAGTGGGTTTATATTTGTATTTTATACATTTTATATTTTTGTTTTAAATTGTAAGCTTCCCCGAGATGCTGTGCAGAAGAGGCGGGGTATAAAATTGTATAATAAATAAATGCATTCACACCCTGTCACATTCAGTTACTCCCTCCTACCCACCAACTCACACACAGTTCCTTACTCCATTTAACTTCCACTACACAATCTTATCTTCCCACCAAGTCACTCTTATTCCCAGTTATACAAACACACACTCCCACTCACTTCTGCATACACATTCAGCACAGGAACCCCACTCCCTTCCTTTGCCTCCATTTCTGTAAATACTGTTGCTGCTACAGTTTTGGCTACTGATGAAAGAGCTGATACCTAGGACACCAATCTGCTGCAGGAACCAGCTGCCACTACCAGTGTTCCTGGAGAACTGCATGTATCTTGAAGCTAGCCTTTGGAGTCCCATGATGACAACTGAATGACCACTACATCTGGTGTCTGGAAGTCCCAGTTGCTGCAAGATTTGCCCTCTCTCCCCAAGACTCTCAAGGAGAAGATGCTGCAGCAGCTGCAAGAACATTCTCTGGTGAGTCACTGCCACTGTTCAGTTTGTTCACTGGGGTAACCTTGCTGCTGATGAAACTGGTCCAAAAGGAGCTGCTACTGTACAACCTGATTGCCAAACAAGAACCCTGGAATTTTGCTCCAGCACTTCAGGGTGGGGCTGGGTTTGCACCCTATACCCTGCTTCAGATGGTGGGAAGGGAGGCAACTAGCCGGAGCTGGGAATTACCAAGTGGGAGGCTGAGTGGTCTTGGTGGCTCTCAAATTCCCACCAACAACATTGGGGCACTTTCGTGAGATGCGAGAGCTCAGTCTCAGCCTTTAAATGGCCCCACCAAGCCCGTTATGAGGCTATTGTCACTTGGGGGCCATCTTATCTGCACCCTACCCACCCAACTGGGTTGTCTGGATAGGATACCGTGAGTCTGCTGATAAGCCACCTTTGTTGGGGCTGGGAAGGAATTTTCCCCTCTGTCATGATTCACTGGAGCAACTCCGTGTTTTTTTCCACCTTCCCCATAGTGCCTTTCACTCCCTTGTTCGTTAATGAACAGAAAATGGGGGGTAGTCAACTCTGGGTTGCTTTTGCAGGTTTAATGTAACACTCTACACAGTGTGGTCAGTGCATAGATTGTTACATTTTAGTTATTTATTTATTATAAAAAATTGATATCCCAGCCCTTCCTGTCCTGGTAGCTCGTGGCAGCGAACATCATAAAATTGTAGAATATATAATACAAAAATATATACTATAAATATATATAAATAATAACATAAAAGTTAAACAAAATAAGGGCCAACAAAAATCCCCTCCCCCCAACCCAACCCTCCCACTACCCGTCTCCCTCACTGAAAGCCCGGCAGAGCAACCAGGTTTTATGTTGATGCCTGAAGGAGGGGAGATCCTGGGCCAAGAACAGGAGTTTAAAGAATAGGCATTGCTTTGAAATGTGTGGGAGGGTGGGTGGGGCTATTTTGCTTATATGCCTCATGGCCCTCTTTGTCTCTCTGAGGGGGAAGAGGGGAGTACTTTTGTTTTGGCTGGGTGACCCAGCAGAGGTGTGGTGCTTTCCCCTGAAGGGGCCTAGTTTCCAGCTATCATGCCAACTACTGAACCACCCTGCCTCACTACAGCTAATTAAAAAGGCAGACATTCTTGGTATTAATCTATATGAGGACCAGCACAAGGGGTAGGATAGGAAAGTCATTAATAAAAACTAGCCTGCTGCGGGGATTCTCCCCTCCTCTCCAACCCTCCCCCACCTGGACTTACCTGCTTGCAGGTGGTACCGGGGGGGGTGTGACTCCTCGCTGCCGCGGCTGGCATTTTCACCGCCGCCGCCTCCATCACCGCCGCCGCTCGCCGCTGGGGCCGCCGCCGCCGCTGCTTCGTCCCCGCGGGGTTACCTGCGGGGACAAGAAGACAAAAACTGTGAGTTGGGGGTAGGGGGGGGAACGCAGAGGGCAGCCACGTGGGCTGTCCTGTCCCCTCCCCCCCCACCCGGAAGTAGCGGGGGCTAAAA
>QEPC01011272.1:782529-840447 GCA_003113815.1 Sphenodon punctatus
ACCACCAGCTTTATTGATTTGTTTTATGGTTGTATTTTAAATGTTTTAAATGTTTTTATTGTTGTAAACCGCCCCGAGCTGCTGTGCAGGATGGGGCGGTATAGAAATCTAATAAATGAATGAATGAATGAATGAACTTGCCAACGCAAATCTCAATGAGAATCAATTCTCGCTGAGATTTGCAAGAACGAGAATGGAAACAGGCCAGGAATTAGCCGACTCTTGACCATTTCTTGTGCAAACCTACACAGCTAAAAAACAGCAGTGTGCACATGCAAATGGCCACTGCATTGGAGATTTTCAAGCATCTCATGTGGTTCTCAAAAATCTCAGCAAGATCCTGCGAGATCTCACTGGGGGATGCAAGAATCTGGAGCATTCTTGCAAGAACATACATGATTCTCATTCCAATCCTAATGAAAACCAAATAAACCATCAAGGTTTTTTCTGTCTTTCCTTTTTAACCCTGAGATTGCCAGAGTTGGCCCAATGGCCCTTTCTTGGTCTGTCACAGTTTGAGGTGCATACTCCTGCTGGGAACATTTGCCAGGGCTCAGCCTCACTGTAAATTTAATTGCCAGGGCTAAGCCCTGGCACGTTCTCCCACACCCTGCTTTTCTGCTCCCATCCAAAATTTGGGCCTGGGGGCAGTGGCAACTCTGTTGGCCACAGCAATAGCTTCTGGACCAACTGTCTGAATACCACAAGCAAAGGTCTCTCAGCCCAGATGTAGCCCAGTTGAGCAATCCTGGTCTTCCATATCCTCTTTATTCCATGACTCACATCCTGAAAATGCTCTACTGTCACAGACCCCATTAAACTTACAATGAGATTTGCATCAGCAGAGATCTGGGATCAGGCTATAAGACAGTTACCCTATCAAAACTGGAAATTAGTTTGGATAAACATGATTTCTTAAATCCTTTTCAGCTACAGATTAGCATGCTATAAGAGCTTTAGAAACTGATTGCTTAATAATTTACTTTAACAACTTTCCAGGTTTCAATGTCAGACTAACTGGTTTATAATTCCCCATGATTCAACTTTTTGCATTTAATAATAATAAATAACTTTTATTGCTTAGCCTATTTGGCCATTGCAAACATCATATAAATAACCATACACATAACAATAAAATAAATAAATATTAAGAATCAATATAACAAAGAGCCTGAATAAATGTTTACCAGTCAAATCACTCCATGAGGCCAGCATAAACACTGGAATCTTTGTAAAGTATAAATGATTATTTGCTATATAGTAACTTTCATTTTCAACTTCATCGTATGAACTAACCCCAAATATTGAGCCACTTTCTCCATAGCTACAGTGGAGCGTAGGGCCGGGACAACCGGATCTTCCGGTATCTGATAATGCCGGTACTGGGCATACCGGCATTATTGGATTCAACCCGGTAATCTGGCCCGGTTACCGGATACCGGATTTTTTTTTACATTGCGGCCATTTAAATGAATGGCCGCAATGTAAAAAACCCACCAAAAACTGGCGTTTCCCTCCCTGAGTCCAGGCTGCGTGGGTGGAAGGCGGAGACACCCCCCACCAAACCCTGCCCAGCCTGGATTTTAAAAAAAAATCCCCTAAGTGACTCTCCGCCGGCAACCCACAGCCAGCAGCACCAGCGGCCATCCCAGCAGCAGCTGGTAAGTATTAGACCTGTACTGTATGATCCCTGGGGGGGGTTAACACCCCCCCCCACTCCAGGGATCACCCTACTTCCAACAAGTTCCCAGGATCCTACCTTCCAGTTCAGCTCCGGGTGGCGGCGGTGGTCCGAAGGCCTCAGCGCTGGCTGTGGCTGCTGGCTTCAGATGCTAGTAGGCCTTCCGGGGAAACCCGGAAGTTCCCCAGAAGGCCTACAGCATCAGAAGCCGGAAGCCACAGCCGGCGCTGAGGCCGNAGTAGGGTGATCCCTGTGGGGGGGTGTTTTAAAAACCCCCCAGGAATCAGGTCTAATACTTACCGGCTGCTGCTGGGATGCCGCGGCCGCTGGTGCTGGGGGGGGGGGCTCTGGGTTAAACTTGCTGGCAATGGAGGGGAATTTTTTTAAAAAAATCCAGACTGGGCAGGGTGGGTGGGGGGTGTCCCCCCTTCCACCCGCACAGCCTGGGAGGGGGAGGGGGGAGGAATTTTTTCATTCCATTGATTTCAATGGGGACAGTGCCCCATTGAAATCAATGGAATAAATCCAGTACCGGTATATCGGATTTAATCCAGGAATCCGTTTTTTTGAAAACTGGTATCTGGTAAATCCGGTAGCCGGTAATTTCCCTGGGGTCCCACCTCTAGTGGAGTGATCGCCCAGCAAGAAGCCTACATAAAACTCAGATGGTCTTCCCAGGAAACGGGCTATCAAAGAAGAAATGTATTTCTTGCAAACCCCAGTGTACAGGGAGCATTCCAAGAGGATATGTTCCAATGATTCAACTTGTTTTAGACTACACTGACACAAACACTCCACAAATGGGGTTCCCCTATATCTACCTTCCACCAAAGCTTAAGGGAAGGAGTTTAATCTAGCCAGCAAAAATAACCTTCTTTTCTTTTAGAGTAGACTACCATCCAAATAAGACATAAGGGAATGAGTTCTATTAGCAATCTGCGGGTAAAAACCCAGAGCCCTACACTCTGCAATTAAGGATCTTGTTTCCTGCCAGATGTTAACAGACAGTATTTCTGCCAGCAGCTTTTTGGCTCCTTTGAATCCCAGAGGAACGGGGGTCTCTGGGTTATAACCCAATTGATTTACTTTGGATATTTGCAGACATTACAAGATCACAGTCAACCACAGTGAACCACACTCAATCCCGCGGCGGGGCCAAAGTGCCCCGAACATCTGTTCAGCAGCCGCCAGATGTTCACCACAGTCAATACCCAACAGGGGTCAAAATCAACCACTCTTCCAGAGCTCTGGCCCGGACCATCTCAGAAAGCATGGTCAAAGCGATTCCCAACGGGAACCCCAAAAAAGTAACGTCTGAACGACGACCACCGGCCGGAAGCAAACAAAATGATTCCCAGCTGGGGACAAAGGACACAATGTCACTGCCAGGCAACCAGCAACAACACAGGCCACGGAGGGAGATTTAAAGTGCACACAGCAGCAGGGAAATGTGGTGGGATGGAGCGAGGCAGAAGGGAGAGGAGAGTGGCGGATGAGAGAGCAAGGGAGGAGGAGGAAGAGATGGAGGAGGTGCAGGCAGGAGAGGAGGTGGTCGTGCTGCACATGGAGGAGGTGGAGGAACAGCAGTGGCAGCAGCAGCAGCAGCCGGGATGGGCCGCCCTGGGGATAATGACCGGGTCAGGGGAGGAGGTACCTGGAAATGGGTATGGGGACCAAAGGAGAGGAGACCCGGTGGCACAGGGGCACCCGGGGGGAAGTCTGGCCAGCTGGCAGGAGGGGGACGGGGGCGGGCCGCAGGACAGGGGCAAAAAAGCAACCAGCCACCACGACCCCTATGTCCCACAGACACAGAAATGGGCCCGGGAGCCCAAGCCCCTGGAGGAGACGAGTGCAGCCCAGGAGGAGGAGGAGGAGGAGGAACTGGAGGCACCAAGGGGCAGACAGCCCTACCACAGAGGGGGCAATGTGGGCTCAGGGAGACCCAGGAGTTTATTCGCATCTGGGGGACCCTGGAGCATTTACTGGAGCTCGCGTTCAGTCAACGCAACAAACACGTGTTCCAGGAGATCGTGCGGGAAATGGAGGCAGTGGGGCATCACAGGACTGTGGCCCTTTGCCGATCGAAGGCCAAGGAACTCAAGAAGGGGTACAAGGCCATTCGGAAAAACAACTGGCAGTCCGGGCACGGAGCCTGGACTACCCCCTACTATGATGCCCTGGACCACATACTGCACATGAAGGGCTCAATAGTAGCCCCACGCCTCATGGGGAGTGTCATGGTCCAGGGCACGGAGTGGGCTGATGTACCCCCTCCCCTCACCACCCGCCAGGAAGGCACCGGCTCCAGGGCCCCAGACCCCCAGGAGGAGTGCCAAGGGACCTTGGGGACCAACAGCCCCCCCCGCACTAGCCCGGAGAGCCCCCACCCCCTGGCAGGACAGGACGACTCCGAGCCCAGGTCAATGGAGGACCCCAGCTACACAGACGGGCTGGCCTCGGAGGAATCGGAGACAGACATCAAGGGTAAGCGAGCAGGTGGGAGGGGACATGGACATGGGATGAGGGGAGGGGCGGAGGAGGGAGGCCCTGCCAGGGTGCAGGCTCCATCCACCCCAGACCACTGAATGGGGGCCCANCCCCCCCCCACTCCAGGGATCACCCTACTTCCAACAAGTTCCCAGGATCCTACCTTCCAGTTCAGCTCCGGGTGGCGGAGGTGGTCCGAAGGCCTCAGCGCTGGCTGTGGCTGCTGGCTTCAGATGCTAGTAGGCCTTCCGGGGAAACCCGGAAGTTCCCCAGAAGGCCTACAGCATCAGAAGCCGGAAGCCACAGCCGGCGCTGAGGCCGCCGGACCACCGCCGCCACCCAGAGCTAAACTGGAAGGTAGGACCCTGGTGGGAACCTGTTGGAAGTAGGGTGATCCCTGGGGTGGGGGGGTGTTAACCCCTCCCCAGGGATCATACAGTACAAGTCTAATACTTACCAGCTGCTGCTGGGACGGCCGCAGGCTGGGCTGGCTCTGGGTTGCCGGCGGAGAGTCACTTAGGGGAATTTTTTTTTAAAAATCCAGGCTAGGCAGGGTGGGTGGGGGGTGTCTCCCCCTTCCACCCGCACAGCCTGGGAGGGGGAGGGGGGAGGAATTTTTTCATTCCATTGATTTCAATGGGGACAGTGCCCCATTGAAATCAATGGAATAAATCCAGTACCGGTATATCGGATTTAATCCAGGAATCCGTTTTTTTGAAAACTGGTATCTGGTAAATCCGGTAGCCGGTAATTTCCCTGGGGTCCCACCTCTAGTGGAGTGATCGCCCAGCAAGAAGCCTACATAAAACTCAGATGGTCTTCCCAGGAAACGGGCTATCAAAGAAGAAATGTATTTCTTGCAAACCCCAGTGTACAGGGAGCATTCCAAGAGGATATGTTCCAATGATTCAACTTGTTTTAGACTACACTGACACAAACACTCCACAAATGGGGTTCCCCTATATCTACCTTCCACCAAAGCTTAAGGGAAGGAGTTTAATCTAGCCAGCAAAAATAACCTTCTTTTCTTTTAGAGTAGACTACCATCCAAATAAGACATAAGGGAATGAGTTCTATTAGCAATCTGCGGGTAAAAACCCAGAGCCCTACACTCTGCAATTAAGGATCTTGTTTCCTGCCAGATGTTAACAGACAGTATTTCTGCCAGCAGCTTTTTGGCTCCTTTGAATCCCAGAGGAACGGGGGTCTCTGGGTTATAACCCAATTGATTTACTTTGGATATTTGCAGACATTACAAGATCACAGTCAACCACAGTGAACCACACTCAATCCCGCGGCGGGGCCAAAGTGCCCCGAACATCTGTTCAGCAGCCGCCAGATGTTCACCACAGTCAATACCCAACAGGGGTCAAAATCAACCACTCTTCCAGAGCTCTGGCCCGGACCATCTCAGAAAGCATGGTCAAAGCGATTCCCAACGGGAACCCCAAAAAAGTAACGTCTGAACGACGACCACCGGCCGGAAGCAAACAAAATGATTCCCAGCTGGGGACAAAGGACACAATGTCACTGCCAGGCAACCAGCAACAACACAGGCCACGGAGGGAGATTTAAAGTGCACACAGCAGCAGGGAAATGTGGTGGGATGGAGCGAGGCAGAAGGGAGAGGAGAGTGGCGGATGAGAGAGCAAGGGAGGAGGAGGAAGAGATGGAGGAGGTGCAGGCAGGAGAGGAGGTGGTCGTGCTGCACATGGAGGAGGTGGAGGAACAGCAGTGGCAGCAGCAGCAGCAGCCGGGATGGGCCGCCCTGGGGATAATGACCGGGTCAGGGGAGGAGGTACCTGGAAATGGGTATGGGGACCAAAGGAGAGGAGACCCGGTGGCACAGGGGCACCCGGGGGGAAGTCTGGCCAGCTGGCAGGAGGGGGACGGGGGCGGGCCGCAGGACAGGGGCAAAAAAGCAACCAGCCACCACGACCCCTATGTCCCACAGACACAGAAATGGGCCCGGGAGCCCAAGCCCCTGGAGGAGACGAGTGCAGCCCAGGAGGAGGAGGAGGAGGAGGAACTGGAGGCACCAAGGGGCAGACAGCCCTACCACAGAGGGGGCAATGTGGGCTCAGGGAGACCCAGGAGTTTATTCGCATCTGGGGGACCCTGGAGCATTTACTGGAGCTCGCGTTCAGTCAACGCAACAAACACGTGTTCCAGGAGATCGTGCGGGAAATGGAGGCAGTGGGGCATCACAGGACTGTGGCCCTTTGCCGATCGAAGGCCAAGGAACTCAAGAAGGGGTACAAGGCCATTCGGAAAAACAACTGGCAGTCCGGGCACGGAGCCTGGACTACCCCCTACTATGATGCCCTGGACCACATACTGCACATGAAGGGCTCAATAGTAGCCCCACGCCTCATGGGGAGTGTCATGGTCCAGGGCACGGAGTGGGCTGATGTACCCCCTCCCCTCACCACCCGCCAGGAAGGCACCGGCTCCAGGGCCCCAGACCCCCAGGAGGAGTGCCAAGGGACCTTGGGGACCAACAGCCCCCCCCGCACTAGCCCGGAGAGCCCCCACCCCCTGGCAGGACAGGACGACTCCGAGCCCAGAACACTGGTCACCCTCAGCCAGTGGTCAATGGAGGACCCCAGCTACACAGACGGGCTGGCCTCGGAGGAATCGGAGACAGACATCAAGGGTAAGCGAGCAGGTGGGAGGGGACATGGACATGGGATGAGGGGAGGGGCGGAGGAGGGAGGGCCTGCCAGGGTGCAGGCTCCATCCACCCCAGACCACTGAATGGGGGCCCAGGGGCCACCCGGGCACACCTAAAGCCCTCCTCCACCCACCACCCCATATCCCCACAGTGCATAGCATGGCCGAGGACCAGAGATAGGAGGGCGAGGAGGCCGGTGGGAAACAGCCCCGGCAGCAGCTGGAGGGCCCAGGTGAGACACACCGGCAAGGAGGGGGGCCCAGGGAGCCCCCTGCATGCACCCAGGCGTACTGGCAGCAGCTGCATTCCTGTTGTCATCACCTCCCACCTCTCTGTGTTGGGAACATTGTGTCCTCGCCAGTCTGATTAGTGTGTCGGCTGTCCTGTCTGTGTGCTTTGTTCCTGCAGCTGTGCTGGGTCTTCACCCCACACCTCGCTTGTTTGCCATGCCTTGTTGCAGCCTGTGGCCTTAACATGTGGCCTTGGGACTCCCCTGCATCCCCTCCCACCCCTCTGGGGAATGTGCCCCCCCTTTCTGTGGTGTCAGTCCCCCTGGCTTGCTGGACCATGGCTGGCTGTGCTTCCACTGGGCACCTGCCCCCATGGGGCCCCCCATACGTGGACCTTCCATGAGATCATGGCCCTGTGTGACCTGTGGCATATCCCAACTGTGCAATTGCTCCTTAGCTACCCAGACACCCTGCCAGGTGCCTATGCAAGCCTGAGCTCTCACCTTCGTTACTTTAGCTATGAGGCGAGCGCCCGCGATTGACGGCTGCATACTGAGATTCTGGGACTGGTTCCCTTTCCCAATGGGCGCATTCCGGAGATGAGGTGCTCACATGTGGGGTGGTCTGTGGCAAAGACCATGTCCGCCCTCTCCGTGTGCAGCCTGGCCACCTACATGGTCTGTCTGGTGGAGGGAGGCCCTGCCTTGGCTGTGTCCTATGTTGGCTGCATACAAGGGGCCTGTGGGTACCAGCGCTCTCGTGGGGTGGTCTATCACTGGCTGTTGGAGCTCGGTCACCTTCCGTGGCCCCCCGCTGCTGACGTCTGCTTGTCGGAGCCCACCCCAGTGGAGCTGGCGGTGCTGTCAGGTGTGTGGTCCTTTTCTGATGTGCAGTTGGGGCTCTTCATGCAGGATCCATTCAAGGCATACTACCTGGTCGTGCACCACATGTCTGTGCTGGGGTACCACCGGGACATGCTTCATTGGCCACACTTTGTTCACCTGGTGAGCCACCTGGCCCCTGGCCCCCACGTGGCCCGCTGTAGCTGGCTGTGAGTCCCCCTGTGCCTTCTGGGTCCCGGTTGCTGGCCTCGCTGTGAGCTCCCACCTCCGCCCTGCTGCCGTGGTCTGCTACCTGCTCCTTCTTTGATGTCCCACCCATGCTGCTGTGCTGCCTGCTTCCCTCGGTTCCAATACCCCTGCCCATGGCTGCAGGGCCCCCCCAGCCCCCCCCACCCTGTCTGCTTCTGCAACCATTGTTCCCCTCCATAGCTGCCTTCTCCGGTGTCCAGGTCCAGCTCTCCAAAGGACCCCCTGGCTCCCCTGGGTGCTACTGACCATCCTCGTCCACCTGCGTTCCCTTGTGAGCCCCAGCGCCCCCCCACCGGGTGCCTGTGTGACCTCAGGGTTCTGGGGCCCCCGGACTGCACCTACAGGGGGGGGGTTTATGCCTTTGTACCAGCTGCATGGCTCCGGCTCTCATGCCTCCCCTCCATTGCAACCTCGCCGGCGCTTGGGGTCAGTGTGTGCCTCCTGGACCATGCCCGGTCCACTGTCTGTTCTGTGTGGCCTTCCCCTGTGCCTGTACCCTGACCTTTTGGGGTCCCCCCATTCTGGGACTGACTGTGTAGCTGTGGGGGTGCCCGTGTGGGCTGTGCTGTTGTTGGAGGTCTGATTGCCATTCCCCGTGCCCGGCCCTGCTCCTGGGGCGTTCCTCCCCTTTTCCCTGTCCCATTGCCCCCTCCCCCCCTGTGCCTGTTGTGCCATGTGTGTTGTCTGTCCCACTGTGTCCCCCCTTCCCTTCCTTTCCCATCTTGGTGTGAGTGCACCTGGGCATGTGTTTGTGCTGTGTTCCACTGTGCCCTCGTTTTCTCTGTGCCTGTTGTGTGTGGTACCTTGGCGCTCTCCTCTCTCTTCTGCCTCCCTTCCCATTTACCTTGTGTGGGTGTTCCCTTTTGGTGCTTTTGGCTTCCTTTGCCCTCCGCCAGCCATGTCTGTGTCCCGCCTCTCTTCGGTGCCTTCTGGGTGTTTTGACCATGGCCGGGATTCGGCGTCACATCTGTTGCACTGCCCCAGGCTGTGGTCTGGTGGCCCGATTCCCTGTCATGGTTCCGATCCCATCACGTCTGTTCAGGGCTCTCCTTGATGGAGGGGGGGTTCAGTTCCCCACCACTGGGAATCCACTGTGGTGAATCGGGACCGCGTAACGTCTGAAAACACCCTTTGTCCACAACTGACTTGACCCACAAATTCGGGGTCTTATCCTCAATGACTAGTTGGGACAATGGTGCAGCAATTTTAAGGAGAAGTCATAACCGATAATTTACTGCTCCTAGCTAGATCTTCTCGCATTAGGGTAATAGACCACATTCCAAACAGAGGGCTAAATTGTTTGCCCCAGGAGGGGAAGACAATAAAGACCTAATAAAGCCAGATTGTAGTTTTTCCAAACCTTTGCTTTTACTAATGCCCACAGATGTGCTCCATATAACATTTGGGGTATACATTTTTGGATAAAAATTTTGATCGCCGGAGTAACCAAATACCCCCCTTGACTAAAAAAAGGACACTAAAACTTTAATTAACTGTTAGGCCTTATCTCATGTTGCCTGAAACTGCATTGACCAACCACCATTCACTTGAAAGAGGAGTCCCAGGTCTCTATAGACCCAGACTTGTTGTATTTCCTTGTTATCTATAAACCATTTGTGTCTCAATTTCTTATGAGAAAAGACCAAAACCTTGGACTTATCATAGTTAATTTCCAGAAGGTTTTTACAGCAATATTTCCCAAATGTCTCCAGGAGGTGCCTCAAACCCACCTGGGAACATCAGAGTAACACCGCATCGTCAGCATAAAGAAGGCATACAATGCTTATATTACCTAACTCAAGGCCATGGAAGGATATAGCTGAAAACTCTTCCTCCACATCGTTCAAATAAATGCTGAACAAAGTTGGAGCCAAAATATAACCCTGTTTAACCTCCCTCTCAGTTTTGATTTTGTCAGACAGGGCTCCGCAGCTGTTTAATCTAACCTTTATCGAGGTATCCCTATACAAACTGTTTATTAAGAACAGTAGTCTCCTGTCAATATTCAATGCAGCCAGCTTTTGCCAAAGGCACTCTCTAGGAACCATATCAAACACTGCCCTGAGATCAATAAACGCAGCATAGAGCGCATTTGAAGGGCCCGCATAGTTCTGGATTAAATGTGAGAGAACAAAAAACAATGATCACTTGTTGATCTCCCCTCTCTAAAACCAATATGTTCATTTTTCAGAATCGTATTTACCTTCAACCATTCTTTAAGTTTCAAAAACAAATAGTTCGCATAACGTTTACTAACTATACTAAGCAAACTGATTGGCCTGTAGTTTTGGGGGTCCACTGGGCAGCCCTTCTTAAATACGATGACCACTATAGCCTGTCCCCAGTCCACTGGGATATTTCCAGAGGCATTAATCCCTGTGAATACAGATGCCAGTACTGGGGCCCACCCTTTTATCCCAGATTTCATCAGTTCAGCCGGTACAAAGTCCGGCTCAGGTGCTTTACCACCCTTTAGAATATTTATTAATTCTGATATCACCTTGAGGGCAACCAGTTCCCACTCTGGAGTAGATGGAGGTAGATCGATTATATTTGCTTTTATACTCCGGGCAGAAAATAAAGACGCAAAATGTTCCTTCCAGGCTATAGCTGTAACATGAGTCTTACAAAATGACAACTTTTCCTGGCCGATTCCCCTCACCAACTTCCAAAGCTTTAGTGAATTAGTGTCCTTGGATGCCTTATCAAGCAAATCCCACCCAAGCCTATTATAATTAACTCTCTTTGATACTGATAGTTTTCTATATTCTCTCCTTCTAGCCTTCAAATCCTTCAGGAGACTATTTCTATGTGAAGCTCTGAATTTACGATATAAATGTCTCAACTTATTCCTCGCTTCCAAACAGTCCTCATCATACCAGCTAGAAGTTTGCCTCTCCCCACTCTCCCACCCCCATTTACTGGTGATCTGCCTAGACTTTTATTGGATAAAAATGGGGTTGAGCCAGGCCACTAATTCTGGTACCTGTTCACCAGTTCATCAGGGGACTTGGCCTCCAAGACTTTCTTAGCATACTGCATTCCCCTAGGGGAATACAGAATAGATATCATGCTAGACTCTAATTCCTTCCCCCATCTTTTCCTTACTAACCCCAATCCATTCTCCAAACTAGAATTGGAAGGTACACCATCCTCATGAGGTAAAAACCCATCTAAATGAAGAATAAGAGGGAGGTGATCACTTTCCATCTGGGAGCCCACCTGGAAAACCTTAACTAATGAGATTATATGAGCAGAAATTATTATATAATCAATGGTGCTACTGCCCCTATTGGAAAGATATGTAAACTCCCCTGGGCAATCGCTCCAGAAGTGGCCATTTAATGTATACATATCCAATTGGTACAGTAGTTTAGTGAGAAAAAGACCATTTTTATTTAGACCTACATCTTTTGTCCGTCTTGCCCCTACTGGCGAATAATCCTCATTTAACCAAAAAAGCCCAAATTGGCACAAGTCCTGGTCAGTAGCACCTATCCGGGCATTAAAATCACCAGCCAGGAGTAGTCTGGAGTCTGGGTATAAATTTCGAAGCCGTTCCAAAGAGGTAGCCAACTCTAACCAGACACTTTCCTCGTAATTCAGAGAGTTACTAGGATGTATATATACACCGATCACCAAAAGTGTCCATTTGGGTGTCAATAATAAACAACCACAGCCATATAAAATGGCCTCTGGTAGGGGGGTCAATTTTACCTTCAATTATTTAGATAAGAGGCAATCTGTTCCATCACTCAGTCTGCCCCTTGAGTCTGGCTGGACAGCCTTTTGCCAGAAAACCTCAAATCCAGATAGGTTCAGCTTCTCAACACACCAAGTTTCCTGCACTAAAAATATATCAAAACTTCTCAGGAAAGACTGGCAGCCAGGGTTCTGTATCTTAGATCTCCACCCAGTCACATTCCATGATAGAATACTCAGGGGAGAAAATTTGCCCCTCTCAATGAGTCAGTCCACCTTAGATTTGACCAAAACATCCAGGTCACACCTATTAACAACTAGTGCGGGGCCACTACTAAATCTATTTAAAGCCCCTATTTCCTTAGCACCACCCAGGACTCCTGGCCTTGTGGTGGTTAGCGGGCTTGTCATCTCCCGCACAGGGGGAATTATTGAATCTACCACCATATCCAGCCCCCTAATTGTCCCTCCCTTCCTTTCAATTAACAAAGGGGACTGATTTGTCAGCAAATCCAGCGTGTCCACTTGGTTTGTAGTCTGGCCCAGAATTTCATTTGGCTGGTCGATACACCCTACCTCAAGTTCCCCAAGTTCACAAAATTTATACCAGCTGTTACTTGTCTCCTCTGGGAGGCTAGTTCCAGGGTTTGCATCATAAAACAAACCAGAGTCTCGCTCTCCCTCAATACATACTGTCTTTTGTGAATCACCTGGATCGGTCCATATCACCTCAACTTCCACCTCCAAGGGGCATCCCTGATTGGGGGAGGTTAATAAACAAATTTCGTCCCCTACCCCAATCCCGTCAACTACTGGAAGACAGTTGCTTGCCTCCTCCTGATTCTTGACCTCCTTATTTTGGAGAGTTAGTAACATTATATCATTTGTATTATCAATAATTTTATTAATTGGATCCCACGTACCAACCTCCATATCCTCCATGTAGTTATGTCCTTTGTGAACCCCTACCCTAGCCTCCAAGTCCTCTGGAGTAGCAATAGAGGGATAACACAATTGACCAAGTTCAGAAATCATAGAACCAGCATCCATACCAGCCTGTAATGGAGTCTGAGCAGAGCCATTTATTTTTTCTTGACGCCCCACAGAACCAGTCAAATGTGGACCATTCATACTCTGCAAGTTACTGTTAACATATATTTTAGTTTTAGTTATGCGTACCCCTCTCTCAAATAAATTTTTACTGGCAAGTGGCACCCCATATAAAGTCAGGCAAAGCACTATTTCTAAAGGAATTTACACATTTAAAAATCCCCTTGTTCCTTTGTAAAATCCTTATATCTTTCTCAGCCCTAGGATTACAGGAAAGGTGAAGCAACACTCTTAAGTGTCTGGCCACCAAATAGGGAGTGGACCACTGGGGGACGTGGCCTGTGGGAAGAGGGTAAATTGAAAATGTCACAGCATTCCTGCAGTAGCTAAAATTGCCATTCCCCCCCCCCCCCATTGGCTCAGGGCTCCTCTGATGCTGAGATAGAACTGCCTCAGGGCCAGCCCTAGTCTCCTGTGGCTTAAAGTTAGTCACATTAATTTGTTTACCTCTTTCCCAGTTCCCCGCCTGGAAAGCTGGTTCATCTACCGAGTTCCCACAGACCATGCTCCTTTTTGTTCCTCCACAATCTTGGTTAACATACTAAGCTGGGCGAATATATGCTGCATGGTCTTACAGATGAGGGCTGTTTGCTCTGCCATCAGATGTGCCCAGTTATTATCCATGCAGCAGTTTCCAATCATTGAATTGGGCTGCAGGTCTCTTAGAATCGGAGTTCTAAGTGGAGATTCTGGGGAAGAGGGTTCACATGGGGAGTCACACCTTCTCTTCCATCGCTCCTTTCTGTCCTTCCCTGGGGATTGCCCTCCTACCTCAGGGCCTTTGAAATCATCAGAATTTAAAACTGCATATCTATTTGTTAATGATACACCTGAAGCCGAGGGTCCTTCCCCTCACCTGGGTCACCTCTTTACTCATAGGTTGTAGAAAAAACTTTTCCAGCTTCCTTTGTTTAGTCAAGGGGGACCCCTTGCCCCTCCCCCAGAGGCTTCCTCCTTAATTTCATGGGCATTCCTGCCCCAACAACAGTAAGATCTGGAGGGGAATACAGTACAGCCACTACTGTGTCTCCTGCCAGCGCCGTGCCCTTGTGCACGCATCCCTTAGGTGCGCTGCCCGGGTACGCACCTCCAGTGCCGCCATCGGCATCTGCTTGTTCTTATGCCCCTGGGCCAGGTTCCAGAGCGCTGGCTGCGCCCCACTCACCACCGGTCCAACTCGGGGGCTTGCTGCTTGCCCGTGGCACTTCAGTGCAGCTCCAGTTGCTACTGCATACCACCACACGTTGTCGTCGGCATCTGCTTGTTCTTATGCCCCTGGGTCAGGTTCCAGAGCATTGGCTCCACCCCACTCACCACTGGTCCAACTCGGGGGCTTACTGCTCACCCACGGCACTTCAGCACGGCTCCAGCTGCTGCTGCGTTCCACCACCAGTTCTCAGGGTTTGACTTTAGAATCCTATTTTGGCCAATAGGAATCTTTGGATAAAAATCTTTGGCTCTTCTTCCTGGTGCCTTCCTTCAGGCCCTCTTGGTTAGGTCCACATCCTTCCAGGTAACCTCTGGTAGCGATCTGCTCTCTTGGACAGCCAAGCACAGCTTTTGCATTTGTAAAGAGAGATACCATGTTTGTCCTTCTCCTATCTGCCACTGGTCCTTGCAAGTAATTGCTAATGGTCCTAAAATTACTCCAATCATTTCTCCAGAGAATCAGATTCATACTACTGGAAGAAACCACAAGGGTTATCTGGTCCATCTCCCTGCCATAAAGCAGGGTCCCCCTGTACTTACACCATACAGATGAGATATCCTTTTAACCTATTTTAAAGGCCTCAGTGATGGGGACTCCACAGCCGCCATTGGCAAATTATCCCAAATGAACATGCTAAATAGCACCTGACTGAGGACATACCCATGGGGGAATTCCACTTGTGACGAGTTTTCAAACAGACAATGAAGTGTTGATTACTACTCTCTGGGTATTGCTACTCAACAAGTTGTGAATCCACCTAATCATAGTATCAGCAAGACAAAATTTCCCTAGCCTTGATGGGCCTAGGCCAGAAGTGGGCAAACTGTGGCTCTTTGGTCCCATTGTGGTAAATGGATGTTGCTCAAGGGATTAGGAAACTTTTCCCACTTCTGGCCTAGACAGAATTTCACCAAATCTGCAAATTTTAATAAATTCAGATTATCCAAATATGTTTTAATCTCTTCCTTCCCTATTCTGGTCTATTTACATCCTTTCACCACACTTGCAAATATAATCTGTGCTAAGCATCTAATTACAATTTATTTATTTATTTATTTATTTATTTATTTATTTCTACCCTGCCCCATCCAGCCTCATGGCAGCTTGGGGTGGTTTACATAATTTAAAACAGATAAATTATACAAAAATATACAAAAAGGGGGAGTTACAAAGACAAAAAATATGATAAAAAGAGATAAGACCCACTAGCTAAAACTTCCACCCCCTATCCCTTTACCCCCCTCCCCCAAAGGCCTGGACAAACAGTCAGGTCTTATAGGCCCTGTGGAAGGTCAACAAGCTGGGAGCTAGGTGAACCTCCTCTGGAAGGGAGTTCCACAGCTGCGGCGTGACCACCAAGAATGCCCTCCATTGTGACCCCCTGGTTTACCTGGGGGACCTCCAAGAAGGCACACCTGGTGGATCACAGAGATTGTTCCAGGGCCTGGGGAGTGGAGCAGTCTCTCAGGTAGGAGGGCCAGGCAATGTAGGGCTTTAAAGGTCAAGACCAGCACCTTGAATCAGGCCCAGAATGCTATAGTCAGTCAGTGCAGAGCCTAGAACACTGGTGTAATGTGCTCCCTATGGCCTGTCCCAGTTAGAAGGCAGGCCATGACATTCTGCACCAGTTGCAGCTTCCAAACCATCACCAAGGGCAGCCCCACATAGAGCATGTTGCAGTAATCCAACCTAGAGGTGCTGAACGCATGGATAAGAGTGGCCAGGTTGGAGTTTGAGATGTATGGCTGGATCCCACACACAAGATGTGTGTAGGATCCAGCCATATGTCTCAATGGCGAATGGCTCCCTTTGCCACTGCCACCATCTGACAATCCAGGCAGAGGCCGGAGTCCAACAGGACCCCCAAATTCCACACCTGTGGGGCCAACGGTGGGTGGATCCCCTCCACAAGGGGCATCGCTTCAGTTGTTCTACCTACCAACATCAACTCCATCTTATCAGGGTTCAGCCTCAGTCTTCTCAGCCTCATCCAGTAGCTCACTGCTGTCAGGCACTGGGGAAGCACCAAGACTGCAGGACCTGGTTCGACTGAAAAAGAGAGGTATAGTTGGGTATCATCAGCATACTGGTGGCAACGCACACCAAACCGTCTCACAATCTCACCCAGGGGTTGCATATAAATATTAAATAGCAATGGAGACAGAATGGAACCTTGTGGTATGCCACAAGTGAGATCTCGGGGAATAGATGTTTCTTCCCCCAGCACCACCGGCTGGCTTCTCCCTGAGAGGAATGAGCAGAACCATCCTAGGACAGCCCCACTGCCCACTCCCCCTCCAGGGCCTGCAGCTGCCTCAACAGCAACCCATGGCCACCTGTATCAAGAGATCCAACAGGATGAGTAATGTTGAATGCCCCAAATCCAGCTCTCGGTGGAGGTCATACACCAAGGCCACCAACGCAGTCTCGGTCCCATATCCTGTTCAAAATCCTGATTGATAAGGATTAAGTGAAGATGAATCTAAAATAGGCAGTAAACACTTGTATCTTCTTTGTTTCATTTGTGTTATTTGCTCATTTCTCCCAAGAAATAATTGCAAATAAATTCTTTCTGCTCTTTGGTATCGATCCTACACACTGTGTGTCATTTGTGTGCACATTATATTCCCTATACCAGAGGTGCATGTGAGATGTATATGAGTTGTATGTGTGTTGTGCATGCTGCACAGTGCTTAAGAATGGCCTCATTGTTTCTAATGCAATCTCCTGTACTGAAAGGACTAACAAGGACTATGCCGTGACTGTGATGGCAGTGAAGAAAGCTTTCTTCTCCACTATCATAGCATCTGAAAAGTCTCATCCAGTGGAACAGTCCCAGGTTTTGAGGGGCCTGGTTAGACTGGCCTGTCTCTGCCAGGAAATTGAGACATCTGTTGGCTGCTGTGACATTTGTATTAATGACTTTGCAGACAAAATTGCTTATATTCACCATGACTTGGGTGCTACCATTTCAACTGCAGAGTCAGAGTTTGGGGTTATGGAAGCTCAGTCTAACCCTGTTTACTTGGATCAGTTTCAATTGGTATCACCCACTGATGTGAGGAAGGTGCTTGGGGCAATGAGGGCAACGAGTTGTGAATTAGATTCCTGCCTGTCCTGACTGGTGAAGGCCATCTGGGAGACTTTGGGGACATTGTTGGCTGGAATTGTCAATGCCTCCATCCAGGAGAGAAGGGTGTCAGATGCCCTTAAAACTGTGGTAGTCCACCCTCTGCTTAATAAACCTTCTCTGGATGCTGATGTCAAAGTCACCTATCAGCCTGTCTCTAACCTTTCCTTTTTAGGAAAGTTTTTGAATGAGTGGTTGCCATGCCGTGCTCCTCATCTCAGTGCTGTCAGATTCATGGACCTGTTTCAGTACGGTTTTGGCATGGGTATGGCATGGAGACTGTGCCTGTGGCTTTGTTTGATGAACTGTATCAGGAGATGGACAAGGGGAATTCTACCTCATTGATCTTGTTGGGTCTTTCTGTGGCCTTTGATGTAGTTGATCATGAGGTGTTGTTGGCATGACTGTGACTGACAATTCCTCCCATCTTGGTGATGTTTGGTCCCAAAATCGAACCCTAAGGAACTCCACTAGCAACCTCTCTCCAGCTAGAAAGTCTATCTCTCAGCACAACCCTTTGTTTTCTATTAATTAACCAACTTTGTATCCATCTAACTATCTTTTTGTTAATTTCCATCTTTTCCAACTTAAGCAGTAATATATCATGGGGCATAGTATCAAATGCCTTAGTAAAATCCAGAAAGCCAGTTATTTTTTCAAGAAAGGATATCAGATTGGTGTGGCATGATCTACCTTTTTTAGGCTAGAACTTGGATTTTTAGATTTAAGCTGTCATTTTGCATAAGGATGGTGGCAATTTTGTGCATTCACAAATTAGCATTGGTGGCCATTTTTCAAATGCACAATTATTTTATTTTTTATGTTTGTAAAAAAAAAATGGTCAGAATTCCGATTAAAAAACAACAGTGATTCTATTTTCATGAAAATGTACAGAAAAATGGAATAGCTGTTTTGATGATTCAAGTCTAATTGAGCTGGCTTGATTAAAGAATGGCAGATTAATTATTATTTATTATTATTATTATTATAGACCAAGCAATGTACCTGGTACTGTATAATCCACAGTTAGAGACAGGCCCCTACCTCTAAGGGGTGTACAATCTTAGAGACAAAGGGAGTGGGGATACAAGGGTGAGGTAAACATCAGGAAAGGCAAGAGTACATTCATGAGGCTGAGAAGTTCAAGGCTCACATACTTTGCTTAGTTACAGGGAATTAGGTCCTTAGTGAGGGGGAAAGGATTGAGTATCACTCATGACAAGCTAGGGAAGGCCTGATGGAAGAGGTGGGTTTTCAGGAGGGATTTGAAAGTTGGGAGGGAGAAGAGTGAATGTATCCAGGGAGGGAGTTCCAGGCATAAGGGGCAGCAAGGGAGAAGGGGCGAAGATGTTTAGAGGAGCAAAGGCTTCGCCAGCAGGTGAGGGTGGGGGCAGTGAAGGAGCAAAGCTTCTGGGAAGGATTGTGGTGGGATACAAGAGCAGAGAGATATAGGGGAGCAAGACCATGAAGAGCCTTGAAGGTGAAGACCAGGAGTTTGTGCTGAATGCGTTCCTGTAGAGGGAGCCAATACAAGGCAGAAAGGAGGGGCTGTACATGGTCAAAGTGATGGGCAAGGTGGATGATTTGGGCTGCAGAGCATTGAATGAAGATGAAGGGGTTCAGATCAGAGCAAGGGAGGCCAGTAAAGAGGAAGCTACAGTAGTCAAGGCAAGAGATGACTAGAGCATGGACTAGGTTTTTTGTAACAGCAATAGTAAGGCAAGGACAGATTTTGGCAATATTATGAAGAGCAAAGCAACAGGATTTAGCAACAGCCTGGATCTGAGGCTTAAGGAGAGGGAGGAGTTGAATATGAATCCCAGGCTACGGGCCTGAGCAACTGGCTGGATGGTGACTCCCTCAATGGAAATTGAGAGGGAGGGAGGAGGGGAGTGTTTTTGGGGAAAGATGAAGAGTTCAGTCGTGGCCATATTAAGCTTGAGCTGGTGACAAGCCATCCAAGCAGAGATGTCACCAAGACAGTCAACAATATGAGACTGGATGGAGGGGGAGAGCATGGGAGTGGAGAGAGTTGCATGTCATGAGCATACAGGTGATATTGGAAGCCGTGGGTTTCAATGAGTTTACAAAGATAAAGAGTGTAAAGGGAGAAGACAAGGGGGTTGGTTTTGCACAAGGTAGAGATATAGCCAGCACTACATCCACCCACGTAGATCAAATAACCATTCATAGCTGAATGGGCTGGAAACTTCTGTGTAATACAAGAGAGAACATAAATAGAGCTGAAACAAACACCACCACTATTCTGTATCCTTTCAGATATGCAGTATTCATTGCAATCCAGAAAGATCTGGATAACAAGAAATATTCAGTTAATATTTGTCACATTATCTAGTTAATTGGATAACCAATTTACCATGGTACTGCATTGTGCCATTTACCATATTACTGTTTAACATTTGCTCATAATTTCTTTCCTATTTACTCTTTCCCCTCCACACCTGGTTTTAGAGTAGCAGTGGTAATGTTCAGTTACACAGCAAGGTGGTAACATGGTTATATGGTAACAGTAACATGGTAATCCAGTTAACGTTTGCAGTATTATCTAATAATCTGGTTCTGTGGCTAACCACTGTGGTAATTGGTTCATTATTGAATAATTGCTAAACTAGCCAGATATTAACCACAGACTATTATTTTGCTATTTGGTTCTGCTCTTGGCACGAGTCTTAACTACTCAACTACTATGCCAAACAATGTGCTAAGTAAGGCTGCTTTTAGACAAACAGCCAGGGAAGCGCGTTATTCAATGTACCGGTAGGAAAAGCTGCGTGGGTTGTGTTTACAAGCACTGGAAGTGGTCACCAATCATAGGAATGGGTAGTGCGGCTGGCTTTCCATGGCCTCTTTAAAGATGCATTCTGGAAACCTCGATATTGGGGTTTCCAGAATGCATCTTCAAAGAGGCTGCGTGCACCACCAAATCCTATGGCAGATAGTCACTTCCGGTGCGTATAAACGCACCCCACACTGCTTTTCTTATCGGCGTGTTGACAAACGCGCTTCCCTGGCTGCTCATGTAAAAGTGGCCTAAGATAAGGATAGACAATCTTTCCCCTTCGGCAGGCCATTTTGAAAATTACTACAAGCTCATGGCTTGGATAGCAGACATGGGCATGGATATTTAAGGGAAGTGCTCAGGCTGGGGGAAGGAAAGTAAGAGTTCTTATCATGGATCTATGTCATGGATCTTGCCCTTGTCTTTAAATGAACAACCTCATTGTCATTCTCTTTCCCCCAAGCTCACTTTGTCAGTAGGTAGTGACTAGATCCATGGGCCAGCTCCAGGGACTGGGAAAACGCCAAATAAAAAACAGTCACTCACAGGACAGATTTGGCCCACATGTGACAAGTTCACCCACCCATGTGCTAAGGCAACAGGCCTAAGGCTGAACTGGCTCAGATTCATTTAAATGCTGCCTGGACAAAGGCTGCAGGAGATAGAGTTAGAACCCATGAGGATGATATTACAGGCCTCCAAAGAGATAATGAAATGCAGAACATGAAAATATCCATTCTCCTTGATAAAATTGATGACCTGGAAACCCACCACAGGAGTTCAAATCTGAAAGTCATTGACATTCCTGAATAGTATGATGGCAGAGATATAATAAAATTCATTCGGCCTCTGCTCACTGATCTGGCTCTAAAGGACAACTCCTGTTTCCTTAAAATGGCCAGAGAAACTGTTCACAGAGGTTCTGGTGTTGAGAAAAAACAGATCAAGGACGCGGTCCTCAAGCTGATGTGGCAGCTGAATCCCAAGTTATCCTCTGCTCTTCAAATTGACCCCAATTGTGTTTTCTTTTCTTTTCTTAAATCTGACTGAAACTTCATTGCTTTCCCAAAGTTTTTTGTTCTAAATTTGCTGAAGAATGAATTTGCTGAATGAAGCTGAACTTGCCAAGAACTGGCATTTTTCTTGAATTCAATTAAGCTTTGCTATTCAATGTGCTTTACACATGGCTGTTGATTAAACTTTTTGCTTGATTAACTGCATTGCTTTTAACCAATTAGGTGAACAATTAATCAATTAAATATTATAAAACTACAGAACTTCATTCCAGCTTTATACAGCACAGTTCATTGATTTTTGGAGTCACTCATTACAATTTTTTTTTATTTTTTTATTTTAAAAAGGGCATTTTTAATTTTTGAAACTTTTTTAAAGTTTAATTTTTAACGTGTTGAAAGATATTTTTAGAAGTTTTGGTCTATTTAAATCTGAAATCAGTGCATTAATCTATTAATCTGGTATTATTGATTAATGCCTTCAGCTCTTGCTTTACATGACTTATCACCACTACATATTTTTATTAGATTATAAATGAATCCCTGTTCCAGATTGGGACCCTGTTGTATTACCCTGTTGTACTGTTACACAAAAGAAATAGGCTTTGCCTCAGAGAGCTAACAGTCTCAGGGTGTTTTTATATGTGAAGGTACTGAAGCGCCACCATGAACTTATTCCCTCCGGAGTGGGGCCACCACCATAGCCTGAATCCAAACAGGCCCTTGAACTAACATGATGGGGGCTTGACCACTGAGGAGAGTGGGGAGCCAGGTGGACATGCGTTCACCTGGACCCACCCTGATTCTGCCCTCAGCGGCCCTCCCCCATACATGATGGGTGGCCACTGATGAATGCCATGACACCCAGCACCCCGGTCAGTGGTCACTCCAGGCCAGGGTGAGTAAAGCAGCCAGTTGGGATCCCAACCATGGTGGCGGCTAGCCCGGGCTGTGACTCAGGGAAGTCCCTGAGTCACAGCCTTGGTTAGCTTCCACCCCTGTCAGAATCCATTCTGTGCTAATATCTGGCGGGCGCAAACCTATACACTAAAGTGTATTAAAGCTGGCCACCGTCACATTTGAAAAACCCCTGGCAATAGGAATTGTTCTTTAGCTAGCCCAACAAAATATTTGGCTTTGCCAAGACTAAGGGCCTTGATTCAGAAAATCACTTGCAGAGGAAATGTTCACTCTGTATGAACAGGGCCTCTTGAACAAGGAAAAGAAAAAATGATCATTTAGATTTGCATGCATCTCTGTTTATGGAGGATTCTTCTGGTTAATTTTCCTAACTTTGGTTTGATTGCATGCTGTTATCTCTAGATTCTGCTGGCTGTATGGATATATATACTGTTATTTGTATTGGAAGATGGCATCAAACTGTGCAGAGTTGCTATCTGAGCTGTCCACACCCTCCCATTCCAGTTCTTTCTGAAGCTTGACCTAGTGCCCATTGAATTCAATGGACTCTATCTGTTGACTTTGGGGGGAGAGGGGGTTGGATCAGGCCTATAAGGAATAAGGAGAATGTTATCTACAGCTGGATGCTTCATGGGGTAAAATAAACTGTGGGGATTAGACACACACTGTCAGTCATTTGTTTAATGATTTATTTATTTAGTTAAGAAAACGTTTCCTTTCTATGGTCTTTCATTTTCATGTATTGTAGCTCCTGCACTTCCTAGCAGGAGCCATCTGAATAATCTCTCAGCTTGGTTTCCAATGCAGCTTTTCAGAGGGGCATTTTTTTTATGCAAGGCCATTGCCTTCCTTTCCCTTTGTTTGTTCATTTGACTTTAGTTCCCTTTTTGGCTTCAGACTATGGCTGCTCTAAAAATACTGTCTGTTACAGTTTAACCTCTATTATCTGCAGTATGCTCAAGAGAATGTTTTCTGGAGCTTTTTCTTTAACCGCTGTTCCTACTTGGCATTTGGAGGTGAATTAAAAGTTGTGGTGGTGACTGTTTTCTGTTGAAAATCTGAGGCTTTCCTGTTTGGTAGCACAAAGAAAACGGGGACTATTTCACAATCCATATTCACTGCTTGGTTTGCAGAGTGAACTCTAGATGAGGGCTAATTTTAATGGGGAGTCCGATGCTGCCCTCAGCTTGTCTTTCTTGCCCTTGGCCCTTCAGAGGCCTCCCTAGCATCCCTGTTTCTCCTGTACTCCTAGCTGCAGCCACCTACAAGATGAGGCCCCATCTTCCAGAGCCTCCCATACTTGCAATTTACAGGATTCAAAGGGTATTTTCAGACTTACGAGATCATGCTCAACCACAGACAATACCCTGTGGTGGGGAATGGTCGAATAATGTCTGTTTTGATCCCCGCCAGATGTTCACCACGGTGAACCACCGGCGGGGATCAAAATAACCACGCTTTCAATGATGGTCAGGGGACCATCTCCGAAAGCGTGGTCAAAGTGATTTCTGCCAGGGGTGAACACCTGGCAGGAATCACTTTTTTCCCCCAACAGATGTGACGTTACCACGCTCAACCATGGTGGGATTCACCGTGGTTGAGTGTGGTAATGTCTTGTCTGGCCCCTGACCATGACCTGGAATCAGCAGACATGCTGGCCGCCGATTCTGGGCCGTGGTCAATACAGCGGGGGGCAGGCGGGCGGGCGCCACGGCCAATGTGGCCGCTGTGCCCGGCCATCTCCCGGAGGGTGGGCAGCCTCAGAAGCATGGGGGGGCAGAGCTGTGCGGCCGCACATTGCTCCGCACAGCCCCACCCCCTCCCCGATTCCCCGGCGGAATCTGCCGGCTCGTCTGTTGACAGGCCGGTCTGATTCTGCCGGGGAATCATTTGGGTGATTCCATGACGGGGCCAATAGGGTCACCGTCATCTCTGAAATCACCCAAAGGTTCTAATTTAAAATGGTGCTCTAGGGCCCCCACCAGGAACCAGGAAGTGGGAATTGGTTCCCCCTCCTCTCAGATAAAGTCTGAGGAAAAGGATACATCTCCATCTTTTCAATCCAGGAGGGCACACACAACCCCTCTTCTGCATGGGGCTGCTGCAACCTCCCCCAAGACTTTGGCCTGAAGCAGGAAGAGGACATGTCAGAGGGGGTGAGAGAGCATGTTTGTCACACCCCTTTCTGATGTGCCCCTTCCCCTCAAGATCTGATTTCTGCTTGTTATATGGACACCCCTGAATGACCTGGGGAAATTGAGGCTTCACCTGGAGAGGTTAAAACCTTAAGACTCTGGGTCTAATCCAACGGAGTGGGAAGATTAGCTCTGTGCAACACCCCTAGACTCTGTTTGGTGCATGTAGCCAGTTGGGGGAGGGGGAACTTGCCTACAGACATGTTCCCAACCCAACCAATTTCCATGCCTGGACAGAGCAGGTGCCTGGCCCTTGGGCTTTATCTAGGGGGTGGGGAGGCAGTACTGAGGCCTGCCTGCTTGTTCCTAGAGATGGTACAACTTCTGAAATAAAGTCTGGGGTTTAGAATGGAGCTGATTCCTCTGCCCTTTGTGCCCTCACGCATGGACGGAGATCTGGACTTATGAAACATTGATATGAGGATTTCATAAGTCCGGATCTCCATCCATGCGTGAGTGTGCTCTTTTAAATGATGACAGCTGACTTCCGGCATTATGCAGCAACATCTACACATGCAAGTTTGTGTCTCTCGGATTCTGCAGTCTGTGAGAAACAGCGTCTCATCTAAAAATGCCATCAGACTTGCCACCTATGTACAACTGTGGTACTGCACTGTCATCACCTTCCTCCACCTCAGCCTGAGGAGCAACAAGTAGGACTGGTAGGTTGAGGGTAAAACCAGGACAAAGTGAAGGTGCCACAACCTTGCTGCCATTTTGAAAGGTGCACAGCCACCAAAGGAATTGTGGGTTAGATAACTGACTGGGAGAAATTTGACTACCCCCTTCCCCTCAAGTGAGGTGGACTCCTCAGAGTGAATGTCAGGGGGAGACGTGCTTGCCCACTCCTGAAAGTTATTCCTAGTTCTGAAAAATGTCAACATAAACTTAATCGAATGCAAGCTATACTGCATGTTAACTTAAGTGAGCTGAAGCAATATAAAACAAATTCAAGGGGGGGGAGGGGAGGCAAATGTATGTATACATGTGACCAAAGCCACCATAGCACTCCCAAATGCTACACTATCCATTCATCCTACCTCAAGTTGGACTATAACTTCCAGCAGCACGTGTGGGGTGGCCTGACCAAGCTAGGTCTCCAATTGGCTGAGTTTGTATAGTTGTGGAATTGATGGTACACATGCACTATAATCTGTGTCCATGAAATTTATTTCAAAGACAGTCTAGAGGTCAAGGTCATTCATTCCAACTGCTCCTTAGACATCCCCCTCCCTCTCTAGATCTCTTGTCTGGCTGCTCTCCCTACTTCTTCCCTGTTTGCTTCAGGCCCAAAGGTGAGTTAGCCTGGCCCTCATGCTGGCTTGCAAATACAACTGATTTTACAGATGTTGCTTTAGTTTCACATTATTCCTTTCAGAACAAATTAAGTCCTTGCTTTAATCTTTAACCATGGAGAAAAGAACAGGGTTAGCCAAGAGAAAGCAATCACTTCAGTCAGGGAATTAATTTTGAAACTCTAAATTGGCCTTCAGCTCAATACTCTCAGTCACCTGACCTACTAGTAACTGAAACAGTCAGGATATAACAGGAGACTTTTAAAGGATATGTCAGTTGGTTCCTGACATATGGTGCTGGGGACCTACTGTACAAGAATGTCAGCAGTCCTCGAAAGGTTAATGGAAGTGGGATTTGTGAAGACATGACTGATTTTTCAAGAGCAGGTGGAAGGGAGGGAGGAGGGGAAAGCTGATTTGGACAAAGACCTTTAAGGCCTTTTTGCATTTGTTTCTTTCAATCTACAGAGAAGAATGGTGCTAGTCTCTTTTTTAACTTAAAATCACTCTAACCTCTTGGAGGGATCCCAATCTTGTATAAGAAAACATTTTCAGACTAGGAATGAGCTATCAGACCACTGGAGAAATGCTCAATATGAGGCTTAGGAAAACAAATAGACCAAAACACAGGATTGTTGCAGATAGTATTAATAGAGTTAAGGTTAAACTGATGTTTTGCTTTTTCCCTATAAAACTCTGAATCAGTCATTCTTCTCCCAACCCCCAATTTGTCTCCTGGCTTGTCCTTCTAACATGTCAAGTTCAAGTATGGTAAAGAGGTTACTTGTTTGGTTGTTTATTCTTCCTCATAATAGAGGTAAATTAATATTCCTTGAACTCCAGTAAAGATTATCTAACAACTCCCCAAAAGAATGCTTCCAACTCCTGACACTGCCTTTGATTCATATCCATGGTAGGGCTGAAATGGATACTTAATGTAATACCCATGGGTAATACTTGCATTTTGAGGTACTACATAGGGTACCCGATGGATTACCCAGGTACCAATCAGGTACCCGGCTACCCCTCCCCTCAACCGGTAGTTTTTACGGAATACTGTTACTAATTTTTTTTATTTTAAAATTACTGATCAGTAATATCATGTTGGCAGAAAGAAGAAATCAGGATGGAAATTAAAAAAAATCAGGACCAGAAGTTGACTTTGTGTGACCAGAAGTCGATTTTCCAGGATAGAAAACTAATAAATAGATGTTGAAAGTTGGTAAATAGACAAAAAAGTAGAAAAAGCAGTACTGAAAGTTCACATTCTGGGACACTGGGTCCCCAAATCAGACCACAATAGGATACCAATCAGTACCCAATGTTGTCAGGTCAATTCAGGTACTGGAAACTTGACATCTATACCCATTTTGAGGGTACCCACTTTCAGCTCTACATCCAGGCATAATGTTAGGAAGACTAGTGACTTTTGTAGCGCTGTTCTACATTAAATAAATATGGTATATACTCTCTCACTGTAAAATATGAACTCACTAGATCAGAAATTATGATATTTTAATTCCCCAGCCATCATCTTGTGATAAATTACACCATGTACATTTAGCTTAAGTAAATATACAGTGTACTTTCTTCTTGTTATTATACAAATAATAGTAATGTTCCACTCTTTGAACTCACTAATCTGCTGTAATAATATCATATAGCATTTAATATAACCTCTCCAATCTATAGTTTGATAAATATTCAAACTATAGTTATAGACTCTATGGTTATACAGTCATAGGACTGGAAGGGAGGTTAAGAGTCATCTAGTCCAGCCCACTGACTGCACCAATAAAAGATTCACTATATCCAAATTACTTAGATAGAAAAATCCACTAACAAGAAACAGAGCCTGTAATAAAATTTCTCAAAAAGTAAGCCAGACCCAAACTTCAGGGAAAGGCAAGTATCCACTTCAGACTGAACTGTAAACTGACCTGAGGAAAAACTCCTTCCTGTCCACACATATGGTGATCAGTTCGATCTGGCATAGGGAACCTAAGGGCATGTTTAGACGAGACAAAAAACGTAGCTGATCCTTTAATCAGACACCTTGCTTTGTTCTCGTCTAAATGCTTCACGCGGTTTGCAGCCGCGTCTTTCCTGCGTCAGACCGGCCCTGCAATCCTTCCCCCTCAAAGCCGCATCAGCGAGCTGCTGTCACAGTAGTGAGACGGCAGGTAGCGAGACGGCTTTTGCGCTACTCGTTTAAAAGAGCCCTAAGTCTGGGGGTGGAGATGGGGCAAATGTGGTCTGTGGCTAGTTTTTATTTGACGTCTTTGCAGTTCCTGGATCTGGCCCTTGGATCCAGTTCCTACCTCCAAGACTCAGCTCAGGGTAAGGGATCAGAGATGAGGGCATGTGTGCAAGGATAGGGGACAGATCTATGATCTGGATCCTCCTCTTCCTAAGCACACCCCTTAAGTGCCTCAGTCCTCAACTTCTATGTGGCCCTCAGAGCTTGTACTAATTTTCAAAGTGGCACCTTGGAGGGATTTAGACAATAAGTTAATGTCATTGCCTCCCAAACTGTAATTCATACCGTCATGGTAAATGGTTCACAGTTAGCCTGTGGAACTGGAGATGGCTTCAGCAAAGTCATCTACATTGGTCCTCTACAAGGGGGCTGGAAGATGACCATAATTATTTATTACTTTTGATTCATTTTCTTCCTTCTCCACAGAAGGATTCAGGGTAAAAGAGTAAAAATACATATAACACTCTCGTCCACTCAACCTCTTCACATCCATTGCCCCCCCCCCATATTAGAATCTGTTAAAACAATAATATACAATCAGTTAGCCTCAATACAATAAAACAGCCCCAGAAGTCCAACTCCCCTCGATTCCAACCCCTCCATCCCCCACTCTATATCCTTCATGCAAATCCATTGCTTAGTAAATAATATGCCCATACTCTCCTTTTCACACATGATGGCTGCAACATTGGCAGGGACTGAAGGGCAACTGCTTTCTGCAGCTGTGGTCTGTCTCATCCAGCTTACATCAGGTTGCGGTCATCTTCAGCAAGCACATGATGTTCCAGGAGACATTTTGAAAATTGTCAGTGGTTCGTTATTGCAAAAGGCTTGTGAGAGACTCTCTCATAGAATGCAGATCCCTTCAGTACATAGGACTGAGTCCAATCAAACACAAGGGGGGCTGGCCAGGTTTGGTTTAGCTTGGGCACCCTCCTGGTCCACACCCCTCAAACACCTAGACCTAGAGTTAGTTGGAGATGAAGCTTTTGACCCTCACAAAAGCACTCACCCAGAGTTATTTATTTCACTTTGTCACAGCCAAAGTATCAGTCTCTCCCATTCATATGCATCACAGTGAAGAGCTGAGCATTGGCAGCATATTTTATTTTTATCTTTATACATGTGGAAGCTGACATGGTGTAAAAATGTAGCATATAGTAGATTAATAAAGCTGCATGAGGGTCGGGCTCAGCTGTGATCAAGCTGCTGACCTGGGGTGTGATCCTGTCCACCCTCCAACTGTACCATTGTTTATGGCACAGTAATGGGTTTTCGGGTGGAAGGGACCAAAACCCAGTCCAGAAAGGAGCAGGCTGCAGCACTGAAGACGAAGCTGTGGTCCTGAAGCAGTGGCAGTGGGAGGACCACCCACCCACCTTACTGCTGCTACTCCAGCACCTAAAGGTTTCAGTGAAGAGAGGGGCTCGAGGAAGCACAGTGCTAACAAGTAGGGCAGGGTGGGGAGGTCAGTCTCATTATAAATTAATTATTAAATATTATTATTAATTATTTATTAGCAAGCATTTATATAGCACAAGCAATATACCTGGCTCTTTACAAAGTAATGGAATACACACGGTCCCTGCCCCAGGGCTTACAGTCTGACAGACGGGGTGTGTGGGTGTGTGTAAGTCGAAGGAAGGGGAACAGAGGGAGAGACAAGTACTATAACATTCATGAAGATGCGAGGTCCCAGGTGTATGCGCTTGGCTTGGTTACATCAAGACAGCAGAGTGGACCTAGCATGGAAAGACAAGTGCCACAGTCAGGCCAGTAAATGCACCAACTGAGCACCCAGAATGGGCATTGGGCATCCACGTCTGCTGGGCCACCCCCTTGCCTCCCCATGCACAGGTCTCCTTATCATCACAAGCAGAGTGGGCCATGAATGGGGAGGCAATGGGTGTCTTTAGAACTAACGTCAACGGATGTCTGAATGTTTGTATCAAGGTCAAAACACACACTGGTTTGGCCCTGTGTTCACCATGTGGCGCTGCTTAGACACACAGCCCATCTTGGGGAAAAATCTGTGTTTTGCTCACCCCCCACCTCAGCATGCAAGTGCTGCTGCCTCATTCCCCGTGTTGTACCTGATAACACACCACACAATATAATTAGACACAATGTTGGCCACGTGTTCAGCTGGAACACACAAATTGCCCTTGTGATGCAATGGTGTTCAAACTGTGTGTTCAACGGGTGGCCAAACTGATGTTGGGATCGTTATGGTGCTTACACACAATAGCCAAACACGTGCTTTGGGGTTTTGCCACCTGATCTTTGTTACGTCTAAAGACGCCTAATAGGGGTGGCCCAGCAGACATGTATGCCCAATGCCTGTCCTGAACGCTATGCTGGTGCATTTTTACTTGCCTGTGTGCTTTGCCTTTCCATGCACAGCTACACTTTCCTGCCTGTGCTGTACTGTGGTCTGCTCCCTTGAGCACTTTTGTAGGGATGGGTGAACGCGGTTCGGAAGTTCGGAGTTCGGCATGAACACGGCCTGTTCGGATGCCCGAACCCGAACCTGAATCCAAACATGAACTGACCGAACCGAACTCAATTCCGAACGTCAAAATGACCAAACAGTTCGGTCAGTTTGGATCACGTTTGGGTGGCTAAAACGTGGTGTCAGTGTCAGGTCACTGGAAGGCCAAATGTGGCAGGGAGGGGGAGTCAGCTGACTCAGCTGAGGAGCAGACTTCCAGGAACCAGGGGTGGAGGGTGGATACTGGCTTGGAGTAGCAGTCAGCCTGCCCAATCACTATCCCTTTTCGCCTCAGACCACTGACTTCGCAGTCTGCGATTGGCCATGGGCTAGGCTGCAAGGAGACAATGGGGCTTGCGGTGAGGCGGGCGCAGCAAGAAACAAAACTGTCTGCCTCCCCCCTTCCCAACACCTTCTGAGCTAGTCACTGTTCCTGAACAGCAGGCGTTTCAGAAGGCTCCCTCTCCCTGTATTTCCCAGCTCCTGCCATCCTCCTCCCATTTCACCCATTCAGCCCATCTACCCCATATTCTCATTCGTTTATTTAGCTTAGCTTACATAGATTAGTGATTGTTTTTTGTTTTAACCCCTCCCTGTGTTCCCTCTGTTCAATCTTCCTTCCTCCCTCACCCCTCCATTGAATCCTTTCCCCTCTCCCTCTTATTCCATCCCTGATTCCCTTCCCCTGTTTTTTCATTTAGAGTAGGATTATTAGATTGATTGAGGTTTCATTTCAGTTTTGTACCTATCCTTGTGTTGTTTGTGACTCCCCCCATCACATATATATGATAGATAGATAGATAGATAGATAGATAGATAGATAGATAGATAGATAGTTGTAGGAGTTAGCTTAGTGATAGAGATAGCTTAATGATTTAGGGGGCATTCAGACGTGTCTTTAAATTGCACAGCTGCCTCGGCGGCATCGTGCGATTTAAAGAACCCCGTACTTCTGGGTTGGTGTGAATGCGGTGAGCGTGCACATTTCCACCTAGCCCAAATGTTTGGAGCACGGTTTGAAAAGCTGCTCGGAGAAACTTTTCAAACCACGCTCCAAACATTTGGGCTAAGTGGAAATGTGCGCGCTCACTGCATTCACACCAACCCAGAAGTGCGGGGTTCTTTAAATCGCACGATGCCGCCGAGGCAGCTGTGCGATTTAAAGACACGTCTGAATCCACCCTTAGTTTTCGTTTTGTAGGAGTAGGCCTGTTTACTTTACTTATTAGATAATTGATTTAGTTCATAGAATTTCGAATAGTTAATAGCAGTTAGATATTTTTGTAGGTAGATATATATAATATTAGATAAAAAATTTAAATTAAAAAAACAACAACAACAAAATATAAAAATAAAAACATTATTTTGGAGGGAGAAATGGAGAAGGGAAGGAGAGGTCAGTCTGCTGCCCATAGGGGAGGCAATGGGGCACATGCCAGAGGCGGGAGGGACCAAGCAAGGGGAGTGGCAGCAGCAGTAGCCAGAG
This sequence comes from Sphenodon punctatus, assembly GCA_003113815.1. NCBI lineage: Eukaryota > Metazoa > Chordata > Lepidosauria > Sphenodontia > Sphenodontidae > Sphenodon > Sphenodon punctatus. The sequence goes on from QEPC01011272.1 coordinate 814,306, forward strand.
GCAGAACACATCCCCCACCCCCCCAAACTCAGCAGACCTGCTTTAGGGCAACAGGCTTCAGTGTCGTCAGCGTCGACTCCTGGCAGTGCCCTCCTCCACTGCCACGCAGGGCACTGGAAGGCCTGCAGGACTTGAGGCTGCATCTGTCTCTGCTGGTGGTGGTGCTGGAGCAGCTGTTGGTGCTGCTTCTTATGCTCTTCCAGGACCACCAATGTCCCCCACTGTTGAGGCAATCCCCAGAAGTCCAGAGCTGGTGGATCCCACCCCCGCTGCTACAGGCAGGACCCAATCCATGGGCAATGTCAGTAGGGAGAGGAGTAACAGCAGAAGCAGCAGGCCTAGCAGCTACAGAGGGGGGCACAGGGAGAGTGCCAGAAGCATGGTGGGCATGGGCAGTCTAGTCTCAGGTTCCCAGTACTCCCCTTCATGGGACATCACCGTGATCATAGACAGTGAGGAAGAGGCAGACACTAGTGCCGCAGAGGATATGTCTGTAGCTGAGGCGATGTCTGACCCTCCTCCCAGAGCTGCGTCGCCAGTGCCACGAAGTTCTCCCAGCAGCGCTGGCAGCAGTGGCGTCCACCGGGGCGGGCAAGAAGGCAGGAGGGGGGGAAAATCCTCAGTCTGGGATCATTTAAAGCAGGTGCTTGCAGATGATCCCAGAGAGGTGCAGTGCACGCTGTGCAAGAAGGTGGTAAAGTGTGGGGAGGTGCTCGCCAACCTTGGCACAACTGCAATGGTGAGGCACCTCAAGGCATGCCACAGTGCTCTGTTGCTCAGCGGGAAGGCAGGGGAAGTGGATGCCAGCGGGTTCCCGACTGCAGCGGCCAGTCGCCTGGCTCCTTCAGCGGGCCAGCGTCCTGCACCAACTGCTACTGCCTCTAGCAGCAGGAGCAGTATGGGGGAAGAACAACAGCAGGAGCCTCCCCAGCAGCGCCATCAGTCCACCATGGAGGAGATGGGGTGGGGAGATCCGACCAGGCCATCGTCAGGGTGCCATGGCACTGCCTTCCAAGGGAAAGCCAAGTGCCTGTTGGCAGAAATAATTGCCCTGGATGGGCAGCCCTTGTCAATTGTGGAGGACAAGGGATTCCAGCGGCTGATTGGGTTCCTGGTCCCCAACTGTAAGATGCCTTCCCGCTCCACCCTGAGTTGGACCGTGGTGGCACAGCTCTACAGGGCTTTGAAGGAGCGGGTAAGGGAGCTGCTGGCAGGGACTTGGCGGGCCATGGTCAACTTTACAACCAACCTGTGGTCCACCAGAAATGCTCAGCACGCCTACCTGGCAGTGACTGCACACTGGTGGCAGGACCCAGAGGCAGCACTTGGCAGTGGCAGGAGGGGAGCTGAAGCAGGGTATTAGGTGGGCCCTGCTTCAGGTCCAAGTCACGGACAGCTCTCACACCTCAAGGAACCTCGAGGCAGCCCTGGCCACAATGGTAGGGATGGGCGATCAGAAAGCAGTTCGGATGTTCGACTGTTTGGTTTGAAACCCGAGTTCGGGTTCGATGGTTCGGTTCAGCCGAGTTCGGGTTGGCCAAACTTGAGTGAACAGTCAAAAATAACACTATCAAAACCGAAACTTAACCAAAACCAAAACTTAGATTATTTTTTTTTGCCCTGAAAAGACATTTTTCCTGCCCCCGAACTCATCCGAATACAACCAAACTGTTTGGTCATTCGAGAGTTCGGTTGAGACGTTTGGTTCGGATGTCTGAACAGACCGTGTTCAGTCTGAACTCCGAACATCCGAACTGCGTTCGCCCATCCCTACACCATGCTGAGGGAGTGGGTCATGCCAGGCACGCCCTTCACCAAGGGGTGTGTGCTCACGGACAACACGGACAAAACATTAAAGACAATCCGTGACATGGGATTCACAAGCATCCCTTGCGCCGCACACACCCTCCATCTCGTGGTGAAGGACACTCTGGGCTTGGGGGAGAAGGGGATTGGGCCAGGCACCCTTAGCTCCCTGGTCAAGTGGGGGAGGAAGCTGGTGGACTTCTTCAACTGCAGCATTAAGGGCAGCGAACTCCTCCGGGAGAAGCAGGCCGAGCAAGGGTCTCCAGTGCACACGCTGGTCCAGGATGTCTCCACCAGGTGGAATTCCACCTTCCTGATGCTCAAACGGCTTCTTAAACAGGAAGATGCCCTGCATCAGGTGGAACTGGAAACAGACATTGAGGCATCTCCACGGTACAACAAGGAGGAATGGGAGATTATAGCTCACACGGTCTTTGACCTGAGACCATTCCTGGCCATCACGACCTTGAGCAGCTCCACCGTCACCCTCAGTCAGGTGACCCTGCTGGTCCATAGTCTCCGCAGCAGCCTGGATGAGATTCTGGGGGGGGGGGAGGGAGGGATTGTGGCCCTCAGGGTAGGAGGATGTCAGTTGAGGCAATTGACTTTGTGAGGAAGCTGAAGGTGAGGCTGAGTGTGCACTTTGACGAGCTCCTGCACTGGGATGAATATGTCCTGGCAACCATGCTGGACACCAGAATCAAGGTCAGCATGGCACATGATACAGAGGTCTATGGCCTCCGGAAGGTTGCGCTGGTGCAGAAGGTCTGGCAGGCAGAGCGGGCCATGCAGCAGGATGCCCCTGAGGATGGTGGGAGTGGGAGAAGTGACCCCTTCCAGTCATCTGGGTCTATCCCTGCCCCCTGCCCTAGCAGTAGCAGCAACACCAGCAGCAGGATGAGTAGCAGCATCAGGACCCCTACTAGTGCCAGCAGCTTCTCCTGTGTGCAGTCAACTCTGGGGAGCACAGGGCCCAACACAAAAGGACAAGCAGCGTGGCTGAGGGCACTTGGGCAGGTGGTGCCCACCCAGAGCTACCAAAGGGAGTATGATGGCACCTCAGCAGCAGTGGAAGGAGGAGCCATGCATTGATCCCAGCAGCGATCCCTTGGTCTACTGGGCCGGCAAGGCCAACGTGTGGCCGGCCCTGTCCAAAGTGGCAAAGGGTATCTTGTCCTGCCTACCAACCAGCGTCCCCAGTGAGAGGGTGTGTTCCATCGTGGGGGATATTTGCTCCCCGCACCGCCTGAGAATGGGGGTCAAGTTGGTGGAGCAGTTGCTATTCCTGAAGGTGAAACTTCCGCTTCTGGGATTCGCCGAGCTGCCCCTGGACAAGGAGTGATGGTGCAGTGGCACATGCCATCCCATGCCAGGGGCAGTCTTCGGACGGGGCTTCTCCTCCTCCTCGATCCGGGTTAGGGCTACTGCTCCTGTCCCTCCCTCCAAATACCTGGCACCCGCCCTGCCTCTCTTTCTCTCTCTCTCTCTCTCTCTGATACTAGATGGCCTCAGCCACCATATCTAACTGGCCTCATGACGCAGGGTGGCATTGGTAAACAAACTGTAAGCCTGTTAGCCGGCCTATGGCTACACGATCTCGGCCCGCCTATGTGACGCTGACTGACTCTCGATCTCTCGCGCTGCAGAGTCTTTGCTAGCCTATCTGAGTGCCCTGATACCAATGTCCCAGTCTGCCTGCCCTACTGCCTCCCATGCCACGCTGACTGTATCCCCACCCAGCTTGCCGCCAATCTCAAAGAATGCCTCAGTCTTCCTTCCTGCATCCAATGCCAAGGTGCCTTCTGCCCACACAGGTTGACTAGCTCAAAGCCTGCCTCCCCTACTGCCTCCCATGCCACACTGCCTGACTTCACACCCACTTGCCCAGGTTGCAAAGCTCGAACCCTGCCTCAGTCTGCCTGACTGCCACTCATGCCACGTCACCTGACTGCCTGCCCTGGCAACCAATGTCTGCTGCTGCTAGTGTCAATGGCCTCCAGGCCTATATGCTGTCTGTGCCATAGGTTCTGCAGTCTGGCAATCCAATGTTTGCTGCTGCTGCCAATGCCGCCCATGCTTTCTGTGCGATGGGTTCTGGGGCCCTTCATTCCACTCACAGAAAGTCATTATTCAACTGCATCAAGAAACAGCCACTCCAGCCCCAGGACCCGCCATCAAAGTTCTGGGGCCAAGTTACAGGCAGGGAGGGCGGTGGCCAAAATCTACAAGCTGCCACTCTAGCCCCAGAACCCACTGTGATGGGTCTGGGGCCATCATTCCTCACACATTCTGATGTTGTTCCACCACATTACAAAAAACAACCACTCCAGCCCCAGGACCCGCTGTCACGGTTCTGGGACCAAGTTACAGGCAGGGAGGACTGTGGCCAAGATCCAGAAGCTGCCACTCCAGCCCCAGGACCTGCCCTGGACCCATTCCTAATGGTGGGTCTGGGGCCATCATTCCGATGCACATTCCGTTGCTGCCAATGCTGCCCATGCTTTCTGTGCGATGGGTTCTGGGGCCTGTCATTCCACTCACAGAAAGCCATCATTCAACTGCATCAAAAAGCAGTCACTCCAGCCCCAGGACCCACCGTCAAGGGGTCCAAGCACATGTCCTGTTGGGCTGCCCTTGTTTACCTCCAACTTTCAAGCACTGTTAAACCTCTCAGGCTGCTGCCTGGGAAATTGAACTACTCCACAACAAAACCCCACTCCCAAATCCCCTGGATAAGCAACCCGAAGTCTTTTTTCACCTAAGGAGCAATGCATCTTACTGTGGAAGATTTTCTCCTGTAGAACCCTTGGGGTATTGTGATGAACTTTCCAATCAAGTACTGCGAGGAAGAGAAATTCAGCCAGCTCTTCCTCCAGGTACGTGTCCATATGTATCTTTCATTATCTGTGAGGGCCTTGAAGACAGAATGGTGCTTGCCTATCTAATAGGATCGACTGAGATATGTTCAACTGATGTTCACATGGAATCCTTCTCCACTTCGGCCTCCAAAGTTCTCCAGCCCCAGGACCCACCATCAGGGTTCTGGGGCCTACATTACTGGCAGGGAGGTTTGTGGCCAACATCAACACGCTGCCACTCTTCTAGCCCTAAGACCAACTGTGATGGATCTGGGGCTGTCATTCTGCTCACAGGGCACTGTTAATCCTGCTGCTGCTGTCTGCTGTGCCAACTGGTACTGTGCCCTGGCAATCCAATGTCTGCCACTGCTGCCAATGCCGCCTATGCTGTCTGTGCCACAGGTTCTGGCCCATCAACCCAATGTCTACTGCTGCTGCTATTGCACGCCAGCCATTTGCTCCTCAATCTTGTAGACTGCAAGAGCTCGGATGAGTGCGCTGGCAGGGAGGGGCTGGGTGAACATTACAAAGGGGCAGAATGGGAGATCCTGTACCTGACTACCTTTTGATCGACTGTGGGAAACGGAGGCTATCGGCGATCGCCTGTCCCTTTGCAACAATGCTCGCCTATCTCTTAGGATCGACTGTCCGTGTTCGCACATCCCTACAGATGACAGTCCGAATCCTCTCCACTTCGCAGATTTGACCGATGTCGCACGCATACCCAGTTTGCAACCTGCATTCAATGCCTAGTTCCTTGAGAATTTCTGCAGTGATGACGTATGCTTGCCTTCTGACGATTTGGCGCTCGCCCTGGATGATCTCAATCCTAAAAGAATCGTAAACTTTTCTGACAGTCCAGGATCCTTGTTCTGTGGCTTTGCCATGGGTTACCCGAAAAGTGCAAGGGAACTTCAACCCTCTCCAGCCAGCAGGCACCTACTCCTTCCCAGCCCCTTTACCCCTGTCCCCTCATGAAACGGAGGCTATCAGCGATCACCCGTCCCTTCGCAACAACACTTGCCTATCTCGTAGGATCGACTGTCTAAGAGATCCTTGGCCTATATGCTATCCGTGCAAAGGGTTCTGTACCATGGCCACCAATGTCTGCTTCTTCCTGTGACAATGGCCCCCAGGCCAGACCTATATGCTGTCTGTGCCATGATGCCATGGCATAAAGAAACAGCTGCTGCTACCAGGCCTATATGCTGTCTGTGCCTATATGCTGTGTCTGTACCCCAGGTTGCTGCAAAGTTCAAAGCCTGCCTCAGCCCACCTTCCTGCCTCTCATGGCAAGGTGCCTGTCTGCCCGCCCAGGTTGCTGCCAAGAGAGAGAGAGAAATAAGAGAGAGAGAGAGAAAGTCCACCCACCGCTTGAAGGAGAGACAGACATGATCCCACCCATGCTGTCACCTGCACTATATGACCAGAGAGAGAGAGGTTCCCAGCTAGAACGAGGGAGATGGGGGTTACAGGGGGAGAGGTTGGTATATCCTCTGGCTGCCACCTGCCAGAAACAGGAAGAACTCCCATCTGTGCTCATGTGCCCCAATGCCCTTTTCCCACATCCAGCACACAGCAAACCTACCGTAATGAGATGAACTATAACACACAACGTTTTATATGTGGCTGTCTGCCTTCCTGTGTGTGTGTGTGTTCCTATACCTGCTGCTACCACCAACTTCAGCACATAGGGATAAAAGATTGGACAGGTCACACGAAGCTCATAAAAAGAAATACAACAACTTTTATTAAAACTATTTACATAACATTAAAACAACAACAACATTCTAAAAAACAAAAGCAAACATTCAAAGGAAACTTATAAATGAAACTAAGAGTCTCTAGGCCTGTCCCCTGGGACTTGGGGGAAAGGCTACAGCCGTTGGGCCACAGCACATGGCTGAGGGCCAGCCACCGAGGACTCTGGCAGCTCGTAGCCATGGGAGACAGCAAAGTTCAGGGCCCCTTCCATGTCCCTATGCCACCTGGAGAGTGCCTGGTGGTACATTTGCAGGTGGTCCATCTCGGCGGAGACATACTGCCCGTACGCCTTCACCTTCTGCCTCTCCACCTGGACCGCCTGCAACTGCTCCACCAGGTGGTTCTCCATGGTGGCTGCAGACTGCTGGACCTCGGGCATGAAGTTCAGAGTGGGCCACTGCAACTGTACCAGAAAGGCCTTGGCCTCTGCATTCTCCCATGGGCTGGGGGTCTCCACATCAGGACTGGAGGGGGGGGGCATACATGCCTTCATTTGTGGGTTGCCTTCCCCTCCTTCTTCTGGTGCTGAGGCTCCTCGACCACACCAGACCCATCTCCTTGCCACCTCACTGTCATGACATTGGTGCGCTCAATGTGGGAGATGAGCCCTGAAGTGGTCCCTTCCTTCTGCTGCTGCAATCTTTTCTTGCAGTGCTAAAAAGATCAGAAAAAGATAGGAACATAAGAAGTACCATACTGTGTCAGACCAATGGTCTGTCATTCAAGCCCTGCCTGCATTCCGTTTCCACAAGTGGGTGGACTGGGTGGCCAATCTCTCTCTGCAGGAGACTTCTGTTCCTAACAGGTCAGGTCATAGGGCAATTCATTCCCTGTTGTTCCAGTCCCCATGCCATACCTTGCATGTGGCGAATCCATTGCCCTTGTCAAAAAAACCTGCAGATATCTGACTTCTGGCACCAAATATCTGCGGGTGTCACTGACAGTGGTGATGGCGACCTCTGCCTAGGGGTTTCCTCCTTTGCCTGGTCCTGGCAGTAGTGCTGGGGCCGGCATCCGATTCCTCTCTGAAATGGGAACACATTAAGAACACCAAAGTAATATCATGCATTTATGATGATGATGATGCCTCTAGTCCTCCCTCCTTGGGGTGCTAGGGATTGCAACTAGAAAGCACGTCCAAATCCTGTCCTCCCGGGGATGCTCGGAGATAATAGGGATTGCAACTAGAAATCCCCTGTATGGTACGTTCAAATCCTGCCTTTCCGGGGGTGATAGGGGATACTAGAGATTGCAACTAGGAAGGCAGTACTGTACGATTAATGAATTAGTCATAAATAGTGAAAAGACCAAGGTAGTTGTCTTTTCGAGGGGACAAATTCAGCATGTATGGAGGTTGGGTGCAGGAAGGTTGGAGCAGGCTGATCAATATAAATATCTAGGATTAACGTTTTCTGCGACAGGTAGGTGGGACAAACAGTGGGAAGTAACAAGAATGAAGTTGCAACAAAAAGCAAATGGGGTAATCAAGTTTTGGAACAAATATGGGGATAGGCAGGTGGACCCAGCTGTAAAGCTGCTAGAGGAAAAGTCAATACCCAAGGCTTTCTATGGGGCAGAGGTTTGGGGTGGCCAGGTAGGATTACAACTGGAGGGCTTCCAGAACTTCTATATGAGAAAGTAATCGGCCTTCTGCTCTAGCCTTGACAGGGAGTATTCCCAACTCTGTTCTCATTAGTGAGATTGGCGTAGCCTTAGGGGACCCCTAAGGCTACGTCAATCTCACTAATGAGAACAGAGTTGGGAATACTCCCTGTCAAGGCTAGAGCAGAAGGCCGATTACTCAGGTATTGGTTTAGGATGTTGCATATGGAGGAGGATGCGTTACCTAAGATCTGCTGGTTGGAAACATTCGAGGTTTCTAAGGGATCTTCCTGGAGAGAGGATCTGGTTATATTGTTGAATAACTTAGGATATGGGTACCTATTGCTGACCCAACAGATACCCTCAGAGTGGAGATCTTGCAATGGCTGGAGGATATAGCTGGGCAAGAACAGCTTGCACAAGCTACCTCCAGTAGAGCGGTCCCTTTTTATGCAAAGCTGAAAGAGACCTGGGGAAGAAAAAAATACCTAACTGAACTCCGAAATTTTAAAATCCGAAGAGTATATACACTCTGCTGGTTTCAGTTAATACCTTCCAAAGTGCTTGAAGGCCGATATGGCCAGATCCCGTGGGAAGAGCGCAAATGCCCATGTGGGTTGGATCCAATTGATGACCTACAACATGTAATTTTGGACTGCTGGTATACAGATGCTGTGAGGGATGAGTGGTTGGATAAAATCTTGGGAGGGAAAAGGTATTGGCCGAGTAACTACCGACTTCAGTTTCTTTTGTATGACGGGGGAGGGAAAAAAGTGAGAAAAGTAGGATGTATGCTATCTCAAATGCTTGAAGCCAGACAAAGGACTGGACGATTTAAGTCTGCAGGTGAGGAGGCTGGGGGCCAGATACTAGGAATTTGATTGGATATATAATTAATATGTCTTGGCCGTTGATGAGGGATGCTTACAGCTGGAAATACAAATGATTAATTATATAAATATTACTTTTATATATGTTGAGGGTGCGTGGGTTAATTTATTATGTTAAGTTTTATTGCAAATGGGTGAATTGAATAAGTATATATACATATACGTTTTATTGTATTGCTGTGACGGTTGGCAAAAACTTTTTGTTACGCCATTAATAAAATTGATTGCACTAGGAAGGCCCTGGCTGGCACGTGCAAAATGAATGGGAGTTCATGAGAGTATGTGATTCAGGATGGAAGTTGCGTGTGTGAATGGAACTGTATGGATAGGTGAGTGTTCTTATGAATGGGAGTTGAGTGAGAGAGAGCAAATGGGAATTGTGCATGTATGAACAAGTGGAGGGAGGCTTACTCAATGAGAGGGCAGGGTGGGGCGAGTGTACCTATTTTCATTGTTAAAATATTGGAGTATGCTATATACACCAACAAGGCAAGGAGGAGAAGGAGAGAACCAAGGAGAACAGTTAGGGCCAGTTCAAGTCAGAAACAGACAAACTGAAAGAAGCATCAATGTCAAGATTTTTGCTGGTGATCTTAGTCAATGATGATGATGGAACAAAAACCAGGAGATTTAGTCCAAGACAGCGTCACCGGCAAGGTGGCATGTGGAGTAGATGGATGGATACAAGGCAGATACCAGGAGAAAGGGACCCAGACATGAAACTAGGGTATGACAGCAGGCAAGCAAGGAGCAAAGGTGGGACCAGGATGCACAAGCAAGTTAGGTACTAGGTGGGGCTCCAAGGATGGAGGTAGGAACAACAGGGGGGAGTGACACAGCTGTGTCCAGGAGGAAGGAGCAGGGAACAAGGCTGGAGTTTACATATCTAAACAACAACAGGGCCTCAAACCCTCTGCTTGCTCAGACAATTGAGGTTGACCCTGGAAGTTGGGTTCTAACCCTCCCTCTCTCCTCACCCACCCACACGTAGATAATTTGAAAATGGCAGTCAGGGTCAGGAGCAGTGGGAGAAAATTAACAGGTTTCGTTGTGCCTCTTTCACCAGGATGAAGCAGCAGCAATGAGACTAGGGCTCCTGCATTTGTATGAAGCAGACTAGGGTTCAGATGCGATGGGTCTCTGGACAAGGTGTTGCAGTCATTAGAGAGGGATAGAGAGCATGTACAGGGCTAGGAATCAAGGCAACATGTTCTCCTCCCCCAAGTTGTAGGTCTGGGGGACAGACCCCTCCTGATATTCCTCCCCTTTTCTCCCTGTGTTGGCAGCAACCATAGCATCGCCTCCTCTCTGTAAATCTCCAGATTTACAGATATCCACCTTCACACACACATCTGTGGTGTGAGCTTCCCTGACTGGAATGAAGGGCAAGACTTTGGAGATCAAAGGACAGGGATTGAAGTATTATTAGAGTAGAGCTGTTCCCCTTCAGATTGGACTGATATTACATCACAGACAGTGTCTTGCTGGTGTTTATGTTTGTGTATCTGTGTTGAGGCATCTGTTTTTGAGATGTCATTGGAGTAAATCAAGTGCCACCAAAACATTGCAGTACATAGGCCCAAGTGTTCCTTTAAGAAGATAGGACACATCCAGCAAAAGGTGTTTAGACTGCACAAAAACATGGAGAAAAATGAGCAGTGTACATCAGCATGCTGCTTAGAACTGAGGAGTGTATACAGAAATATGTGAAGTTTAATTTACTGAGCCATGAACGTGGAGAAGGGTTGCAACTGAATAGAAGAGATGTTTTTGTACTCACAAATATTATTCACATTTGTTGATAACCATTTGAATAATATCGGCAACCAAAACATATATCTGCATATCCACTTAATTGGGTATTTCATTTTGGATTCTCTAATTTTTCTCCCTCCCTGTCCCTTCATTTCGGTTCAGATACTTGGTTATTTGACTGAATACCCAGACTGAATGCCTGAACGCCTGACAAAAGTGGAAAAACCAACCTGATAAACCAAAATGAATATCCAAGGATGAATAGCAATTTGTGTCCACTCTATCACACTATTCAAAACGTGCTAAGTCACTGAATACAACATCTGAGACAGATATTAATTTCAATTCTAGTTAAGGTCTCTCTAACAGAAGTCAAGGTGCAAGGGTCTGGCCTAGCTGTGAATACTGCTTCCTTGCATCCTGTAATCATTATCCACTCAAAAACCAGCCATCATCAACTTGAGCCTGTGTTCACTTCCCTGAACCTAACTGCTCTTAGTTTCTTCACTGACCATCACCTCCACTTTCCATCAGAGCTTTGTTGCCCTCATTCTCTCCTTTAGCAGCTGCTCTAGGTATGACTCTCTGGTGCACTGCTGGTGGACCTGGATGCAGTTGAGGCTATGGGTGAACCTAAATAATGACCTAAATAATGCGGGGTGGACACATGGGTGTGCATTAGCATGCACTGGTCCACATGGTGGGCCTACAATATCCTCAGATGATGCCATGAGTGGAGAGTGAATGGGGGATGCCTGGGGGGTGTGGGCAAACATCTGGAGAACACCCACTTGGTGGGTGCTATTGTGTGCTGTATTTTGTTTATTTTCACCCATATAGTCAGAACTGCAGAGTTGCAAATCCAGGCTAGATAATGGTATATATCTGTGATAGCTGTCACTTGGGGTTACTGTTTCTTTTCCTTTTGATCTAGAATTCCCCTTGTTGCTTTTGAGACTCAAGTTGATGGTGGTTGGTTTCATATGACCAGTGATCAGCTGTGCAGAGGCTGCAAGAGGGGAGAATCCCTACAGGGGTGCATTAAGGATCTTCTCCTCTTGCAGCTGCCTGACATGAGGACACTGTAGTAGTAGTAATAGTAGTAATTTATTGTAGTAGTAATTTATTGTCTTGACCGTGGGTCATAACAAATAAAAAGGCAAAATACAAAGTGCCAAATAGAATACAAAATAAAATATAAGAAAGAGAAGCATATTGGCACAGCTAGTAAAGAAATAGGAGCCTTCACCTCCTATATAGCAATAACAACTACGATACAGATTATTTAATAAGTTAAGAGGTAATCATAGAGTAAATGGAAGGATCAAATAAATTGAACCCGAGACTTAAACACAATTAACCAAAATTAAAACATCTAAAATTATCCCAGCCCTTCCCAGGGCCTAAATTGGGAGCACTTAACCCCGAAGGGTTAGCAGATAATAGATAAAAACATGCCTTGCCCTTCTCGGGGCTTGTGGCAGCGGCACTTGACCCCTGAGGGTGGGCAAGTATTAAATGAAAGCGTGCTTTGCCCTTCTCGGGGTTGTACGAGGACACTGATGGAAAGAGGGTTCATGGCCAGGGAAGAAGTGTTCTCTGGCTGTGACCACCCTTTCCTTCAGAGCCAAGGTTGGGGAGAACGAAAGCGCTGAGTGGTAACGCTAGTGGTGGCTACTGCCAGCACATGAAATGTGAGCAGGCAAATGCCCATTCATTTACTCTACATGCTAAAAAATGTGAGTGGGGGCTGAATTCACCAAACAGAGACTCCAGCGGGCTATTGTTTAATTAATAAACACACAATATGCTTATGTAAGGGCCCTGTGTGGCCCAAAAGCTTGCATGTTAGAGAGATAGAACTGAAACAAAAAATATCTGCAAGTGCTGTTTCCAAAGGAAACAGTTCTTTTATCTTCATTCACGTGAGGAAGAAATCTACTGGCATTTTCAACGTTTTCTACTACTTCCCACCATTTTGCTAATTTCTGGTAATTTTCATGTATTTTTCAGTAATTTCTGGTATTATTGGTAATGCTGGAAATTGCCGAGAATTGCCAGAAATTACTGAAATGGTGGAAAATAGCAGAAATCCACTGAAACATTCAGAAATGTCGATAGATTTCCTCCTCACTCCCAAAAGGTCGGTATTCTGGATGGACCAAGAAAACCTGCTCTCGCTTCAGGCCTAGTTAAGAACAGTTTAAGGAGCTCCATTATCTTAGGAGAGGGAGTTAGATTTAATGGAGTAAGGAAGAGCTTAGTTCCTTTGTTCAGGGAAGCATATGTTAGCACCTATCTGAAGACATTAGCTCTGGGAAACAGGCCTTCTAATAGAGACAACAATTCGCATCAACAGAAGTTGGTCCAATAAAAGATATCAGCTGCACTAGAGCTAAAATGAATATTTGCAGCAAATACTGTATCAGACACATTTACATTTGCCCATTTCAATTCAGATCCAACAAAGTCAATATTCAGTTCCGCTGTACCAGATATCTGCTTTGGTTTGGTCATTATTTAGTTTTGTCACTACTGAAAATGGCCAAAATAACCAATACAAAATAAAGTATCCAAAATGAAATAAACAAATAAGCAGATATCTGTTTTGGCTACAGATATCATTCGGAAGGTGATCCAAAAATATAAATAATATACACACATACAAAATCCACTATTTGTTTCAGATCTACTATGAACCACTTTGCCTCCATCCCTTACATACGGAACCAACACAGCAACTACAATCTCTTTAGTCAACATGTTAGACATTGTTACATGGAAAACTGGGACTTTGTTCATTAATGTAATTAATAGAATTTTTAAGCCATCACTAGTCATTAGCTTTAGATATGACTCCCATACTACATGAAACGGATTATAAAGGATGAGCGGGAGCCCAACGTATGTTATAGCATCCTGCAAGCTGCATTCACTGCCTGTAGCACAGTATGTATTTAGCAGTGGCCTAGGGCCTTTCGACAGGAAATGCTCAGACTAAACCACATAAAATAGTGCCCATCTATGGGCAGTTTTAATGACAAGATGTGACATAACCATCAAGCTGGAAAGGAGCACTGATAATCATCTCCAGGAATATTCAAGCAGAGTTTAAACTTAGACAAATCCTGTTGAACAATACAAGTTCAAAAGGTTTGGGGTTTTGGGGCATTTTTTTGCAAGAAAGAAAGAAAGAAAGACCCACAAATCCTAAACTTACCATGAAGCTACTTTATACACTACATTAATTTATCTGCCAAGGTACAGCATAACACAAAGTGATTTGATGTGCAGCAAAGAACTGCTATTTGACGGAATTCACTGCTTGGGGAACTGAGTGAGTGATTACTGTTGATGTGAATGTTGGTCAAGTAACCGGAAATTTGCTAGAATGTTTTAAGAGATAAAGACTTGGTGACAAGAAGGGGTAGGCAATTGTCTATAACTCACTGTAACATGATAGGGATGCTATGTAGGTAACAAGTTGTAACAGGAGCAATCCCCAACATCTACACTTCCACTTTGGTTCTCTTTCTCAGTTTCTTTTATTCACAACTTCCCACTTTTTAACAAATTCCCCAATGCCTCTAGCACCTTGGTCTCTCTCTCAGGCCCACCAGGCTGTAGGCATTCCATCTCAGCCCTTTTATCTCTGGAGAGCCTCAGCTGGTTTTCAGTTTCCTGCCACGAGTCGCTGAGAGCACTCAGGCCCTGCTTATTGGCCCAGTTAACCTTTTCTGGGCTTGGTCCAGGAGCAGACACCCCCACAAAGACTTACACAGACCTGATCCTGCAAGAACTTGTAGTGACCACCCGTTACACTCACCTCTGCAGTTCAGTAACCTGAAAACCCTAAGATTGAAAATATTCTCGTTGCTTATATAGCAGTGAGATTTTTTTTTCTGTTTGTGTCATTAAACATATTACCTGATTCCCTTGTTTCTTTGTCATAGGCCCTTCCCATGCACAGCAGCCCCAACCTCAACTTTGTGAGGTGGTAGACTAGAGCTGAAGCTGGTTCTTCTATATCTAGCTGTACATGTGGATCTTGCAGAATGGCAGCAGAGACAGAATCTGAAAGAGTTTCCGGACCTGAGCCCTGGTAAGCCTTGACACAAATTAAGTCCTTCTCTCAAGTCCCTTGTACACTTCTTTGCAAACCTTTTAGTCTACTTCTTGGGTTCTAAGTGCATCTAAAAACGGGTTCAAATTCTCTCCCCCCGCCCCAAGGCAGTCTCTGCAAGTTGACACCCTAGGGTGCTGCCAACTGCCCAGTGTTTGCATGCCATCTTCTCTACCTCATATGGTGTCAGACCACTCAGGGGTACTCTCTGAAAATTGAAGCCTTAGCCTTGTGATAGCTGGGGTTCTGCCAAGCTGAATGAGGGAGACACAGGGCACCATGCCAACATGCTCCTGCTGCCCGCCTGCCTGAATATGAGAGAGTCGCTTAGTGCCACAGCTTCCACCCACCAGAATTAGAGAGAGGGAGACACCACTAGCCACTGAGCCCACAAGCTGCCACCCACCAGAATGAGGAAGAGACACTCTGTGCTTATTCGATGTCTGATGGCTGTGGGGAATTGGATGAGGGCTAATCGACTGATGCTGAATCCCGACAAGATGGAGGTGATGCTGGTGGGGAAGGTGATGGAGTTAACGACCCCCATCATTGGTGGGGTCTGTCCTCCCTTGGTTCCCCAGGTACAGAGTCTGGGGGTACTGCTCGATGCACAGCTCCACCTGGATGTCCAGGTGATGGCTGTGGCGAGGGGTGCCTTTCACTAATTATATCTGGTATGTCGGCTTAGGCCATGCGTGTCGAACTCTGACCTGGCCACCATCATTCATGCTTTCATTACCTCTAGACTAGACTATGGTAACGCACTCTATGTGGGGCTACCCATGGTGATGGCCCGGAGGCTGCAGCTGATGCAGAATGCAACGGCCCATCTCCTGGTGGGACTGGGCCACCGGGAGCACATTACACCAGTGCTCCGTTCTCTGCACTGGCTGCTGATAGTCTTCTGAGACTGATTCCAGGTGTTGGTTTTAACCTATAAAGCCCTAAACAGTCTGTGCTCTGCCTATCTGCAAGACCACCTCACCCCCCGGGTACTGGACCAGCCCCTGCAGTCATCAGGGGATGCCCTCCTTGTGGTCCCCCAAGTCTTCCGGGGGGCCACACAGGTGAGGGCATTCTCGGTGGCTGCGCCAAGGCTGTGGAACTCCCTTCTGGTGGGGGTGCGTCTGGCCCTGGACCTCCCCTCCTTTTGTAAAAGCTGCAAGATCTGGCTGTTCCACCAGGCATTTGGCAGGGGAGATGGGTAGGTGGTTGGGGGGAGAAGAGGGATGGGGGTGTAGGGTTGTGTGTTATAGTGTTATGCTTTTTGTTGTTACGCTGTTGTGAGCTGCCCCGAGCTGCCTGTGGCAGGAAGGGCGGGATACTAAATATATTTAAATAAATAAATAAATAAATAAATAAAATAAATAAGTGTTCACTGCCACCACTCACCAGAGTGAGAGAGAGCCACTAAGTGCCTGCTGCTGCCACCTGCACGAGAAGCACACTACCAACCACTGTGCCCACAGATGCCATCTGCCAGAATAAGAGAGAAAGAGACCATCAACATCTGTGCCCACATGCTGCTGCCACCTGCCAGAATGAGAAAGAGACACACTGAGTGTCTGCTGCTGTCACCTGCCTGAGAGACAGAGAAACACCACCAGATACTATGCCCACATGCTGCTGCCACCAGATGGAATGAAAGAGAGACATGCCAGGTGTCCACTGCTGACGCCTACCTGGATGAGATAGAGACACTAGCAATTATGTCCCCTCTGGTGGCAGCAGAAGCATGATCTATAGTTTTCTGGGCTCGTTTCAAGGCGTTGGTTCTTACCTATAAATCTCTAAACGATCTGGGCCCAGCTTATCTGTGGGACCACCTCAATCTCTGTGTCCTGGATTGACCCTTGTGGTCAGCCGGGGACACCCTATTAGAGGTCCCTCATGTGCAGTGGAGGGTCACGTTTGAGAGGACATTTGCGGTGCCGACATCGCAACTGTGGAACTTGCTGCCAGTGCCAATTGAGGCCCATTTGTCCCTGGATTTCCCCTCCTTCAGATGCCGCTGTAAGACCCAGCTGTTTCGCCAAGCTGTTTCGCAGGGGGGGGGGGGGGGAGATGGATAGTGAGTGGGGGGTTACAGTGGGGATGTTTTATGTTTTTTTTATGGGCTCTTCCTTGTTGGTTTTACAGATTTTTTGTATTTTATTTATTAGAACATTTGTTTTTACTGTTATTTTTATTGTGAGTCATCCCAAGCTGCCAGAGGCAGGTGGGGCGGCATAGAAATCATAGTATAAATAAGCAAATAAATAAATAAAATGTTTTCTCTCACTAAACCATTGAGATTAATGCTAATTTTTATAGCAAACATGGAAAAGGGCAAATCCCAGTACGCCACTCCATGCATGCTGAGCAAAGATTAAAATCAACACAAACCATGCATGTTTTCTTCCACTAAACCACTGGGATTAAAACCCTAAACCAGTAACCACATATTTTTTTATACAAGCATGAAAAAGAACAAAAGCCCGCATGCCACCCCACTGCATGCATGCTGAGTAAAGATTAAAATCATCAATGCAAACCATGGATGTTTTCTCCCACTAAACCACTGAGATTAAAAAATTAAACCAACTGTACATTTCTCCCACTAAACAATTTTTTAGTTAACTTTAGGGGCAAGGGGCACAGTAAATCATGTAAGAACCCCACCACACCACACCCCAAAAAGGGGATTAAAAGAAGTTCTTCTCTTACCTCACCTGATGAAACCTCAGGTCCTCCAGCCTCCCTCAACCACCAGAAAGGGAGAATGTGCTGCTTGGAGCCTGCTGCAGCCTACTGACCTGCTCTTAAATGAGCTTTAGTTTCCCTTTTCCCCCTCAGTGCCCATCCCTAACTTTTTTCCTGGCCCTAATTGCACAGGGTGATGGCTCCATCACACCAAAGTTGATTCCACCCACCCAGATTCCTTCATGGGGATCCATTGGGAAGCTCCCCAGCTCCAACTCTTTACCTGCCCCAAAACAAAATTGAGCACGTTTGAGAGAGGGGAAAATCGGGCAAAAATGCCATCACGCACTCGCACATGCTCAGTGTCTTCCTCTCGCTCAACCCCCATCTCCCTAGGGCCCCAACTCACCCAGTCTGTGCACGCGGACCTTGTTCACTTTGTCAACATTGCAAATTCTCTATATCTGTTCTCTTGCTTCCTTCACTGGTGACATGTTGCCCTAATGCATGGCATGCCCTGTACATGCACAATAGCTGCCACTGTTTTGCCATAGTTGCGTATGCAGCGCAAGCACTAACCTGCAGTCAGCAACAAGCACCTGGGGCCTGGAAAGTTTGTTGCTCTACTGCACATGCTCAAAGAAGTTGGGGGAATACCATGGGCACCAGAGTGGAGAGGAACACTGTGATGATGTCATCACTGGGTGACAGGCACACCAGAGGATTCTCCAGTGACTGTGTGTCATGCAGCAGAGCAGAGCAGCAGGCATCAGTGGGAGAGTGGGTTAGTGCTCATCAGAGCAGGGGGGAGGGGAAAAGTATTAAGGAATCTCATTAGGCTTGACAGTGGTAGCACAGGCCACTGTAGTGCTGCTGCTGGGCTGCCTGGACCCAAAAGTTTCCTTTCCTTGATGATTTGACTGAAGCTTCTGCCTCACTTGCCTGCAGGCTGCAGCTGAGGCTCTGAGCCCAGACAGCTCAATAAGTTGCATGGTGGTGGCACCCAGGGAAGGGTGCTTGTAGGACACCACCCGAAAATCCTGAACTTAGGGTATTATGTATTGATTAGGCAGTATTGGCCATGGTCACAGACACAAGATGGATTTACAAATTCAGTTCGGCTAACTTGAGGCATAGGCCTCAGGCTGGCACAAATCAACAAGGCCCATGAGAATAAAGTTGTAAAAATCACACACCAGCAGAAAACGTATCTTCAAGGCCACAATAACAAATCCGAGACAGCCACTATCTTTGAGAAAACAAAGAAAGGCCTGACACAAACAAAGGAGGTTTGTAAGAAAAGCGGGAGCCTCACTTTCTAACTAGGCAGCAACTCCTTAAACCCCCCCCCCTAAAATTCCAAAATAGCTTTGTGGCTATGCTCCAAGTGATAGCATAATGAATAGTCAGCCTATTCTCTCAACCTGGCAGAGGGGACCCTGCAACATGCATTCTTAACAAATTAAACTATAAAAGGAAGAGCCCAGCCCCTTATCACTTGTCATTGACGCTAACGGCCACTAGCATTGCAGTGAGCTGCGTGGGTCTTTGATCCTAACCATCGCTCTCAAAGATCCAGAGACACCTGGGCCAGCTGCCTCATGGGCCCCCTTCCTCCTCTCACCTCTGAACCAGCTTGCCTCTTGGACTGTGGCCTCTGACACGTAAGATATCCTAGGTTGGGTTACTGGTGTTCACAACTAGCAACATACACTGCCACGTCCAAATGTTAACTGTCTATCCAATAAAATTGAGTTGAACCCACATACTTTGGCTTGTTAATTGGCAACCTTTGTTCCCGTTTGGGGTAAATTGAGGGAGCAACCTCATTTATTTCCTAACAAAGGCTGCCACTGCTTCTACTGCTGCTTCTGTCAGCCTATTGATGTTTGTGTCTCTCTCTTTCTCATATCTTCTGCTCTCCCGGTGCACTGTGCATGTTCAAGCTCAACATACTTGGGAGGGCTAGTCCGCCACTTCCTGCTGCTTCGCAGTGCCTGTCCATCACCGGCCAGTTCCTGCCAGATTATCTGTCTTCTTCCTGCCTGTCTGTCTAATATTCTACCACATGCTGGCATTTTGTGCAACTTGTAGCCTTGTCAGACTCCTCCTTTGTTAATGCCTGCAGCTTCTGTGCCTGGCGCCCACTGCCTACCAATGTCCGCTCTCTCCCCTGCTTAACTGCTGCATGCCAGTCTATCTCTGATATTTCTGTCACCCTGGGACAGTCTGTGTAAGCTTTGGGGAAGGGAAAGTGTCATTGAAGCAAAGTAAAACCATGATTTAAAGAAATGCAAGCCCTGCCCAAGTGAATCCCATTGATTTCAATAGGAATTGAATGTAAAATGAAAACCAATGGATTTTTAAAAATGAAAACAAATATAAAAAGGAAACCAAATTAGATCCTTTCTGCACAGCCCTTTGAAACAAGCAGCTTAATTGCTGCTTGCAAGAAATTTTGCTATATTGGGAGCCGGGATCAATTTCCTGTCCATTTCCTGATACCGAAGCAATTTCTCGATTCTTGCAGTAGCAAGATACCATCCCAATTTAACAGCTTTCTGTTTACTGCTAGTGCTTACCACATTGCTGAGGGTACTGTTTTACTTCAAGGTTTGTTGTTTATGCATTTCTCTGACCCTTTTTAAACAGGCTGTGGCTGTGGGGGGGACGGGGATTGGTGTGTGCAATGCAGTGTGGATGGTGCAAGCAGGCCAATGTACATGGGTGCACACCGATCCCCCCTGCATCCCCACACACAAACACCATTTTGGCCAATTGTTCCATGTGTGGGTGATGGACAGAGGTGGTTGTGCCTGCGTTTTTTGTGGGTACCACTAGAGGTGTGCACCAGGGGCCCATATCGTTTTCATTTTTGCTTTCTTTTTCATTTCCCATTGGTTTCAATGAAAAACACATTTTTGGCTGTAACTTTTTTGTTTTTCAATACATGTGGCTGGAACATGGTGTGCTTACACCTCCAATAGAAGGCATTATGTGTACCATCCATAAATCTTGGATAAAGGAATCCAATTTTATAAGCAGTTGAATGATATTATTTTGCAAAAATCTTCATATACATTCTTAGCTGTTACATCTTTGCTGCACATTTAATGTAGATGAAACTTGGCAAGTTTACACCACTTCCCATATTTACTACCTCTGCCAACTTTCAGAAGGATTGGATAAAGGGTTCTGGTGGTATAAGCAATTAACATATAAATGTATGTCTGACTGTAACACCTTTGTAGTCCAAACACTGTAGATCTATAGATCACTGTAGATCTATAGATCACACTTTAATGATTATCTCTGACAAGTATCAGAAAGATGTGATAAATTGTCCCAATTTTACATGCCTTCAAAGCATATGCAGAGAAGGAGCCTATGCCAGGGATTCTCTTACGTGCCACTGTGGTATAAGATTGGTTTGTGATGTAAATTGGCCAGCAGAAATGTCAACCAAATATCCACATTCTGTGCAGTGAGCATCCCAAATTCTCTTCCTCAGTTGTTACTGGGAAGCCATAAGCATCTGTTTAGGAAAGAGCCAATAGAGATTCTCTTATGTCCTCTGTCTCAGTGCTGCAGGATGTGATTGTGATGATAATTGACCAGCCTGGATGTGTAAACTATCACCGCTTTTAGACAAGGGCACTGAAGGTGCCTCCAGAGCCGCGCATTGAGAGAAGCCACGCTGTGCTTGTGGAAGTGACGTGCTCCCTGTTGCTGGCAATGGCGACTGGAGATGCAGCGCTTTGCAGAAGCGCATTCTGGAGACCTGAAAATTGAGGTCTCCAGAACGCGTCTCTGCAAAGTGCCACGTCTCCAGCCACCACTGTTGCCGGCAACAGGGAGCAGAGCACACCTCTTCCAGCTTCTCTCTTAACGCGCAGCTCTGGAGGCGCATTCAGCACCCTCATCTAAAAGCGGTCTGTGGGTATTTTCAGACGTTATGAGATCACAGTGAACCACGGTGAATACCCTCCTGTGGTCACTGTGGCTCGAACGTCTGTTTGGCGGCCGCCAGATGTTCACCACGGTCAGTACCTGCATGGGGTCAATTTGAACCACGCTTCCCGGGCTAGCCGGGGGAATGTCCCGGGAAGCGTGATCAAAAAGATCCCCAGCGGGGACAAAAAAAAAGTAATGTCTGGCCAGTTGCCACGGCCCGGGATCCCCGGTGGGATCCCGGGCCATGGCACATCCGGCCCGACGCGGCGGCCGCAGTGGCCCCGCTGCCCGCCCGTCTCCCTGGAGGGCGGGTGGCGGGGTGCGTGGAGGGGGTGGGGCCGTGCGGCCACACATTGCACCGCGCGGCCCCGCCCCCTCCTGGATTCCCCTCTGGGATCCCCCCGGCACGTCTGATATGGCGTGACGGGGTGACCCCGGCGGGGAATGAAAGGGTTGTTTTCGGTACGGGGCCAAGCGGCCCCATAATGTCTGAAAACACCCTATGTCTCCTGATTTTGTGAATGCTATCCCCAAAATCTCAGTTATGTCCCTTTGTGTCCGCCTTAGGACCACCCCCTATGCCTGCCTCAAAGCCACTACCTAGTACCTATTGGTCCTGTAAAGCTGGAAGCATGCAGTAATTGGCCAGTGAATGTGTCCATCAGTCTTTTACATTGCTCCACATACTCCCTCCTACATCCTCCCTCCCCCTGCCATGCCAGGTGTCTGCCTCTCACTGGCACTGCATGTGCTGCTGTTTATCGGAATAATGGTCTTCAAGAGGACAACTTCAATTGCTTATAAAATTGGGTCCCTTTATCAATTTGACCTGTAGTTTTGCATAGATGACAGTAAAGATATATGATACATTTCTGCCAAATATCCAATGTAAACAGGATGGAATGTAAACATGTTACAGCTGGAAACATATTTTAAAGTTAATGCCTTATACCATCAGGACCCTTTATCCAATATTTCTGAAAATCATCAGGAGTGTTAAGCTCAGGGAGGGACATACTTTTCACTGGTTTCATGCACATTGGATGAAAGATAAAGACCGTGTAGTCATGAACATGCATGGAGCTTTTCTTAAAATCACAACATTCAATTGTTTCTTAAATTGGTTCCCGTTATCTAATCTTTTTGAAACTTAGTGCCCTCCAATCAGGGGTACATTATCCTCTAATTTCATTAGAATTGAATTAGAAACATAAAAGTTATAGCTAGAAATATGTTTTTCAGGTTTTTCCCTTTATTTCAAAAACAAAATGTCATTTTCATTTCCATTTTTGTTATTATTATTTATCACTTTCATTATTGCAGTACCAATAATGAAAATGACAATTTTCATTAGCGTTATTGTAATAACAAAAAATGACATGCACACCCCTAGGTACCACACTCACCCATTGTGGTATTCACACTGGAGGCACCCATTTATTCCCATGCATCAGACCTGCATGGGCATGCGTGAGTGCATCTCATGTAAAAAGGACCTCTGTGAAAATAGCCCACCCATTAACCTCTCCCCAGTGCCTTTTAACGTCCACTCGGGTGCCTCCAATCAGAATTGTTCTTCTATATTATTCCTTTTTCTTTGACAAATCTGCAACTGGATTGCAGATTAGAAAAGGAATATGCATACCAGCACCAGCCAATATGTGACAAGGACGTACACAGGAAAATGGAATGCAAGAAATTTGGGATTGTGTCAGTATTATCTATTGGGATTTAAAATGGTTGACGGAGCGGTAAACGGGATCCCAGTAAGAGGAAAGTCAGTAAATTGAGAAATAAATGTATATTTAGACATTACTGTGTGTGTACTAAGAGGTTCTCTATACTACTCAGATGATATTGGGAAGTGGGATTTTGACTATGTTTCCCATTTGTGTGAAATCTCGTTTCAGCCCTAATTGAGAGGTTTATAGTCAATTTGATGCAATTTTGATAGGATGTTATGAATCTTTCAACATTGGTATTGCCATTGCTTGATTACTGGTTTTCATTGTGAAATAAAATGCATCAAAAATGGTGCTGAGGTCTGATAGATCCCAGATGAAATTTGTCCTTTTGTTTTTTGGGTCAATTAAAATGTTTGTTGGGTTGGGGTGGTCTCTTAGGCACTGTATATAGTTAATGTGTGGAGTGCCGTTATAAGAATGGTTTAACAAACGGATAAACAAATTTGAAGTTAACTTAATATACTGTGATAAAGTTCAGTATGAATGCATTCCTAGAGGGTTTTTGCTTTTGTTGTTGGTGGCTTTTTTGGGTTAATTTAACTATCTTGGGATCAACTAGACCCAAATACAAAAGTAATGCAGTTTTTGTGACTGATCTAGGGTTAAAACGTGCTTAAAGTTACCCTTGAACTCTGTTATGCTTTTTGTTTTGAAAGTTAAACACTTCTAATTTAAAGTTCAGAGTCTGCAATTTTAGTTAAAGAGTGACATTGCCTAGAATGATGTGTGTAAAATACACATTTGTATATTTTTATTCGCTACAAAAGAGTCCATTTCCCTTAAATGAAAATAAATCTCTAGAGAGATAATCTGATTGATAGTGAACTATAAATGTGAACAGTCAGTAGAATTACTATTCATAACATGTGTGGAGTACAAGACAATTATTTGTCATGCTAACCGCACAATATGTCAAATGCTGCCAAGCTTTAAAAACAACAACAAAGGATCTGTCAAGTTCTGCGACCTAAAACTGATCCTTATTTTTTTTATCATCCTCTGTGTCACACCTCTGGACAAAAGGAACATTGTGTCAAACCATTAATAGCAGTTTCTGATTGCCAGATAAAGCTGTATACCAAATACTGCACCTATCAAGTTCTTGCATGTTTTCATTTTCAAACTTCCATTTAAATGCAAATCATGCCATTTAAATAGAGTCTGCATGTGCTTTATTACACTACAATTACTATTTCCCATCTCACCGGACCTGACTGTAATAAGGTCGTAGGTCATTTTGCAAGCCCTCAGAAAATGCAATTGAAATCAAGAAGTCATCATCTATTGCATTTATGAGCAACATCAAATAGCGAGGGGTGCTCTGGGGATTAGTTGGAACAATGCCCTGAAACCTCGTCCTTACAAAAACAAAATAATTTTTAAAAACAAACAAAAAACCCCACCATGTAGACACCATCCATCCAGGACATTTTTTTCTCAAGTTGAAATATTCTAGTCTCTATTCAGAACCGTTCTGATGTCAAATGAACTCTTTTTCTTTGATGAACAGCACAGTGGATGTGTTATTAGTCCCAGAGGAGAGTTGGAACATGGAATAGGATGGCATAGGGTGCATTTAGACCTGATGGTACCACGGGTGGCCACGCTTTAACCTGGATGGCCACCTGTGGTACCACCAGGTCTGATCCCACCCACCAGATGTTTCTGGGGGGTGGGATCAGGGGTTTCCCCAGACCATGGTAGGGTTAAGTCTGTGCTGTAACTTGGGCTCCATGCCAAGTCACAGTGCGGGCCTAACCCTGCCACAGTCTGGGGAAGCCATCCCTGGACTGAAGTAGAGCACGCCGTCACACATGATGGCCCACTCTACCTGATTCTGGTCTGGGGCCAGACTTTTTCTGGGCAGGCGCAGCAACCTCATAGGCTGCTGCGCCCACCCATCAGGGAGGTGAGCGGGCCACGTTCAGCAGAATGTGAGGTGGGGCCATGCGGACCATGTCCACACATCACTCTGCCCTCTCCCCAGCTGAGGCGGCTCCCCGCCCTTTCCACGGGTGGACCCAATCCTGCCCAGGGTGAGGGCCCTCACCCCGGGCAGCATCAAAGGCCCTTTTCACACAAGATTCCCCCACCCATCTCCTATGGGAATGCTGTGGCGCCTGGGTGGGGGTGCATGCGTGCTTCACCAATCTCCACCCATCACCCACGCACAGAGCAATAGGCTCCAATGCCGGTGGCTCTGTGGGTGTGTGCCCATGGGAATGAGCGCACACCCACCTCCACCCACAGTGGGTTCACACCCATCCCCCACCCACCCACCCACCATGGCCCATTTAAAAAGGGCCAAAGCATGGTGGCACCATGCACCATCATATGAAAAACATCCATTGATTTTGAGAGGCAGCAAACACAAGTCTGGTGTACTATACATTAACTACTTTGCAGACAAGATCGCTTGGATTCAGAGCGACTTTGATGCTGGATTAAGGGTACTAGGGGGAGAGTGCAAGGAGATGGAGGCCCCGTCCGGTCCAGCTTTGTGGGGGGAGTTTTAGGAAGTGACGCCGGCCGATGCGGCGGATGTCTTGGGGTCTGTGAGGGCCACCTGTTGCGAACTCGATCCATGCCCGTCCTGGTTGGCGAAGGCCTCCAGGGAGATGTTGGGGACGGTGCTGGCGAGGGTAGTGAACGCGTCCTTGCAGCAGGAGAGGCTGTCGCCTTGCCTCAAGGAGGCTGTGGTGCGCCCCCTACTGAAGAAACCATCTTTGGATGTGGATGCGCTTGCCAGTTACTGACCTGTCTCTAACCTTCCCTTTTTAGGGAAGGTTATTGAGTGGGCGGTGGTACTCTAGCTCCAGGTGCATCTAGGGGTACTTTCAGACATGACACTAACCACCCTTTAACCACCCTTGGTGGTTATTTATGCATGTTGCAGGGCTGTATTGGTGCCCTATGCAGCCCTGCAACATGCATAAATAACCACCAAGGGTGGTTAAAGGGTG
>QEPC01011272.1:841792-852240 GCA_003113815.1 Sphenodon punctatus
GGGTTAGTGGGTTTTTATTTCCCCTACCCTATTTATTGTGTTAATGTTTTCCCGGGCCCGGTTTTAATACCTTATATTGTATTTTTGATGTGTTTTAAATTGTTTTATATATATTTTATATATATTTTTATTGTTGGAAGCCGCCCCGAGCTGTTCTCAGGAGGGGCAGGGTAGAAATCTAGAAAATAAATAAAAATAAATAAATATATTCTAATATACAAACAGCAACAGTCCTTTGAAAGCACCAGATTTGGAAAGGTTAGTACTGTGCAGAGTAGTACAGTGACTGGACATTCTATGGTTAGATCTAGAATGAATTGTGGATTTTGTATTCACTGGTGTTATTTGTATTTTTGGATGCCTATCTGAATAATATTTACAACCCAGTAGTAATAGTAATAGCAATAGCATATCAGTTCAGGGACCCATGTTCACTGCATTTTCCCCATTGGCGGCAATGGGGTGGGGTGGGGGTGGGGAGACAGTCTATGCACGTCCCTGCATATTATTTAGAAGTTTGTATTTATTACGTTGAGGTAAGATTACTTTAATAAAGTGGGGATGCAAATTCCTTAGCAACCAGTTCTGCCCAGCCAGAAGTGCAGGAAGCCTTTGCCACCAGGATGTACCCAGGTACAAGCTCATAGCCTCTCAAGATGACTCTTCTACCCAGCTCACAGCTACAGCCTGAACTCCCACACATCTGTGCTGCAGTTCTAAGAGAGTAGGATATACCTTTATGGCTGCATTTCACCCCGAATGGGCATGTAAGATGAGCCTCACTTTTAATCCCTTCCCATGAGGTTCATCTAAACTGTGGCCTCGGTGTCTTCTTCCGGAGGCAGTGCAAGGCGTGTTTGCCCCAGCACCTCTGGAAGAAGACAAGCACACATGTATTAAAGGCCACACTCTTTATTCAAAATATAATTGTCACAGGAGAGGATTACATCCGAGGTCCCTAAATAACCTGATCAATTACTATAAAGAGTGGCCTGATGTCCCTTCAGTACCACCCTGTTGCTACTTAGCTATGCTAGATCACTCTCACCCCAGTCCTCTGGTTGAGAAGGCATCATATCCTTGTAGCAACCTGAAGCAAGAGAGAAGGCGAAGGTCCAGATGGGGCTTCCCTGCCATCGGCTTGTCGTGTTCTGCCTCAGTTTTCTCAAAAGGAATTTGTGCTTAGTGGCCCAGGCTTGACATGATCTGGTCTGCATATAGGGTGCTCTTTTCCAATATGTGGAAACTCAGGATGAATTCAGACATTGCGCGATCCCAATTCACCACAGTGGATTCCCAGTGGTGGTGAGCTGCCCAACCACCCCCCGTGGTCCAGGGAGGCCACAAACAGATGTGACGGGACCGAGACCATGGCAGGGAATCAGACTGACAGACCATGGCCAGGGGCAGCACAACAGACATGACACTGATTCCTGGCTGTGGTCAAAACACCCAGAAGGCATCGGGGAGGGGTGGGAGGCAGACATGGCCAACTGAGGGCAAAGGAAGTCAAAAGTGCCAAAAGGAAATGCCCACACAAGGGAAACGGGAAGGGAGGGGGATGAGGGAGAAGAGCCACCAAGGCAGCACACACAGCAGGCACAGAGAGAATGAAGTCACAGTGGAACACACAGCACAAACACATGCCCGGGTGCATAAACACCCATACAGGAAAGTAAGGGAAGGGGGGACACAGCAGGACAAACAACACACATGGCACAATGGGCACAGGTGGGAGGGAGGGGGGCGTGGACAGGGAGCAGGGGGGAGAACTGGCCCAGGGACAGGGCCAAAAATGGGGAATGGCATCCAGAACCCCCACAACAGCACAGCCTGCACATGCACCCCCACAGCCAGTCCCAGAATGGGGGGACACTACATGGGCAGAGCACAGGCACAGGGGGAGACCACATGGAACAAGAAGCGTCCCGGGAACGGTCCAGGAGGCAGACAGGCACCCCAAGTACCGGCAAGGGTGTGATGGATGGTATGGAGGTGAGCTGTAGCCATGAAGCCGGTCCAAATACACACACACACACACCAGGAGGATGGCAGGAGGTGCAGTCTGGGGGCCCCCGAACCCTGCGGTCACAGAGTCACCCAAGGGGGGGGCATGGGCACAGGAGGGATCACAGGCAGACTAGGAAGATCAGCAGCACCCCGAGGTGCTGTGTGGCAGCTTGGAGAGCAGGACGTGACCACTGGTGCTGACCAAAATTTCAGTCAAATTGGGTGGGTAACAGTTGAGATAGCACAGTTTGAAAACTCCACTTTGAAAGCCTGTTTTTCAAAAGGCAGTTCATCATGATCTTGGCAGGGTAAAGGGGTTTTGTGTTAGTTGGGAGGAAGTGTAAGCCTTTTAGAAAATTCAAGGATGCTGGTGGGGTGTCCCTTTGGTTTACCTTTTGTAAATACAGTTATTTTTTAAGTTATGACATCTTGAAAGTTAAATGTTAGCCTATGCAGACCATCCTGAGTGTGGATTGCTTGTGAATATTCTATGTGTAATGCAGGGACAGTTTAAAAGAAAACAGTCTTCAATACTGGGGGCTACAACTCCCAGCAGGCGCTGCTTACCAGAACCTATCAGTGCTGGGGAAAGAGCTGGAACTGCATCTCCCAGGGGGAAGTGTGAGTGACTGTTCAGTCATGTTTAGAGTTGATCTGATGGGGAGAGGCAAGGCCTGTGGAAGGGAGAGAGTGGAAGGTCATTCTGATCTGATCCTGCACAGCAGGAGCCTTGTTTTGGGGGCCAGGGATGCTGAGATGGATAAACAACAGAGCTAGCTAATCCCAATCTTGCTCCCTAAACCCACCCAGAACCATAGAGCACATGTATTTCAGTGACAGCCCTTCCTCCACCAAAAATGTGAGGTGTCTTGACTGCAGATTCAATGGGTCACCTTACTGGAGGAGCATGGTTGGGGCTGGAGTTTGCCTGGGATAGCCCTA
The DNA here is from genome assembly GCA_003113815.1 of Sphenodon punctatus. Classification (NCBI taxonomy): domain Eukaryota; kingdom Metazoa; phylum Chordata; class Lepidosauria; order Sphenodontia; family Sphenodontidae; genus Sphenodon; species Sphenodon punctatus. The sequence goes on from QEPC01011272.1 coordinate 844,745, forward strand.
CATGCAGGAAGAGGGCAGAGGTTTATCCCAGAGACAAGGACAGGAGGCTACACGCAAGATGGAATTGAACTTTCAACACTTCTCCCTCCGACTTTCCCAACCCTGCTAAGGGATGAGGGGTAAGCAGGTGCTCTTGGCTGATATGGTAGGTGTTCTGCAGGAGGCAACAGGGAGATGGTGGGGTCCTGTGCAGAGCAACATTGTGGGGCAGAGTGGCAAGTTTAGTCCTCTTGGGAGGACTATAAGAGCGAGTCTCAGCCCAAGGAGGGAAATCCTATGTGGGAGCAGGGAGGGAGGGAGCATACACAAAGGCATGGCGAGGGACATTAAGGGGAGAGAGTAAGGGCAGAATCTCTGTAAATAGCTTCCACAGTGAAATCCATGCACAAGGGGAGCAGCTTTTCTGGGGATACAGAATATGGAACCCAGTATAGGAGGACGTCTGCAGAGTGGGCAGCATTGTGCAAGAAAGGGAGCCCTGTCCAAGGGGAAGTAAAATGTGGGAGTCTTGTAGAGAGAGAGATCTGCAGAATAATGGCCAGAATTGTGCCAAGTGAGAGCCCTGGACAGAGGAGAAATGAGTGAGGAAGCTTTGTAAAGAGGGAGAGCTGCAGGATGGGCAGAATTAGCCAGGTGGAGAGTTCTGTACATGGGCACAACAGAGTCAAGTAACCCTGTAGAAGGAGTGAACTAGCCAGGGGGTTCAGTACAAGGGGAGGTCCTAGAAAGCAGAATGGACAGTGTTGCACAGAGGAAAAGAGCTCTGACAGTGTGGGGTAGTGTGGAAGACTCCTGTACAAGCCGTGAACTAGAGGGATCATAGAGAGAAGTTTTGGTAAGTTTACAATGTTTAAACCGAACCGAACCAAAGTTGTTGTATTCTTAGTAAAGCAGGGAGCTACAAGTAAAACTCCAGCTTCGCCTTGCTTGTTATTTGAAGGAAGTAACAACCTTCTATACTGACGGGAACAGCTCAGCTCTTCAACCTTGTCTCCCCTAAGCCCTGCTCCCATAGTGGTTATGCTGCTTATCATTCTACTGCGCCAGGAGGACAAATTTTCTCCATTGCATTGGATTGAACTAAAAAAAATTGGATATTCCATAATAAAAAAAACCTCCGGTTTACAAGAAGAGTTAAGGCTCTTGAAAATTCAGTCATGCACTAAAAAACATGGAAATTGCAATTTAAGGCTCCTGTCTTAACTTCTGTGCCATGTTAGCAGTAAAGACATTGTATCGTCTAACATATTGTGCTCACTTACAACTTAGGTTCCATGCACCCACACTTTGCCTTCATCTTTCAGCTCTAATCCTCTTCCTCTTTGCAGGTTGGGGGAAACACTGAAGCTATGGACAGGAGGGCATGAGCTGTCCCCTCACCCCCTACTTTCCCTCTATCCTTTCATTTCAGTTGGGAAGAATGCGACAGCTGACTAATGGCTCACAACCGTCCCTCTTACCCACTAGTCTCCACTAGGGCTGATGCGGCAGCAGCTTTTACCGCGCCGCGATTCCGTTCCGCCATTTCGGAATTGCCCACGCCACACCGTCACATTTCTGTGGATATTCCGCTAATTCCGCCGGAATTCTGCAAATCGCGGAATTGCAGAAAAATCGCGGAAAAATCGCAGAAATCGCGGAAAACCGCTATTCCGTGATTTTTTGGCGCTGACGGAATTGCGGAAATAGCAAAAATGTCATGTTTCCACGATTCCACTAAGTTGCGGAATTAAATAAGCAGAACCGTGGAACCGCGGAATGAAACCGCGGAATGAAAGCCTCTGCCATGCCATTCCACTAATTGCGGAAACACTGTTTCCGCCAGAAATAGCTACCGCTGTGATATTCCGCTACAGCCCTAGTCTCCACTGCCCTCCCAGAGCACAGTGAAGTTGGGTAGAGTCAAAAAGAAATGTTTAAATAAAACTAAGTTGGGTATGCATCAAAATCAATAAAATGGAATGGCCATTAGAAGGAATGGAGGCAACAACAGTGCCAATTTCTAAAAAAAAAAAAAAAATACTATTGTCATTCCAAAATCCAATTAAGTGAATGTGATGTTATACAACACAGATGCATCTTTAAGAACACATAGGGCGCTTTTTGACGAGATGGAAATGGCGGCTGAACCCTTTATCAGCCACCATCGTTGCCATCCATTTGAATCCCAGACACGCTCTAACACCGGGTCTCCTCCACTTGAAGCTGGCCCGGCAATCCTGCCCCCTTCAAGGTGGATCACCAATGTGCTGGCTTTATGCCGCACTTCCGGTCTCGCCGGAAGTGTGCGCATGCGCAGATACTGTTGGGGACCTGTCCAAACAGCAGACACGTCCCAGAGAGTATCGCGGGGGTGGAGAGGCAGCAGTGGCAATGATGTCGCTTGCCTCCCTCTCGTCAAAAAGTGCCCATAGGGAAGGCAAGAGGTTGTGAAATGATGAGGAAGGCACCAGATACAGTAAGTGGAATGCTTGAAATGACAGGGAAAAATGCGAAGAGTTTTCAGGATTAAGTAAGTAGGTGGAAAGACAGGAGGAAATAGAAATAGTTACAGTAATAAGGTTCTGAGTGAAATAACTGATTCCGAAGACTGATATCTGAGGATGCAGTCCTATCGTTTTACCCACTTACCATAGCCGACTCCCTATCCTTTGACTTCCAATAGCCTCCATCCCTGTTATTCCATTTCCTCTCCTGGTGTTTGTTTGTTTTTTGTCATTCTACATGCACAATTCTGTTCCATAGGAAAGATACAGCCAAACATTGTATTCCCCAGGACTTTTCATTTCTCTGTGACGGGAGCGGGGGCTACAGGGTTAGAGGGACAACTTGGACCCGGGACTCCTGAGTAGTCTGTTACAAGTCTGAGAGCATGGGAGAGGAGAAAAGGTTTGGAGGGGGTGAGGGGCCAACTCACACCCTCCTATTCCCAGCTTCAGTGTTGCCCCCAACCTGCAAAGAGGAAGAGGATTGGGGCTGAAAGACCAAGGCAAAGTGTGGGTGCATGGAGCCTAAGTTGTAAGTGAGCACAATATGTGAGACTGTACAATGTCTTTACTGCTAACATGGCACGAATGTTAAGGCAAAAGCCATAACTTGCAATTTCCATGGTTTTTAGTGCATGATTGAATTTGCAAGAGCCTTAACTCTTCTTGTAAACCAGGGTCTTTTTGATTATGGAATCCATGTCTCTGTCCAGGATGATTGTTACAGGCAATTGCCTGCTGCATAGGTGAGTGGTTACTGTCGATAGTGGGGATGACAGGAGTGGAGGCTGGGCAGCGGTTCTATAGGACTTCCAAAAATGAGAGGGAGGAAACATGCCCCTTCCCCCACCCCACACAATTCACCTATGGCCTGCTGTGATGATGACAACTGTATTTTTTTCACAGGGACCCAGATCTGGTCTCTGTAGCTAGAATTAAGGTTGAACCCAGTCAGGAACCAGGAGAACTTTATGCCCTGGGACATAAGTAGATGAGTTGCAGTCTAGGAGGCTAGAGCCAAATCAAGAGTCAGGGGCTGAGGAAGTGGTAGCAATAGGGGCAGGAGCAATGTTAGGGTCTAGAGCAGAAATAAGGGAGGAACTAAAGCATGCTACAAGACCTAGGTACAACAGTCTAGCTAGGTAGATATCACTGCTTAGAAAATTTCTGTTTCTATTAAGTACTTGGCTTAGCCAATCAGACAAGCAGGCTGTTAAGTCACTCATAAGTCTGTAGATATTGGTTGCATAGCAGAAAGGCTGCAGGCTAGGGATGGGCGAACAGATTGCAGTTTGGGTTCGGTCGTTCGGTTCGGTTCGGCCATTCGGTTCAGGTGTTCGGGTTGTTCACTGTGTTCGGGTTCAGGCGTTTGGTTCGGTCAGGTTCGGGTGCTCGGAAAAAGTATCAGGAGAGCCCATGATCATGCCGGAAACTGGAAATTCGAGTATGTGTGGAGCCTTGCCATTGCCGTTGTCCCCAGGTTGCTGAGCACCTGTCCACACTTTACCACCTTTTTGCACACAGTGCACTGCACCTCTCTGGGATCATCTGCCAGCACCTGTTTAAAATGATCGCAGACCGAGGATTCCCCCCCCCCTCCTGCCTTCTGGCCCACCCTGACTGATGCACTGCTGCCAGTGCTGCTGGGAGGGGGAAACTTGGTGGCTCTGGTGACACAGCTTTGGGAGGAGGGTCAACCATCACCTCAGCTGCAGACATCTCCTCTGCAGCACTAGTGTCTGCCTCTGACTCACTGTCTGTTATCACGGTGACGTCCCATGAAGGAGAGTACTGGGATCCTGAGGCTAGACTGCCTGTGCCTGCCATGCTAATGGCACTCTTCCTGTGCTCCCCTCTATAGCTGCTAGTGCTGCTGCTGCTGCTGCTACTCCTCTCCCTCCTGCCATTGCCCAGGGATCGGACCTTGCCTCTAGCAGTTGGGGTGGAATCCACCAGCTCTGGACTGCTTGGGATCACCTCGACAGTGAGGGACATTGGTGGCCCTTAGGAACGTCAGAAACAGCACCAGCACCTGCTCTATCACCAGCACCAGCAGAGACAGACGCAGCCTCATGTACTGCATGCCTTTCAGTGCCCTGCGTGGAAGCGATGCTGAGACAATGGGTGTTTTCAGACATTATGGGGCCAGTTGGCCCCGTACCGAAAACAACCTATCCATCCCCCGCCGGGATGACCCCATCACGCCATAGCAGACATGCCGAGGGGATCCCGGCAGGGGATCTGGGAGCGCGCGGGGCTGCACGGCGTAACGTGCAGCCACACGGCCCCGCCGCCTCCACGCGCCCCGCCGCCCACCCTCTGGGGAGATGGGTGGGCAGCAGGGCCAATGAGGCCACCACGTCTGGCCAGATTCGCCACGGCCCGGGATCCCGCTGGTGATCCCGGGCCGTGGCACCCGACCAGACATGACGGCGGGGTTCACCCTGGAATGGAATCACATTCAACACGCGACGGCCTTCGGTCCTGCCGCTTCGGCTGCTCGCGTGGTGAATGTGATTCCACACCGTGGTAACATCTGGGGGGAACATCCGTTCCCCCAACAGACGTTCCGTGATCACAGCCACCACTGGGTTTTGACCGTGGTTGACTGTGATCTCATAACGTCTGAAAACACCCAATGAAGCCTGGGGCCCTAAAGCAGGCCCACTGAGTTTGGGACATGATGATGTGCTCGGGCTACTGCTTCTGTCTGCTGCCACTCCCCTGGCATGGCCCCTGCTGCCTCTGGTACATGCCCCATTGCCTCTCCTAGGGGCAGCAGACCGGCCTCTCCTTCCCTTCTCCATTTCTCCCTCCCAAGTAATTTTTTTATACTGGATTTTTAAAATTTATTTTTATTTTTTTATTTAAATTTTTATCTAATATTATATTATCTAAACCTATTGATCTCCGCATTCCTAAAGGTACTCCATATGCTGCCTTTAGGCAGGAGGCACGCCAGGCCAGTTGGCAGCAAGTGGCCATGGAGCATGCCCTGAAATTTTGGGGCAAAATGGAGACCAATAAAAGCTCCCCCCTCCTTGCAGATCTTAAAGACGACTCATATGATAGCCCCTGGTTGATTAATATGAAATCAACCCTGAAGCACATGGGCCTGTTCAGAGAATATCTGGCTCATAAGGCACCAGTCTCACTCACCAAAGAGGTTGTCCAAAGGTCGTAGGACATAGATAGGCAGAGGGAACTAGCCAGTATCATTGCTTCACCACACATGTCGGCTTACCTCTCCTGGGTGCCTAAATCCAGGGCAGATGGTCATTTATCTCAATGCAGCAATCCCAACAAGAGGTAAGATCCTCATCGCTTGTGTCAGAGCAAATGCCCTTCCTTCCCAGATTTTGGAGGGTCTCATTAAGGGCATCCCTTTTGTCGATTGGCTTTGTCCTTTCGACAATTTGGTTGCCGATCAACCAGTCATATAATCCTTCATTGCCATTTGTATGATCTCCCTCAGAGGCAGTTTTTGACTCCCACTTTGGAAAGTCTCCCGGGGAGATCAGACCAGGTTGTTCTTAATGCCCTATTAGATATCTCAGATTTAGTGGTCATCAGGAATCTTTCTCAATTTCTAATTTTGGCCTTCCAGCTCAGGGATAATTTTTTTTAAAATTTCAGATCTATTTCCTGTGATGTATAACTTCCTTCAAGGGACAACAGCCGTAGGATTGGGTCCTGTAGTCGCTGGTGAGACATCAATGTGCCTTTTATGCCGATAGAGCCTCCAATCCCATACTATAATGTTGTGCAAGGCTTGACTACTTCATGTCTCTCCAGATATTTTTTGCTCTATTAAGCCCCTCCAGCCTATAAAACCCTCTATTTTATATTGGATTTCACTAGGCATTTGCATTTAACCACTCCCGGGGAATTCAAGCCCCAGTGGGCACTTTCCCTGATCAATAACCTCCTGCAAGGTCTTTGGGCTACTCTATTTCATCTCCGAAGATGCTTGGCTTTTTGATTTTCTATTTTAAGTCTATATTGCCATGAGATGTGGGCTGTCTCCTGGCAAATGTATTTTATTAATTTTTATTTCTCTCCAATATTCTAATTTATCTATTCTTGGTTTGAGTGAACCTTTTTTGTAATCCCCTAATGTTGTAGTGATATTTCAGGCCAGCTATTAGCATTTGGTTGTCACAGTTTGAGCCATTATGTATGTTTCTATTCTTCCCACTGGGGGTGTTTGCTATCTTTATGCAATGGCCGACGACCACGCTAAATAAAATTGATTGATCATTAAAAAATAATAATACTGCTATTAACTATTCTAAAACCTATTGAACTAAATGGAATATCTTAATAATTAACTACAAAGGCCTTGTCCTACAAACACACTGTATCTCTATCTATCTCTAGAACTAAGCTAACTACTATGTATATCTATCTAGTAACTAGTATCTATCTAATAACGATCTATCTATATATACAATATTACACAGGGGGAAACACAAAGAACACAGGGAGGGGTACAAAACTGAAATCTAATAATAGTCCTACTCTAAATAAATCCAAAACTTAAAACAAGGGAAGGGAGTCAGGGATGGAATAATTGGGAGAGGGAAAGGATTCAATGGAGGGGGGAGAGAGGAAGGAAGATTGAACACAGGGAACACAGAAAGGGGCAAAAACAAAAAATAACACCAAAATCTATCTAATCTAAGCTAAATAAATGATAATATGGAGGTAGATGGGTTGGATGGGTGAAATAGGAGGAGGATGGCAATGGATTGAGGAGAACAAAGCTGCTGGGAGAGGGAGCCTTCTGAAACGCCTGATGTTCAGGAACAGTGACTAGATAGAAGGTGTTGGGAAGGGGGAAGGCAATCAGTTCTGTTTCTTGTTGCGCCTGCCTCACCGCAAGCCCCATTGGCTCCGTGCAGCCTAGCCCGTGGCCAATCGCAGACTGCGAAGCCAGTGGTCTGAGTCGAAAAGGGATGGTGATTGGGCAGGCTGGCTGCTACTCCAAGTCTCTCCACCCCTGGTGCC
>QEPC01011272.1:857414-904508 GCA_003113815.1 Sphenodon punctatus
CCTCCACCCTCCCCCTCCCAGGCTGTGCAGGTGGAAGGGGGGACACCCCCCACCCACCCTGCCCAGCCTGGATTTAAAAAAAAAAATTCCCCTAAGTGTCTCCGCCGGCAACCCAGAGCCAGCCCAGCACCAGCGCCGTCCCAGCAGCCGCCGGTAAGTATAGTACCTGTACTGTATGATTCCTGGGGTGGGGTGGGGGGTTTAACACCGCCCCAACCCCACCCCAGGGATCATACAGTACAGGTACTAATACTTACCGGCTGCTGCTGGGATGGCCGCTGGTGCTGGGCTGGCTCTGGGTTGCCGGCGGAGACACTTAGGGGAAATTTTTTTATAACAAACCAGTTCTTAGGAAGCAAGTGATGGTAGAGACAGGGCCCCCATCTGCTCCCTCTCAATCTGCATTTCTTCCCATCCACTTTTTCTTAAGCAGCATTATAGGAAAGCATTGCTGCTGACTCCCATAGTGAGTCAATAGGAGCAGGAAGAAACAAAGGAGTAAGGGTAAGAATTTATTCTCCTACTGCCATGCACTGCTGGTGAACTAGCTGTTTGCTGTTTTCTTAAAGCTGCCACTGCTTTTTGCTAGGAATAAGCAAAGGAGGCAAATTTGTAGTTTGTGATTTCTATTCTGTTCTTATTGCCTATTTTTTTTGTCTCAAAAGTTCCCCGTCGCCGACAAAATGGAGGCAACGGGTCATTATGCCCCCTCCCCCCAAATGGGAAGAGGCGCAGGGACGCTCAGCAGTGTGGCCATTTGAGAGAGGCCGGTTAGCACAGGCAGGTAGGGAAGGAGGGAGAAATGCAACCAGTGTATAGTTGCTGTGTGTCTAAGGGGTGCAGCCGTGTGTGTGTGTGTGTGTGCATGTCTGTGTGTGTGCATGTCTGTGTGTGTGCATGCACATGCATAAACATGCACACAGGTGATAACCTAGACTAAGCAGCAAAGGGTTCTGGTATCACTGAGCTGCAGAGCACCAGGCAGTGGTATCACATGCACTCACACCATCCCAGGCAGGAGTATCCTACTCGGTACTGTCATTAATTCAACACAATGATCCAGTGCCTTGGGCACACTTCTGCCTCCAGCTGCCAGTGGAAACAAACCAAACCCCCAACCAAAAAGCACTCAAAGGTCAAACATAAACCTAAATCAAAACAATTCTCTCCTACAGATCTCCATTGTTGGGTCTAAACTCCCTTCCGAACAGAACAATGTACCAGGAAACTTAAAAGATGTTCAAACTGCTAGACTAACAATTAAAAACATTACATTAGAAGTGGCAATTGAGAGGCACAAACCACACTAACACATACCTGAACATTTCAGGGAATGCAGAAGCCCAACAGCCAAACCCGAATGCACAGACCTACTGCTTGCATAGTAATAATGGAGCCTGTTGGTTCTGACTTCTATGTGGAATTTGGTGGGGGAAGTTGTCCTGCATCTACCAATTGATCCCAAGCTACTTTGAAGGGTCAGAAACATGGCAGCTTGTCCTCTAGTTTTACAAAAATGGTCCACAGTCTAATAAATTGTTCATTTATTAAGCAATTGGAAAGATATTATTAAGAGAAACAGCTGGTGAGTAAGGCACAGGCATGATATTTTTGGGAAGAGACCAGTCTGCCAAGTCCTTGAAACCTTATTAGAACAAGCTGTTAATTCACATTCAAGATGGTCACCAAAATGAATAGTTGCAGTACCTGGGATTTTAATAAGGTAACAGCTGTTTGTCTTGCAAGGGTAAGTGCTAAGCCTAAAGGCAGCAAGGCATGGGAGGGAATAAGCAGATGGTTTGAAGGAAACAATTCAAAAGTACTAATTGTTGTTTGAGTTTGCTCTCAAAGGAAGTTCCACAGGCTAAAAGAATCACAATTGGAAAGGCATCAGATGCAAAACGGCCACATCAAGAGTACTTTCTAATGGGAAAGGAAGATGAAATCTCTTTGAAACCAACTAGAGATGAGTGTATTAGAACATTCATCTCCACTAAACCACTCTAAACTGTGAATAGGCCCAGGCTCTGACTCATCCAAGTGTTGGTGCAGTTTGTTAAAGGAACTGAAAGAAGAAGGGACTTGTACCTCTGATATAAATTACAGCAAGACTCAAAGCCATCTTAATTTGTTTCATGAGTATAAAAACTGGACAATGGGGAGGTGGAAGGGACATGACTACTCCCCAGCTTCAGAGTCAAGGGGAAAGTCTGACAGGGGTGTGCCTGACCAGTATGTGTGTATGGGGGAGAAGGGGAGGAAAGAAGGGAGGCTTATACCCTTGCTTCCAGACTTTATTAGCAGATCGTTGCATGGACCCATTCATCATGGTCCATGCTCAACATCATGATAACACTGATGACAACATAGTCTTTGTACTCTGACCTGTGCTTCCACCCTCCTGGGTTTGCAGGCAACGTTATTAGTTCTGGAGTAAGCCAACCCAGGAGCTTTTTTTTTTTTTTTACCAACTTCATCTGCTGGGAAGGCTGTGACCTTCTTATCAGATTCAGATTTGTCCATCATCCTCCATGCTTTTGTAACCTTGAGGCAAGGCTAGTGCAATGAGCTCTATGTGGGGCTGCCCTCAAAGACTGCTTAGAAGCCTCAGCTGGTGCAGAACACAGTGGCCTACCTTCTTTCAGGGGTGGGGTTTTGGAACTAAGCACATTACACCAGTGCTCCAGAGTCAGCTCTGGCTGCCAACAGCTTTTGAGGCATGATTCAATGTGCTTTTCTTGACCTATAAAGCCCCAAACAGTTTGGGTACTGGGTATCTGAAAGACCACCTCTTCTCTTATGTTCTGTCGCAGTCTCTGAAGTCAGCCAGGAGTACCCCTTCTGGGTACCATCTTTCTGTGAAGTTTTCACAACAAGGGCATGCTAAGAGGCATTCTTGGTGGCTGCCCCACAATTATAGAACTCCTTCCCCCCATGGAGCTCCACCAAAGCCTCGAACCTGTTCATCTCCCATAAGAGAGGGAATACCTTTCTGCTTGGCCAGGCTTTTGGCAGGCAGGGATCCGGTTGGGTGGAATTGAGTGGAGGGATTAGGGAAAAGGTTGGTGGGTGTTAGGGCTTCGGGAGGTTTAGATATTTTATATGTTTTTATATTTTGTATGCTGCCCGAATTCTAATTGGGAAGGGTGGGGCAAAAAATTAGAATAAATAAATGAATAAATAGATAAATAAATATGGTGATAGGTTTTGTTTCTTTGTTTGGGGTTTTTATGAATTTTCTCTATATTAATAGTTTAAAGGAAAATGTACAAATGCACATATTTAGTATCATTACATATTATCATAACACAAAATTCCCAGTTTTATTTATTAGTTTTGTACCCTGAATAAATTTGTCCAGTTTTAATAAAATGAGATAAACAAGCTCCTATATGAAACTCAATGACTTATACATTATCTATATATAAACACAACGGCCCCAATCCTAACCATACCTGTGCGGGAGTAAATCCCATTGATTACAATGAGATTTACTCATGAGAAACTGATTTTAGGATTGGGGCCAATTTCTAAATTTTAGGAGTGCAAAAGTCACGTACATTTCCTATTATCTATGTCCATGCTCTTCATCTAGAGCAGAATGAGGTACTTAATTTAGTACCTAAGGGTAGTACCTTCATTTTTGTGTACTGCATCAGGTACTTGATGGGTTGCCTGCATACCAATTGGGTCCCAAATACAAAAAAAAATCAGTAATGTCTAGTATCAATTTTTTAATTACCAACTCCCAATCAGTATATTGGTATACCAATCCATATATCAGGTCAGAAAACCATAAAATCAGCATGAAAATCCTCCCCAAAAGTGGTCTTCAAGTAGTTTTTCTGGGACAGGAGGCTGACTTTCTTGGACCAGAAGTCGATTTTTGGGGATGGAAAATCAATAAAAAGGCATTGAAAGTCAATAAATGGGGAAAAGAAGTTTTTTTAAAAATTGGGACCTGGACTGGAAGTTGACATTCTGGGACCAGAAGCTGGTTTTCCAAGATATAAAACTGACAAATGGGTGTTATGAGTCGGTATATTGACATAAAAGGTCATTTCAAACGTTAATTCACCCCTGTCCAGGATCCTTTTCGGATCCCAGACAGGAATCAGTCCGGCCATCCCTTAGATGTGCCAGCCTGATTCCTACAGGGGATCGGGGAGGGGGCAGGGCTGTGCGGCACGATGTGTGGCCGCACAGCCCTGCTCCCCCAGCCACCCGCCCTCTGAGAGACGGGCGGGTTCAGTGGCCAATCCGGCCACTGCGCCCAATCCCACATCGTGGTCCAGACCATGATCCGAGCCAGCGGAAGGTAACAGACGTTACTTTCTGCTGATTCCAGACCGTGGTCCAGCTAACCATGGTTCTGGATCTCTGGACGGCCGGAGGTCCAGAACCCTGGTCAATGAAATTCCCGCCGGAGGTTCACCATGGTGAACATCTGGTGGGAATCTCTTTGGGTAATTTCAGATGTTATGGTACCGCGGCCACCACAGGATTGACCGTGGAATTGTAACGTCTAAAAATACCCAAAGTCAAGAAATCAGTGCCAGAACTTGACATTCTGGGATCAGAACTTAGATCAGAAATTCCAGGACGTCAGATACCTGAATTTGGGTGCAGTGAGGTACCGATTTGTACCCAATGGTTGTCAGATCGTTTTGGATACCAGAAATTCAACGTGTTACCCGTTTTTGCAGGTACCCTCTTTCAGTTCTATCTTGGACTTTTATTTAAGAAAGCAAGGCTAAACGAGTGCCATAGTATTAGACTGAAAGGGACAAGAAGGGTTCCAAGTTTGGGGGTTAGTTTCAATTGTGTATTTGATTCATTTTCAAATATGCACCAAAGATTTGGGTGGGCTGATTTTGAACAAATTAAATAATGAATTTAACTACTGTGTAGAGTTTTATAAAATCTCTAAATTTTGTAATTAATTCAGTATGTGTATGCAGTTTATTTAGGAACAGACTGCTTTATCTAGACTCTGTCCTACTTTAAAAATTGTGCAAAAAATTGTGCAAAGCACTTCCATACTGGGAAATAATGGGCTTTGAGGTATTAGCAGAAGACATGGCTCCATGTTTATTGAATCTATTGATCTTAATTAGTGCTGAAACTTGGTCCTCAGTTTTCCCTGGAAAACCCAGAGTATCGAGGCACTTGTTTCGGTTTTCCAAGTTCCAGAGTTTCAAGGAATCGCCCCCGACACATCGAAACTTGGGCAATACTCTGCTGAGTACAGGGAAGGGGATCAGAGGGTGGTGCTACACCCCTGCTCCCCTTTCCCTGGCCCCCACTGGCCAAGGACAGATTAGGCCAACAGAGGCCAGGAAAGGGAGTGGGGTCCTAGCAGGTGCTCGGGGGCGGGGGCCTGGCAAGGGCTGAGGGATAAAATACTCTCCCTTCCAGAGAGGCTCCAACTATGCGTGAATTCCTCTGGACTGAGTAAGGGGTTTGGGGGGGGGCGTGGAGCTGGGCATGCTCAGAAGGGTTACTCAATTTTTTGTTTATTCAGGCATTAGCTTCCGCCATAGCCAATATACCACAATCCATATAAAAAGAGTAATCACCATACAATAAAAGCAAAATAAGAAGTCATAATACATAAAGTCTTAATAAATAAAGATCATCATCTGACTCAGATACTGAAAACTGCAAAATCAATACCTTTATAGCAAAGATCCCAAGAAGCCTACGTCACCCCTTCCTCATGAAGCATCCCAGCTAAAAAAGCAAAGGATGCAGCTGCTCCTATGACTTGTAAATTATGTGTGGCTAACAATAGCTCTATTTTACAATCGGCTGGCAGAAATTCTTTATTTTCCCAAATTGGGTTCAACCAGATCTGTCTGATGTCTGCTTAGAAGAAGCAATTCAACAAAGAATTTGTTAAATCCTCTACACCTCCTGACATACATGGACAAATTCGGGAGTCATATGGTGTTTTATCATATCGTCCTCTGAGAACAGCGGAGGGGAACAATTGAAAACGTAGTTGTGTAAAAAGTCTACGAGATGTCTAAATAGTCCTAAAATTTATGCTGGTGTTTAAAACATCGAAGAGTAGGTGTCACTTTCCATGTTGCCAGTACCGTCATATCTTCCTGCTTTGCTATGTCAATTAACCTTAAATCTACCAAATTCCTCTGTTGTGGGATACTCTTCCCCCCAAAACAGGAAAAGGACATGCCCATATTCCTCAGGTACAATAATAACTGAGATAACCAGGGATACCCAGAACCTCCTAGACACTCCAATTCTTCTTGTAAACATAAAGAAGTCAAGGAGGTCTCTGAGTGGTTACAAATCTTGAGCCAATATCTAAGACTAAGTTTTCTTCCAAGGCAGGAAATAGCCAATACCCCCTGTCTCCACTCTAACCACAGCAACAGGGATACACTGTGGAAACCCTAAAAGGTTCCTCAGAAATTTATTTTGGACAACCTCTAATACTTGAAGGTTATTTGTTGAAATAATTTCAATACCAAAAGTAAGTATCGATTGAACTTTTGCCTTAAATACATCCAAAATAGCAGAAGTATTGATCCCATCGGATCTCTTAGCTAGTCTTAGAATTCCCCTAGCTGCTGCAGATGCTCAGAAGGGCCAAATGGCTCCATCTGAGCATGCTCAGACTTTTCCAAGATGGTGCTGGTAGCATCAGCACACTGCGGGCGCCATCTTAGAAAGGTCTGAGCATGCTCAGAAGCGGCAATTTGACCCTTCTGAGCATGTTTTTTTTTTCTCCCCCCAAACTTACCTGGTCTGGAGGAAGCCACTTGAGCTCTTACTCGGTCCTTGGAAAACTTCAGGATCTACGGGGGATTCCAGTCCTTGGTTCCAAATTTCCAAAGTTCCGAGTACCAAGGCCAGTCCCCAGAAAACTTTGGAAACCTCCATCGAGGGCTGGTGGCATTGGCCATGTGACTGGGCAATGGCACCAGATGGTTGATCCCTTAACTTCTCTAAGCTAGGAAACAAAACTTAGTGCATTATTTGGTAGGAGGGGGATATGGGAGGGGACAGTTGAGTGATGGACAAGCAAGGTGACAAGTTTTTATTGGCTGACAGGGGCAAAATAAAAGTGTCTGTGCAGTCATTTCCAATTCTCTTTGGTGAATTTGGCTGTGTGGGCTCTACTTCTGATCTTTAAGTAATATTCTCAGGTTTTATGCAAATTGAATGGAAGATAAAGAAGGTGTACCCATGAATGTGTATGGAACTTTTCTTAAAACCACAACATTCAAGTGCTTCTAAAATTGGTTTTCTTTATCGAAACATTCCAGAAATGGGTTCGCGCAGTGCCCTCCATTGGGGGTACAAGCATGCTATATTACATCACAATTGAATAAGTAACAAAAGTGTTATAGCCGGAAATATGTTTTTAGTTTTTGACCTTTATTTCAAAAACAAACTGTTGTTGTCATTTATATTTTTGTCATTTTTGTTATTGCAATAATAATAATAATGAAAACAACAATTTTCATTATTGTTATTGTAATAACAAAAATGACATGCATACCCCTAACCCTGATTGATTAGGCAATTAAACCACCGCAGCCTCCGCACATGGCACCATGTGCCCACTCAGCACCAAGTACTTCCATGTTCCACGATTCCAAAGTTCCAAGGATTTTCGAGGTCTGGCATTCCGAGTTCTAAATTCCGGGTCCTTGGACAAAGTTGTGAAGTTCAGCTGAGGACCTGGACCTGGTACTCGGAACTTCAAAACTCATTCCAAGTACTCTCATGGCCTGTTCTGTGCAGTCCTAGAAATCATGCATTACTGCAGCCCCCCTGGACGGTGAGTACTCTACCCCCTCAGCCCCTGCTAGGCCCATTACCTCCCCACCTCGGCTTCCTCTGGCCCCCTCCTCAGTCCATGCCCTTGGAAACTAATCACAAGTATTCGTTGAGGGTCCTCAGACCAGTCCAAGCACTTGGGGCCTGTCTTTGGAACTTGGGGAAATAACCGTGAGTAATTTTTCCACTACTCAATTCAGCCCTAATTATAATTGTCCATAGCCCTTGCGTGGAGATGGAGGGGTTAGAGAAGGATAATTTGTGCTATCTCTCCGTTTTTTGCTAACTTTTAAGTAGAGACAACATTTACCTTTGCTTATAAGCCATTTGAATCTGAAATCCTATCTCCTTTGGGCTGGCTGAGTACGCTTTCAAGCAGGGCAATTTCCAAATAGTGCTTCAAATCATGACTGTTCTGTATCATTCATGAACAAAGTAAATCATGCACTTCATTGGCTTTTTCACAGGTGTTTGCCTAATTTCATCTTTGTAGTGTGTGTTTGACTGACAATGGTTGTGGGTGTTAAGCTTAGAGTGATTTCTCAGCAGTGCCACTATGCTCTCATAAGAACGCTTTACAATTGTCTTGCATTTTGAAGGCAAACTTTGCTTAATTGGTGGCTCAAAATTTAATATCTTCCAATGATGAGTCTGCAATTTCATCTTCAAAATTAATCTTAGATGTAAAAAGAATCTCTCTTTACTCCCACTGGGGAGAACTTAAGAGTTTGTCCGATGAAATTAATTTTATTGTAATTGTTATACGGTACTTATTTTTAATTAAACACTCATCTTGATTTTACTGACCTGGCTGCCATTGCCAGAGTCTGATCACATTCTAGTGAAGCAATTTCTAAACCCCAAAGTTCTCATTTCCGGTCAAAGATTTAATTTTTCATTGCTCTCTGTTGTTGTCTTTGTTAAGATATAAATGTAATTTAGACACCACAGCACACATCGTTATTTCTAGAGCTTGCTGCATTTTATATTCTAGTAATGAAAAGCAAGCACACACAATCTAATAAACATAACTTAAAGAACTGAAACTGGATTTTCATCAAATACTGGAATAAACTTCCTACTGCAGAGTAGGCAACATGGTCCCCAAGGCAAAACCCAGAACTGAAATCCATAGAGAAAACTCACACAAAGCTTAGGTACTAAACAAACCCTTTTTTCACAGGCCATAAATCTTGTACAGTTCTCATCCATAGGGGTGAATTTGAGCTCGCCCATGAAACATTGACATCCATCTTAAAAATGCACTTGATTGCCATCTTAATTCCTGCCAATGTAGTGTATGGCTGCATATTTTAATTAGCATGAAGTAGAAACATGAAATTTGCCTCCCCTTCATATGCCTCACATTTTCATACCTAATAATGAGGACAGTACAGTTTTAATTGTGTGGAGTACCAGTAACATATAACAATTATAATAAATTATTAACATATAATAAAAATGTGCCCATGTTCCCATTTTTCCATTTCTTGTGAGAGTGAACTTTGTAGTGCTAGTTGCAATGCTGACAATGTTATTTAAAGAATGAAAAAGGACTCAGGTTGCTACAGTCTGTGGGAGTCAAGGACTCAGGTTTCAGAGCTGATGGGAAGGACGATGCTGCTGTTGCTACAGCCTGTGGAGAAGTAGGAAGCAGCTCTCAGTGCTGTCAGGAGCCAAAGTTGGTCAGGTTTCTTGCATTGTGTGTGTTGGGGGGGGGAGGGGTTGGTGCTAACTTTCAGCATTGAATCACAGGGTGATTTCAGACGAGACGGGGCGGCATTCGCCCCGTCCCGGAATCACCCTTCTCATTCCCCACTGGAATCAGTCCATCACATCCAACAGATGTGCTGGCTGATCCCGGCAGGGAATCGGGTAGGGGGCAGGGCTGCGTGGCACAACGTGCGGCCACACGGCCCCGCCCCCCCACGCTCCCCTGCCGCCCGCCCTCTGGGGATACGGGTGGGTGCCGCGGCCAATGCAGCTGCAGCACCCGCCCAAATTGACCACAGCCCAGAATCTCTCCGGGGATTCCAGAGTGTGGTTGCCATCCAGACGAGACGGGCCCCTTCATCGCGGCGGGGAATCGCATTCACCACGCGATCGGCGCTGGTCCCGCCAGTTCAGCCCGCTTGCGTGGGGAATGTGATTCCCCCCTGCGATTGACCGTGGGGCAGTAGGGGATGAGCGCAAGGGGATGGAGGCCCCGTCTGGTCCAGGTTTGTGGGGGGAGTTTCTGGAAGTGACGCCCGCTGATGCAGCCGATGTCCTGGGGTCTGTGAGGGCCACGTGTTGTGAACTTGATCCTTGCCCATCCTGGTTAGTAAAAGCTTCCAGGGAGACGTTGGGGACGGTGCTGGTGAGGGTGGTGAACGCGTCCTTGCAGCAGGGGAGGTTGTCGCCCTGCCTCAAGGAGGCTGTGGTGCGCCCCCTGCTGAAAAAACCATCTTTGGTCGTGGATGCACTCGCCAGTTACCGACCTGTCTCTAACCTTCCCTTTTTAGGGAAGGTTCTTGAGCGGGCGGTGGCACTCCAGCTCCAGGTACATCTGGACGGCATCGGTTTTCTAGACCCTTTTCAATCTGGGTTCCACCCCAGCTATGGCACTGAGACGGCGTTGGTGGCCTTGGTAGATGACCTCCGCCAGGAGATAGACGCAGGATGTTCAACATTTCTCATCCTGTTAGATCTCTCGGCCGCTTTTGATACCATGGACCATGGGCTGCTATTGAGGCGGCTGCATGACCTGGGGGGTCTGGACGGGACCATTCTTGAATGGTTCCGTTCATTCCTCTCGGGGAGAAGCCAGCGGGTGGTGTTGGGGGAGGAAACATCGTGCCCCCACGCCTTATCGTGTGGTGTTCCGTAGGGTTCTATTCTGTCTCCGTTATTATTTAACGTATATGTGCAGCCCTTGGGGGAGGTTGTGAGAGGGTTTAGGGTGCGGTGTCACCAGTATGCTGATGATACTCAGCTGTACCTCTCCTTTTCAACTGACCCAGACCCTGCTGTCTCGTTGCTATCTCTGGGGGTTTGGGGAGAGCAGCAGTCAGGAGGGGAGCAGGTCAGTGTGGACAGGGGGAGAGGGGAGATGGCCATAGAGGTCGTTGTGGGGCGCAGACGGTATGGTCTGGAGGGGTATAGGGCTCAGGTTTCCAGGGGACCACAGTCCCTTGTGGAGGTAAGGAGAGCCTGCCCTCCACCTGAAATTACCAAGGAGCAGAGCCCAGGGTCCTCCGGTGGGGGATGATGCTTTTAAATGCAAGGTCTGTGGTTAACAAGGCCCCGGTGATCTGGGATTTGATCTTGGAGGGGGGCAAATCTTGCATGTATTACGGAGATCTGGCTGGATGAGGGTGCAGAGCTGATCCTGGCTGATTTCATTCCAGCTGGGTATGCCGTGCAGCATCAGCCTTGCACTGGGGGCTGGGGAGGTGGTGTAGCTTTGATTTTTAAAGAGACGTGGTCAGTTAGGATCCAGTTCCAGATACTTCCGGGATTGAGGCCCTTCATGTGGTGCTTGATTTGGCTGGGGGCAATTTGGGGGTGCTGCTGGTGTACCAGGCCCCTTCCTGCCCATCAGCATCCCTGACTGCTCTAGTGAAACTGGTCTCGGTGGTGGCACTGAACTCCTCCAGGGTTTTGGTCCTGGGGGACTGCAATGCCCATACCGATGCCAGCCTTGCGGGAGTGGAGCAAGAGTTCATGGCCGCCTTGGCAACCATGGACTTGTCCCAGGTTGTCAACTGCCTGACCCATATGCGGGGGACATATCCTCCCCTGGTGTTCTGTTCTGGCCCTGAGGCAGGTGATCCGGTAGTGGGATATTTGAAGGTTACACCCTTGTCATGGACGGATCATTATCTCCTTCAGACCAGTCGCTTAGTGCACCACCTCCAGAAAGGGGGAGGGGGGGGACCCGTTAGATTGGTCTGCCCTTGGGGGCTGTTGGAACCTCAGCGGTTCCAGGAGGCCCTGGGGGATTTAACCCTGGTTTCTGATGGCCGCTCTGTTGATGAACTTTTTGGGGTGGAACTTCTTGCTTGGGGAGGCCATTGACATGGTGGTTCCAAGACGTCCCCTGCTTCTGTCTTGCCACCACAGGACCCCTTGGTTTACTGAGGGGTTGCGATGTATGAAGCAGGAAGGTAGGTGACTACAGTGACGCTGGTGTCAGACCCGCGCTAAATCTGACCAACTTCTCCATAGAGTCCATTTGTGGTCCTACATTAAGGCTATGAGGGTGGCAAAGAAAGAATTCTTTGCCACCCTCATAGCATCTGAAAAGTCATGTCCACCGGAGCTATTCTGGTTGGTTCAGGGGCTGGTCAGTCCGGTCTCCCTCCGCCTGGACAGGGACTTGTCCCAGGCCCACTGTGAGGAATTTGCAATCTAATTTGCAGACAAAATCACTCAGATCCAGAGAAACTTTGACACTGGATTAGGAACAGTAAAATGGAGCATGAGGTGATGGAGGCCCCATCTGGTCCATCTTTCTGGGATGAGTTTCAGGAAGTGATGCCAGCCGATGTGATAGCTGTTCTGGGGTCTGTCAGAGCCACTAGTTGTGAATTAGATCCTTACCCGTCCTGGTTGGTGAAAGCCTCCAGTGAGACATTGGGGATGGTGCTGGCAGGGGTAGTCAACACGTCCCTTCATCAGGAGAGATTTCCCCCCGGTCTCAAGGAGGCCATGGTGCATCCCCTGCTGAAGAAGTCATCTTTGGATGTGGTTGCACTCACCAGCTACTGACCTGTCTCTAACCTTCCTTTTTTAGGGTTTCACTCGGGCTATGGTACAGAGACGGCGTTGGTAGCCTTGGTGAATGATCTCCGCTGGGAGATGGATACAAGACGTTCTACACTTCTGGTCCTGCTAGATCTCTCGGCCGCATTTGACACAGTAGAGTATGGGCTGCTGGTGCGATGGTTGCGTGACCGAGGGGGTCTGGATGGGACTATCCTTGGATGTTTCCAGTCATTCCTCTCGGGAAGGACCCAGTGGGTTGCCCTAGGGGTAGAGACTTCTAGCCCCCGGGCCCTGGAATGTGGCGTTCTGCAATCTGCAAGGTTCAATTTTGTCTCCATTATTATTTTATCCATATATGCAGCCCCTGTGGGAGATCGTGAGAGGGTTTGGTGTGCGTTGCCACCAATATGCTGATGACACACAGATTTACCTCTCTTTTTCAAACGACCCATGTCCTGCCATCTCTGTGCTGTCCCAGTATTTGGAGGCTGTTGCAAAGTGGTTATGGCAGAGCAGACTGAGGCTCAATCCTGATAAGATGGAGGTGATGGTGGTGGGTAGAGCGGGGGAGGTGCTGGCCCCCCTTGTCGTGAGCCCCACTGTGACCCAACAGATGTGGAACCTGGGGATGTTATTGGATTCGGGTCTCCGCCTGCATCAGCAGGTGGAGGTGGTGACAAAGGCGACTTTTCACCAGCTGTATCTGGTGTGGAGGCTGCGGGCCCATACATTTCCTGATCTGACCTGGCCACTTTGATCCATATGTTCATCACCTCGAGACTGGACTACTGTAACACACTTTACGTGGGGCTTCCCTTGATGCTGGACCAGAGGTTGCAGGTAGTGCAGAATGCGGTGGCCCATTTCTTAACAGGGAAGGGTCGACATGAGCACATGACACCTGTGCTCCATGTACTGCACTGGCTGCCTATAATGTACTAAGCCAGATTCAAGGTGTTGATGTTGATCTATAAAGCCCTGTACGGTCTTGGCTCTGGATAACTCAGGGACCACCTCGCCTTCCATGATTCAGAGTGACCCCCTTCGGTCCACCAGCAGCACTTTCTTGGAGGTCCCCCGTATAAGGCGGGGGGCCACAATGGAGAGGGCATTCTTGATGGCAGGGCCACGGTTGTGGAACTCCCTCCCAGAGGAAGCCCGCCTGGCCCCAAGTTTGCTGGCCTTTTGGCGGGCCTTGAAGACGTGGCTGTTTTCCCAGACCTTCGGGGGTGGGGAGGGAGGGGTGGGTTAAATTAGGGTAAATGCGGTTTTTAAACTGGTCAAATATTGTAATTTTCAAAGATGATTTTAAAGTGTCTTAGTGTATATTGGAAGTCGCCCTGAGATGCCGGTGGCATGAGGGGGCGGCATATAAATATAACAAATAAATAAATAAATATAAATAAATAAATAGCTAGGCTGGAATGGTCCCTGGTGCAAAAGTTGAAACAAGGCTCTTCCCACTCCCTACCAATGACGGGGATGGAGGTACACAAGGGAATGTGCCCCCCACCCCACCCCCTTTTCCTGGTCCAGCTGCACTGCCTATCCCTATTAGGACATGCCCGTGGTTGGGATCATCATGTTGACTGGGTCCTGACTCCTGATTTTTTTGCTAGGTTTTTTGCTGCCCCCAACCCTGGCTGACAGGAGGGTGTGATCTATGGTTTGCACTGGATTATTTAGCGGAATATAAATTGGAATTCTTTCTGCCACTAGGCCACTCAATGAAAGAGTTATTTCACAGCACTAAGGCTAACTTTCAGGGTGTTTTCACACAAGACACTCTCCACCCACTACCCACCCACCTCCCACTCACCATACATGTTACAGGCCACCCATAGGGCAACACTGCAGCCCTGAAACATATATAGTGGATAAGTGGTGGGTGGCGAGTATTCTGTGTGGAAATGACCTCAGTTGAGACTTATAGTAATAATAGCCTGGAGTCTAAAAATGTAGCTTTCAAGTTTTACATTTTTTTTTTAATGTTTGCCTTAAAGAGCTGGTGCCTACTAAGTATCCCCAGGGCTTCAAAAATATTATTTTTGCTTCTACTACAAAATAAAACAGAGCTATTTTAATCTCTGGTGTATTATAGTTGAATAGACCCATGCTGTAATGCCGATACCAACATTCTACAGGGACTATTTCAAAAGGTAGTTACAGTAAAATATTTGTATTATATAAATATATTAAAAATTCAGTCAAAACTCTGCCATACAATGCCCCTTACTTTCCCAATCTGGGAATCGGGTTTCTATTGCAAGATCTTTTTTGCTTCTATTTTATTTATATTTTGGACTAAATGATTGGTTGTTTCTATGAACTGGGTGTGGTTTGAATAAAAGTAGAACTAACCCCCAAACCTTCACCCAGAATGCAAACAGAACTCAACATGAAATCAGTGCACGTCCAGCCGAACTTGGAGAAAGGCTTGAGAAGTGTTTCTCCAATAGAGCCGCAGCAGGTGGCACATTTACCACCTATGGATAATGCCTACATTTTCAGGAACCCCCAGAGAGCACTCAATGGGTTACCCATCCATCCATCAGGTGCTTGATGTCCAAAAATGCAGGTATCATTGGGGCATCCTGGGATGCCCCAGGATGCAGATCCTGACACGCCCCAGGATGCAGATCCTGACACCCGCAGCTCCCTGGGTTGACTCACCTCTCAGCTCACCGCCAGGATGCTGTTCCTCTAGCTTCTGCTTGCTGATCCTCACTGGCCCACATGCTTCTCAGCTGAGCTGGGGACTACCCCACTCATCTTTTTCTGAGTCGGGAAGGTGGAAGTGAGGAGGCCTCTTCCCACTTACATCCACGCTCCCAAAGGACCTCCCATTCCCAGGAGGACCTAGATCAGGGGTGTGCATGTGTGCTGTGAACACCACCATTTTGGGTCCCTCTGGGGTACAGGGGGCCCATTATGGAGGTTCATGTAGGTGGAAAGAGGTCTCCTCACCCATCCCCTCAGAAAAAGCTGAGCAGGGAAGTCCACAGCTCATCTGAGCAGTGTGCAGGCTTGGGAGGAGCAGGGAACAGCAAGCAGTGACAGAACTGGAGGAGCAACAGACCGGTGGTGAGATGAGTCAACCTCAGTAGTTGGGTCCTGTTCAGATACCAACTGGTGCCCAAACACAACCAGGTTGAGTTGGGCACCCCAAATTCCACTCCTGTGTTTTGCCCAAAATCTGAACTTTAGAAATGTTGCCTTTGCCTGTAGCTTACCTGGTGTGAAAAAAAAGGAGAAGGGGGGATCCCTGACTCACCAGGCTACACTGTAACTGCCACTCTGCAGGTCAGTGGGGATGGCAGTTCAAACAGGCAGCCCCCCTCCAGTAAAATGGCCATGGGGGGCTGCTGTCCACAGGTTCCTCCACTTCAGAGGTCATCCAAGGAGCCATCCATACAGACGGGCCACCCTGACCCCTGCTGTGCAGCAGGATTGGGTCTCCAGAAAAATCTGCCACCAAACAACTGATGTGGTGTGTGTGGAGGTACACCCTTCCCCAGTCCCACAGCATGCACCAAACAGCTGATTGAGGGAGTTCCTCTAGACCCTCCCCCCCTTAACTGTTTGGCAGCCAGGGTGAGTGCATTCCTCTGAGCCCAGTCATCAGATCTTGCCTCACAGCAGGGCTGGGTAGGGCCTAACAGACAGGAGGGAGACCATTAGCTCCATTTAGCCTGGGTGGGCAGGTGGCTGTGTCACCAACCCCCTCCAGCCCATGTGTACCATAGCAGCCAGCCACCTGCCCAGAGACGAACGTGGGCAAACATCTGGCGGCACCTGATCTAGCAAACATATTACTCCCGGACTAATGCAGGCTACTGTCCCATTTATTTTCACCCCTTGATTAATAGCCACAAGGGAGACCAGCCTTTGAAAAATGCATGCTGTGTCTTTTATTAAAAGAAACATGGTACTTCATGTCTCTACCCTTCAGTCTTGTTTGTAAAAAAATGTACAATAGCTAATAATAACTTAGGTAATCATTACAGAATTCCATAAGATCCTCCTCATGTTCATGTCCAAGGCTAGACTGCATGACTCTCTTCCCCTGCAGTTTATCCAATAAAGGTTGCACATCTGGAGTAACAAACACTTCACTCACTACCACCCCTCATGAGTAAAGCAAACCATGATCCTGCAACAATCTCTGGGGCCATTGGGCTGATCTGAAATTGACAACTATATGTTGGCAAAAAGGTCCATTAACCAAGGATTGAAAGGACCTAATTTGCCACTTAGGAAACCTCCAATGCAATATCTTATCTAAATGAAAGTGAATCTGATCTTTACCATGCCAATTTGGTAAATATCCATTGGAGAGAGGAATCGCCCTTATAGCAATAGTTGTTCTATCCACCTGAATCTGATCCAATTCTGTCTAGCACATTGATGCTGCTGCCTACTATTCTGATGGTCTTGACCTAGATTTCCCTTACTTGATTCCCTCCCACTAAAGTTTCCACTTGTATTCCTATTAATCAAGGAACCACCTCTACCCTGATGACTCGAAGTTCTATCCTGCATAGTGCTAGATATTCTGCCTTCCCTGCAATATGGGGTTTGTTTTACCACCTCTCTTTTTAACTCTACTAACTCCCACGTAATCAGCTTCAACTGGGCTGTTTGTTTGTCCAGAATCTTAGTTATACCAGCCAATTGCTTACAGAGGTGTTTAATTGAGTCCCCAATTAAGAGACATTGTGTACCCAGAACATCCATAATATCATTATCTGTTGAAAATTTCCTACCAGTGGGTCCGCTCTGGGTTTGGGGCATTCTTATTGGTGATAGATGATGCAAGGAGGCATATAGATAAAAATCGAATCCTGTAAATAGCTCGTCTATAGACTCACTAAGTTCTGACAGTCTAGGAGATCAGACTATCCTCGTATCCTTATATGAATCCTCCCCTTCTAATACTGTCCCCTGCTTGGGCCCTGGCAAACATTTCAGAAAAGATTCTATTTTACTTTGTTTGTTGAAAAAATTATTGGAAAGTTGCAAGGAAAAACCCTAGGGGTACATAGGGGTACTATTCCTATCTCGCAAAGGTTGGAATATATTGCACAAAGTGGTAGTACTGGAACCATTCCTTCCATTAAACCAGGTGGTTCTACTAAAAAGAGGACCTTTCATTTCCAAAGGACTGATCAGGCTATTGTAGTGAAATCCTTGAAGTATAGCTGGTCCACTTCAAGAACAGAGGGTATTGAGGAATTTGGGACACAAGCGTGTTGTTCCAGATTTATTTCACCCTAGAACAAGGGCTAGGCTTTTGATTGAAAATGAACATAGGACCAAGTTGGTAGATGAGACTGTCGTAACCTTTGACTCTGATACTCAGGAAAGTACATCTATAAGGGAAGGTTTCGATAAACCCAACCAAGGAGAGGGAAATTGGGAAATAGTACCCTTACAAATATCAGAAAGGGACAAGATTTTAATGGATAGTGCAGTCCCTCCCCAAATGGAATGCCTTGGCAAGGATGTACAAGCTTCTCAGTATACCGAGAGTCCTGTAAATTGACAATGGTTAGACCCCTCCCCCCTTTGTACAAGCAGATTATGTTCTTGGAACATTGCGGGATGGTGGTCGAAATTTAGCAACCCAGAGATGAGGGCTTTTCTCCAGCAGTTTCAGATTATTGTATTACTGGAAACATGGTCTAAGGACCCGATAGTGCTGGATGGCTATTTGACTATTGAAATGCCAGTGACCAAGGTGGTAAAAGGAAGAGCGAGAGGGGGCATAGCTTACTTAATTTCAACTAAAGCCCAGTGTAAGGTGGGAAAAGTCGATTATCTCCCCCCTATAACGCTGAGTATAGAAATTGGCTACCAAAAATGTCAATTTACTTTGGTTGCAGCGTATATACCACCTGTTAATGCTAGTTGATTTCAGGGTTATTACTGGAATCAATTTGGAAATTTCCTAAAGGAATTAAAAGCTAGGGAATCCCCTGCAAGTTTGCTTATTACGGGGGATCTAAACACCAGGATCAGAAAGGACGATAATGCATTATCTTGTTTTTCTGCCTTGCCAGGTACATTGAACCTCCCTTTCTTTTCGAAAGACAATCTAAAGACCAAAAGATAAACAGCTCTGGTGTAGCATTGGCAGATCTGGTAATAGACCTGGATCTGTTTATATTAAATGGTTCTTCTCCAAAGGATAGGGATGGGGAACTTATTTTTATTTCACACTCACCTGATGGAGGAAGGAGACTTGGCGGATGGTTGTGATTGTGAATCAGGTAGACTTCACTTTGGCCCTAAAGTATGTTTTTATAAAAACATATGGAATTAAATAATAGCAATGAAGGTGAAGGCCTTTTGTTACTCGAGTCCCTGTCATCAGGTGGCCCAAGCAGGGGGTGGCAATGTTACAACTGCCACCTTGATAGAACAGTTTCTGACTCTTATAGATGGTTGCACTGGACTCCTAACTAAGAAGAACATTTACCGGGGCAACTTCTCCAAGCCATCTAATAAAAGATGGTTTGATAAAGAATGTAGAGCTGCAAAAATAGCCCTAAGGAAGATTTACTCTAGATATAGGAATGGGAAAATGCCTGACTTTTTGGAGGTTTACCCTAAACAGAAAATGGAATATAAGGTTATGATAAGAGATAAGAAGAGGAAATACGTTAAAGATCAGGACCAGGCTTTGTACCAAGCTGCCTTTGGTGACGACGTATGTAGTTTTTGGAGGATTCTGAATGGGTCATTGGGAGGCAAAAAGGTAATGACTAGAGCAGTAGTTCCCAAGAAGTCTGGGAAACTTTTTTTTACATCTAAATTCGACTCCCAGCAAGAACAGGATATCCCATTTAGTATACATGAGACCTCTGGTTGGCAGCCAATAGACCCTGGTGAAGTAGGGGAATTGATAGGTGAATTGACACCAAGTAAAGCCCCCGCACCCGACTATATTCCCTCCGATCTCTTAAGATCTCAGAAAGATTGGTGGGCTCCCCTTTTGGCAGTCTTATTTACTAGGATAAATGAGGAGGGCAATATACCCAGTGTATGGCGGGCCGCTATAATATTGCTTATTTTTTAAAAAGGACTAAAAAGTGATGTGGCAAACTACAGGGCAATAAGCTTACTATCAGTTATAGGGAAACTATACACTAAATGTTTGGCAAAACGATTTGAGGCCTGGCTATAAAGAGAGAAGATTCTTGCTATTGAGCATGCAGGATTTCGGAAGGGCCATTCAACAATTGATCAGGTACTAATATTGTCACATTTGGCTGAAAAATATGTAAAAATGAATGGTAAGCTTTAGATATAAAGCCCTATAGATATAAGGGCTGCTTTTGATTCAGTCAATCGCAATTGTTTGTGGAGAAAACTAGAAACAGATACGGTGGATAGGAGACTGTACTTTTTAATTAGGGCCCTCCACACAGACAATATGCTGAAAATTAAGTTTGATCAGTAGACTAGTGAATTGACATGTGAAATATCTGTCCAAGTTGGGGTAAGGCAGGGGTGCATGCTAGCCCCTAGCCTATTCAACTTCTATCTTAACGACCTGGTATCTATAGTCTCCTCTGATGAATTCATCCCCCCGCACTTGGCAACCAGGGAAATTGTAGCCCTGTTGTATGCCAATGATATGGTGGTATTATCGCAGACAAGAATAGGGTTGATGAAACAGCTCAGAGCAGTGTCAGACTTTTGTACTGATAGCTGTCTCCAGATTAATTATAGTAAAACCAAAATAATGGTTTTTGGTAACAGTAGGAAACTATATCCTTGGAAGATAGGTCATCAAGAACTAGAACAAGTGAACAGTTTTCAATATCTGGGTATTACATTTGACAAAGGTGGTAATTGGGCCCTCCAGGCTAAATCGACACTGAATAAGGCTAGGGGCACAGGGTCGGCAATATTGAGGTTTTTTCCACAAAAAGGAATGGGGAGAGAGATCATGGCTATGAGAATGCTGGAAGCCAGGGTTGATTCCCAACTACATTATGGGGCTGCGGTCTGGGCTATGATCCAACCTGTAAATCTCAACAGACTTCAGTTAACATTGTTGCGTAGACTTTTTCATCTGCCCACTGGAACCCCTTCAGTGGATCTTAGGATTGAGACAGGATCAATGAGCTGGGAAATGAAAACTTTAAAATATGCCCTTTTACTGTGGATATGGACTGAGCTTTGTCCCCAAACTGAGATGTTCCTTCTGCTTGTGAAGGACAATTTTCAATCCTCTTGGAGAAGAAAGCGAAGGGAAAGAATAACTCACCTGGAATTTTTGGTTGAATACTTTTCCTCAAAAGGCATTAGGGCGGTTAAGAGTGAACTTGTAGTAAGGATTACTGATGTTGCACGGCAGGAGGACATCGCTGAAGTCAGGAAGTTGCATTTTCTACGCAGCTACCTGGATCTAGTGCCTGATGGGGGGAATATGGCCTCCTACTGGAAATTGGATATGTCCCCTGATTTGGGGAGGAGCCTGTTCATGGCACGCTTGAATGTGTTCCCATCTAAAGTCACCGAAGGGTGCAGGGAAAAGATACCCTTTGATTAACGTCTCTGTCCTTTTGACCACCTGGAGATCGAGACATTGTCACATATTGTGTTGGAGTGTAATTTGTATGCTGATCTGAAACAACAGTTTCTTCAATTGCATTTGGACAAATACCCAGGAAGAGCTAACCCAGAGCTTCTCAGAATGTTGCTTTCAACTCAGGACTATGTTTCTCTAGGCGATATAGCAAAATTCTTATATAAAGTCATCAAGGTGCGGGTCGTCTTTTTGAATTTTCAAGATCTTAATTGTATTTATTAAGTGTTATTCTGTGTGTCTATATTTATATAGGTTATTTTATATTGCTTTACTAACTCTGCTCGATTTAGATTTGATTTAAGGTATTGTGATCCTAGTTATAAAATTGTTTCAGTCGGGTTTTGATTTGAATTGTATATATTTACTTAATCATTGCTATATTATTATGTGATAATGGGTTTGGTATGTTTGAGGCAATGGTTATTGCATGCCTGGTCTTATTGTTGTAGGTTAAATTTTGACCAATAAATTGAATTGAATTGAACTTAGGTAATGCAAGAGATCTATAAAAGCAGCTGTTCATAACTGATACATTTCTTCAGCCTATATCATAATTTAACTACTGAGAGAACATCAAGATATCATACATGTTGACTCATTCATTTTGTCTTGTTCAAAACTGGCTAAGGCCACATTCACACCTGATGCCTGGCATTGTTGAAATGATGTGAAGGCAAAGACACAGCAGTGTGAAGGAGCCCAATGCCAGTAGTAGCACCAGTGCGAATGGGGATCTGCCATGGCTAGCCTCGTGCATGACAGGGCCAAAAATCCAGCCATGTCACGCACGAGCAAAGTCATGGCAGAATCCCATTTGACACTGCAGAACCCCATTCGCAAAAAAAAAATAGATGGGTGGGGAGGATGTTTTTTTAATTTTTCTTATTTTTATGCTTCCCCTTTTATGTATCTTATGTATATTTTTTAATTTTTTAATTTTTGTAAGCCGTCTTGAGCTGCCTAGGCAGGAGAGGTGAGGTATAAATAATGAAAACAAACAAACAAACAAACAAATAATACAAATTAGAGGTGTGCACCAGGGACCAATGTTGTTATTCATTTTCATTTTTCATTTTTGTTATTTAAATCTTTTGTTTTTGTAAATATCAAAATTTCATTTTTGTTTTGCTTTCGATTTTGTTTTCCATTGGTTTCAATGGAAAACACATTTTTGGCTGTAACTTTTTTCCCCATTATATTTGTATGAAATGTGGTGGAACTGTACCTCTAAGGAAAGTCATTATGTGTACTAACTTTCAGGAAGATTTGATAAAGGAATCTGATTTTATAAGCAGTTGAATTATGTTATACTGCAAAAATCTGCATATACATTCCTGACTGTAACTTCTTTGTTTCCCATCTAATGTGGATGAAATTTGGCAAGTTTATACCCCTCCCCAAATTTACTATCTATTCTAACTTCATAAGGATTGGATAAAGGGTCCTGGGAGTATAATCAATTAACTTATAAATATATGTCTGACTGTAACATCCATGTAGTCCAACCAGTGTATGTGAAATTTGGCAGGACTGTATCTCACTCCTTCAGGATCATCTCTGCCAAATATAGGAAAAATGTGATAAAGGGTACCAAATGTATAAGCCTGCACAGAAAATGAGCCTATGCCAGGGATTCTCTTACGTGTGGTATACGATCTGTTTGTGATGCCAATTAGCCAATAGAAATGTCAACCAAATATCCTCATTCTTGGATGTGGTCACCCCAATTTCTCTCCCCCACTTGTTACTGGGAAGTTGGAAGCATCTGTTTAGGAAAGAGCCAATAGAGATTCTCTTATGTCCTCGGTCACAGTGCTGCAGGATGTGATTGTGATGATACTTGACCAGCCTGGATGTGTAAACAATGTCTCCTGAGTGCTGGGAAGCTATCCCAATGTCCCAGTTATGTTCCTTCAATGCCCGTCTCAGGGCCACACCCTATGCCTGCCTCGAAGGCACCACAAATTGGTTCTGTAAAGCTGGAAGCATGCAGTAATTGGACATTGAATGTGTCTGTCAATATTTTGGGTTGCTCCCCATCCTCCCTTCTACAGCCTCCCTCCCCCTGCCATGCCAGGTGCCTGCCTCTGACTGGCACTGCATGCGCAGCTATTTATCTAAATAATGGACATCAAGTGGACACATTCAATTTCTTATAAAATTGGGACCCTTTATGAAATTGTCATGTGTTTTGGCAGAGATGACATGAGAGTTATAGGACACATTCCTACCAAATGTCTTTTAAACAGGCTGGAAAATAAAAATGTTACAGCTGGAAATGCATTTTCAAGTTAATGACATAAAACCAGGACCCTTTCTCCAATCTTTCCAAAGGTTGACAGTATTGATACTCTTGTGGAGGGACATAATGTTTCCAGGTGTCATGCAAATTGGATGGAAGATAAAGAAGTTATAGCCAGGAATGTATATGCAGCTTTTCTTAAAATCACAACATCCAATTGATTATAAAATTGGTTCCCTTTATCCAATATTTTCTAAATTGGGTACACATAGTGCCCTCTATTTGGGGTACAATATTACCAAGTCTCAGAAGAACTGAATAAGAAACAAAAAAATATAGCTGGAAATACTTTTTCAGCTTTTCCCCATTATTTAGAAAATAAAAATTAATTATCGTCTTTGTTTTCATTATCATTATTTTCTGTTTTTGTTATTACAATAATGAAAATGAAAACAAACCAAAAAATCATTTTTTTATCATAATAAGAAAAATGAATTGAACTTCTCTAACATTTAAAAACCCAAATACAAACACTGCATCCACACAGCAAGTTAGAGGTTTCAGTTCACCTTCCTCTTTATTCTGGTCACTTCTAATTAGCAAACTCTTCACTTTTAATCACTTACTAAAGCAGATATGCTCTAATTGCTGAGTTAACTAGACTGTATTGCATTCTAATGGGAATACCATCCTCTGGGCTATTAGTTTGCTTATCATAGATTTAGTGGGTCATATAACTTTCTTTGTATTGCACTACTTATACAAGCCCACTTGTGCTTCTGGGTATTGCAATGGGTTTCCAAGGCTAGAAGCCAAACGGATAGATAGGGCACCAAAGGGAAATAAAAATCAAATCACTTTGCATTTCCAGTGACATGAAGAAAGGATTAGCCTTGTTTTACTCACACTAAAAAAGTAATTATTCTGTAATGAGGATTACAAATTATCATCATAATAATGAAACACAGCAATGGTTTCACATACTTTTAAGTTATTGCTCATATTTGGCATAATATTGATAACCTTTCTATCAGGTTCCATCACAAATTTCTTTTGCAAAACAGGACAATGAAATGAGGAATGATACAAATATAAAAACAAGTGCAGTCAAACCTCACTATAACCTCACTATAACAAACACCTGCTTATCACAAATCCCTGTTTATAGCCATCCTGACTTCAGAAGCCATGTCTCTCAGTTGCACAGTGCCAAACAGTATTATATGGTGAACACCCTGATTTAACAAACCTTTTCTCTGATCCCATGGGGGTTCATTATACTGAAGGTATGCAGTTCCATGCTCATGAACTAATGAATTCTATTTTCCTCCTAAGGCAGAACAACGTTCAATGTAAGCCATTGGGTTTTTTGAGTGGGTAAAGAGGTGGTTGGCTGTTTAAAGTTCCATATCTCCCTACCATGTGCACTTATTGTTATGAAAGTTGGGGTTTCTATTGTAACTTTGGACTTTCTGACACTCTGCCAAATCTGCTTGAAATTGACCTGCAAGATCATAAGTTATTAAGGGGCACAGTACTAAAAGTAAGTCAATGAGGCTGCTTTCACACCTTACAAAATGGGCTATTATAATAACTGGAGATAATACTGGGTATTATAATTACACAAGTTTTGTGATGTGTGAATGCACTATTCCCCTTTTATGCTGCAAGATCTTGGGTCATTGTAAGAGCTACCAAATGTGGCTTTTACAATGACCTGAGATCTTTCAGCATAAAAGGGGAATAGTGCATTCACACTTTACAAAACTCCAGCAATTATAATACTCTGTATTATCTCCAGTTATTATAATAGCCCATTTTGTAAGATGTGAAAGCAACCTGAGACTGACTTCAAAACATCTTTAACCCATAATCACTAAAAACCGGACTGCTTTTCTGACCATGCCACTCCTAATACGCAAGATCTGATTCAGTGACAGAAATATTATTAGAGCGTGGGAGCGCTCTAATAGTTACGGTGTGTTGCATGCTACATTATAAAGCCCCAACATTGTATTTGTTCTAAAATAGGCATGATCAAAGTTAGGATTGTGACATTTGTTGTAAAATCTCACTGGGGTAAACTTTTTATGCTGTGAAAATCTGAAATGAATCAGTTGTATAAAAGCTGAGATATCGCAGTTTGAAAACTATTTTGAAGCCTGATTTTTTTATTCAGTCAGACTGTCTCGATCTGGGCAGGGTAGAGGTGTTGAGAATTGGTGGGGAAGAGGAATTAGCTTTTTAGAAAATTAAAGGAGGCTTCCAGGGAGTGATTTTGGAGTTTTATTTGTAGATCTGATTAGTAGTTTAAAAGTTTTGGGGTTGTGAAAAACCCGATGTTAGCCTATGGAGAAGGGTGAGGCTGCTTTGAAGAGAAACACTGCTCACTGCCTCTTCTCCTGTCTTCCTCTTTCCTGACCAGGGCTCAGGACAATTGTGGCTGGGGGTTTCAGTGTGCTGGGAAGCGAGGGCAAGGGCACTTTGAGTGTGCGGGGGCAAGGGAGTGAGGGAAGCAGAGCACTTTGGGTGTGGGATCAAGGGAGCAAGGGCAGGGTGGTTCTTTGGTTGTGGAGGAGGAAAGGGAGCAAGGGAAGGAGGGTGCTTTGGGTGTGGGGTCAAGGGAGAGAGGGCAGGGAGTGCTTTGGGTGTGGGGGGTAAGGGACTGTGGGTGAGGCAAGCGAGCAAGGGTGGTGGGTAAGGCAGCAATGTCAGGGGGTTCTTTGGGTGTGGGGGATGCAAGAGATTGAGGGCAAGGGGGCACTTTGGGTGTGGGAAAGGCAAAGAAGCAAGGTATGGAGGGCACTTTGCGGCGGGGGCAAGTGAGCGAGGGCAAGGGTGTGCTTTGTATATAACAAAAAATGTGGATATTCCATAGTCAAAAAACCTCCCGTTTACAAGTGTTAAGGCTCTTGCTAATTCAAACATGCACTAAAAAGCATGGAAATTGCAAGTTAAGGCTCCTGCCTTAATTCCGTGCCATGTTAGCAGTAAAGACATTATACAGTTTCACATATTGTGCTCACTTGCAACTTAGGCTCCGTGCACCCACACTTTGCCTTCGTCTTTCAATCCCAATCCTCTTCCTCTTCCTCTGCAGATTGGGGGAAACACTAAAGTTGGGGACAGAAGGGCGTGAGCTGGCCCATCACACCCTCAGTTTCCTCTTTAAGAAAGAGAGAACTTAGGAGTCCTGGCTCCCACCCCTTCTCCCCATATAATCTACCTGGTCCCAACTTTTTAGCAGAGAACTTGGGACTCCTGGCTTCCAGCCTCTCCATCCCACTCTAATCCAGTAGGCTGCACTCCCTTCACAGGCAGCTCAATAGTCCTGGTTCCTAGCTTGTTCTCCTCTCCCCTGACAAGCTCTCAACCTTGTAACAGACAACTCAGAAGTCCTGGGTCCAAGTCACCCCTCTTACACCCACTCCCCTCACAGAGAACTCAAATAGCTCTAGGAGAAATACCAGAGTGTGTGTCAAATGGAACAGAAGTAAGGGGGAGTGTGGAAATGACAAAAAACAACAACAACAACAACAAGAAGCAGGAGATGAAGTGAAATAATAGGAGGGATGCTATTTGGACTCAAATGGTAGGGTGTCAACTTATGTAAATGGTTGAAACAATAGGACTGCTCCCCCTGGTATTCCATCAGTTTTCTGAATCAATTATTTCACTCAGAACCTTGTTATTTCTAATTCCTCCTGTCATTCCATCCACTTACTTGATCATGCACACTCTTTGTATTTTTCCCTGTTATTCCAGCCATTCCACTTACTGCATCTGGTGCCTTCCTCATTATTATTTCACAGTCACTTAATTGGATGTTGGAATGACAGTAGTATTTATTTAGAATTTGGCATTGCTGTTGCCTCCATTCCTTCCAATGGTCATTCCTCAGGACACAGATAACCCAGGGGGGACCTACAGTCAGCTGCATGAGGTCACGAAGGGGGATAGGATGGGGTGGTCCAACAGATTAATGTAGTGAGGCCACTGCAACATGCCCCGGCAATAGCCCATCCATGCCATGTGGTGGGCATCAAGATAGTAGGCCTCAAAAGGATCAAGACCAGTGAACCCAACCTGAACATCTGCATGGGCCACACCTCAGACAGTGCTAGCAGCTTGGTTCTGGTGGGATCGGGCAGGGCATAGTCAGCAGCAGGGGGCCACGACAGCTGTTCGAGCTCCAACAGGCAGTAATATGACACCCCACGGGAATGCTAGTAGCCACATGCCCCTAGGATGCAGCAGAAGTAGGACACAGGCAGGGCAGGGCAGCCCTCTGCCAGACAAGTCTGGAAGCCGGACAAGGCACAGACAAAGAGAGATGACCCCATCTCAGCAGCAGACCAGGACACCAGCGACCCCCTCAATTCTGGAATGAGCCCATCTGGAAAGGGACAGAGGCACAGCTCCTCTTCATGAAGCTGGCACTCATAAGCAGTAGTCACATATCCAAAGTGGTGGAGGCCTGAGCTCAGACACTGATAGGCATCCAGGAGGATAGTAGTGGAGCTCTGGAACACTTGAACGCCAGGAGAATACCACAGGTCAGCAAGAGGCATGGTTTCCCTCTAGGTCCAGCAGCGTGGACTGGCTGCGGAACCGTTGAGTGGGAGCTCAGATGCAGTAGCATCGGCCATGGTCCAGCTGGCAGAGGGTCTGATAATCAAGGACAGTGGAGCCCCTCAAACCATGGTAGGCAGGGGAAGCAACCAGAGGAGCTCCAAGACCACACGATAAGGATATGGGCAGCACGATGGGACGGCTGGGAAGTGATGCAT
Source organism: Sphenodon punctatus (assembly GCA_003113815.1). Classification (NCBI taxonomy): domain Eukaryota; kingdom Metazoa; phylum Chordata; class Lepidosauria; order Sphenodontia; family Sphenodontidae; genus Sphenodon; species Sphenodon punctatus. Next base: position 885,610 of record QEPC01011272.1, read on the forward strand.
GGGGACTGGACACAGCACAGCTGCAGGAACTGAACCCCAAGGACGGCCTACGCACAGTTAGCAGTGATATGCACACAAAGTTCATTCATCCTCCAAGGCCCCTTTATGCTACCTACATGCTGGGGGCACAGCCCTCCCATGCACCCAACACCCCAATAGGTGGTAATGACCTGAACCAGGGGGCACAGGACCTACAGGTGGAGCCCCCTGGTATGGGTGAGCGGACCCATGCCAAGACCACCCGGTAACGCATACCTCATAACCACTCGGCACGCCACCTGGGTACCTGGCCTCAGGCCCCTTAAAGCCAACCACAACCCATAGCACAGCAGCATGAGCATGCCTCCAAGCACCATGTCTGACACTACCTGGTGCTCCTGGGGCACCTACCAGCTAAGATCCTCACAGGTACCTGCCAGGGATGCGAACCAGTGGGGTGCCTGTTGGCTCCTACAGGAGATCATAGCTGAGTGGTACCGCCAGCACACTGAGTTCCAGTGGGTCACCACGGAACTGCTTGACATGTACGCTGGGGTGTGGGAATGCATGTCCCGGTTTGCTGAAACTGGCCTACTCGCCCACCACAGGCACCGCTGCATCCAGGCCATGTGTACAGGGCACAGGCTCTCTGGGACTTACCGCAGGGCCCTGCTGATTGTGCGCACCCATCCAGCTACCCTCAGGCAAGCATCTGCATGCCACTACTGGAGGAGGGCAGCCCTCTTCAATGCTGTCATGCTTGCTATGTCCACTGACAGGTGCCTCTGGACCATGGCCAGAGACCAGCAATGGGGGGAGGGGGCCCTGACATGATAGGATGCTCCTGCTTGGAGGGTACACTTCCAGATGGACCGGCATACCTTCCTGCAACTGGCTGAGTTCCTGCAGCCCTGACTGGAGAGGCTGCACACCCCCATGCACCCCCCAACCCAGTTGTGCAGCGGGTGTGCATAGCTTTCTGGGCCCTGGCCACCCCAGATTCCTGCTGTTCTGTGGCTCAACACTTCAGAGTGTTCCTCACAACTGTCACTGGCATCATCTACAACTTCTGTGAGGCTGTGGAGGTGGTCCTCCTCGACCGCGCGATCCAGCTCATGGATCAGGGGGCAGTGATGGCCAGCTTTGAGGCTACCGGATTCCCTGACTGCCTCGACGCAATTGATGGCACCCATGTGGAGATCCTCCACCCCCCACAATGATGCGGCCGAGTACATCAACAGGCATGGTTACCACTCATTGTAACTCCAGGTCGTTGTCGATCACCGGAGCTGGTACACGAACATCTTCATCAACCACTCCAGCCACAGCCATGATGTCTGGATCCTCATCATCTCCCCCCTTTTCGCATGGATGTACAGGGGGGACTATGCCAACATGCAGATGACATGGATCAAGTGGGTGTTGATGCCCCTTACATCATCCGGGACCTGGCCTATCCACTGCTTTGCTGGCTCATGAAGGCCCATCTGGTGGCCCAGAACCAGATGGAGGCCCTGTAGAACACCTGGTTGTGCACTGCGAGGACCGTGATCAAGAGGGCCTTCGGTGTCCTCTAGCAGAGATGGAGGTGCCTGGTCAGGTGCCTGGTCGGGTTGGTGGAGACCTCCACCCTAGTAATAGGCACCTGCTGCATGTTGCAGAACATCTGTGAGACCGATGGAGCAGCCCTTGGGTATCCCAGGTCACAGCGGCCAGCTGGCCCCTTTCCTCTATACATGAACATGATGAACTCCAGCGAGTACCATTATGCTAAGCAGATCCGAGTAGCATTAACGAGGCACATAACATGGTTGCCCCAGGCCTGAGGCACCCGGGTTCTGTGTGACAGGGCCCCTGGCACCTGCTGAGCTCTGGGTCCCCGGCGTGTGTAGCAATGAGCAACGGACATGATGGTTGCAGTGAATAAAGATGTATTTATTGTATTTACAGTGACCCCCATGCCCTATTTCTCCCTGCCCATACCACTGCCCCCCGGTCCCTCCTGCTTCCTGAGGGGACCTCTCCATCACCATGTGGGCTGCTCCATGGTCTGCGAACCACCCTCGCCTGCACTGTTGTTCTCCTCCAATACTTCCTCACTCTGCAATGGCTCCTGGCTCTCCTCTGTGGCTGCTGCTGGGGGCTGGACTGGGACTGGGGCTGTCTGCTGCTGCTGCACCTGCCAGGGTGGCTGTTGCTGTCTCAGCCCCAGTGGGACGGGGAGGCAGATGCGTGGGCCCTGGGTTCAGGGCTGCTGCTGTGAAATGGGCACCAGCAGTGGGATGGGTGGTGGGTGTGGGGCTGCAGCCCGGGGGTGCTTCTGCAATGATGTAGGCGCTCAGCTTGCCCGCATGTAGCAGCAGCAAGGTGCCGATCTCAAAGGACTGGTCAAGCTTCTGGGAGTGCTCAGCAGTCCGGCAGTCTATGGTCTCCATCAACTGTTGTATCGCCTCCATCTGCCATGTGTGGTCCCATCTTTGCAGCTGCCTCTCTGTCCGCATCTCAGCTAGGAGGTGCCTATCCCATCCTTTCACCTGCTCTATGACCCTGCCGGTGGCCACCTCCATCCAGTCAATGGAGGCAATCATCACCTCCCCCTGCTCAGTGCTGGTCTTCATTATATCCTCTGCCAGGTCCTTCCGCCAGCAGCACACATGTGCCCTGGCATCCTCTGAGCTGGTGGCACTGGTCCCTCTCATGACCGGGTCAGCTGCTGGGGCAGCAGATCTGTGGGATACAGCTTTGGTTAGTCTGATTGGGCCCCCTTGGCTGTCTGTGTGCCCCTCCCGGAACAGTGTTGTGGTGGGGCCTGGGATGCCTGCCCATCCATCCCCCTTCCCCTTGAGTGGTCATGTCCCCTCCCCTCCCCTTCCTCCATGCACCTGTGACCCGCTACCCCTCCCCTGTTCCCTCGTGGTCACCCTCAGGGCCCAGTCCGGCAGCTCTGGCCACCATTCCCATGGGTCCCCTGGGAGCCGTGTGTGCACGATGATCCACTCCCCCTTGGGCCACCATCCTGTGCTGGCCCATTGATCTGCCCACCCACCCACACACCTCGTTCCACCTGCTGATGGTGCTCCTCTCCCTTTGCCTCGGCCTCCTGCAGAAGTGGTAGAAGTCCTGTGTGGGAACGGCCATGGGGGTGTGACATTGGGGTTCCACAGTCCCTACCACCATGTCCCACCCACCCCTGTTCTCCTCCCAGCCTCTGGTGGGCCCTGTCCCTTCTGCTTACCTTCTGCTACATATTCCACTGTTCCCGGTGCCCATCCCAACTCCGTTGCCTCCTCCTCTCCATTGGTTGTGCCTGCGGTATGGAGGGAGGAGGGGTTAGTATCATTGCCTGCCTGTTGTACACCCCTGCTCCCTCGCTGGGTATGTGCAGGCCCCTGTGCCTTCCACACCCTGTGCCTAAATCCTATGTCCATCTCTGAGTACTCCATGGCCAGCTGCTCAATGGGGCTCTGCTTGGAGTGCTCCCCTCATGTCCACTGGCTCAGGGTGACCAGCGCGTCATTGTCAGAGCCCTACCCTGAGTGCATTAGTGGGCTCCCTGTGCCTGTCCATGATGGGGGCCTGCTGGTCCCTGAGGTCCCGGGCCATTCTTCTTGGTGCGCGGGTCCGGCGGTGTCAGTGGGTGAACCTGGTGCTGCCATGGGAGATTGGATGTCCTCCCATGTCCGTCCCTGTGCCACGGAGATCCCTACAAACTTGGGGGCCATGATGGATCCCTTCATGTGAAGGATCTAGTCTAGGGCATCTTAATAGGGTGCAGTCCACGCTGTGTGACCGGACCTCTGGTTAATGTCCTTAATCTGTTTGTAGCCCCTCTTGATTCCTTGTCCTTGGACCAGCACTGTGCTGCCAACCTCTGATATCTGACCTCTCCCATTTCCCTCATTATCTGATCAAACATGTGTTCGTTGCACTTGTTGACCGTGAGCTTGACCTGGTTTTCAAGGGACCCCCAGATCTTTATGAAGGTCAAGTCTCCTCTCCTGTACTCCCTACTGCCCCCTCTCTGGTAACTCCTTTGTTGTGCTGGCCCCTCTGGTGCTGCTGCCACCTCCTCTGCCTCCTCCTTGCTGGTGTCCTGTGTGGGTTCCAGGGCTCAGGCCCATTTCCTGGTCTGTTGGGTGGACATGGGGATGAGTGCTGTGGAAATGCCATTCCTGCCTCCGCCTCCCACCCTCCCTCCGGGACTGTCCACTACCCTTGCACCCCTGCTGCCTGGCCATCCCGTGGTGGTCTCCCTACCCATTTGCAGGGGGCCTCCGTCCCTTGTTCGGTGTTCCCCTGTGGGTGGGTTGCTTTGGGTCCTGCTGCTGCTGCTCCTCGTGCTCCATTGCTGTCCTTTCTCTCCACTCTCTCTTCCTGTGTTGCCACCACATTCCCCTGGTGCAGTGTGCCCTTTAAATATCCCTCCTTGCTGTTTGCTGGCCGGTGCCTGGCAGCGATGTTGAATGCTGTCGTCATGATGTGGGATCATTGTCCATGATCATGCCTGGCTGTTGCCGTTCAGATGTTACTTTTGTCCGTTTCCCAGTAGGGATTGCATTGACCATAGTTTTGGATCTGCTCCTGTCCCGAGCTCCAGAACCGTGGTTGGCCTTGGCCCCTGCTGGTGATTGACTGTCGTGAACATCTGGATGCCATTGAACAGACGTTCAGGGCTCATTTATTGCGCTGGGGGATTGAACGTGGTTGACTGTGGTTGACTGTGATCTCATAACATCTGAAATTACCCTATGTATAGAGCTGAAACAAATATCCAAAGTGAATGCCGAATTAAATGAATTTATTATGTTCAAATCTATTTTAGTGAAGGTACAGACCATTATTTGCTTCCAGAATTGTTTGTAGTCTCAAACCTTTGTTTCAGTACTTCCTGTTTTGTATTTTGGACACCTCAATATTTGAGTATCCAATACTTTGGTCACTTTAGCAGTACAATTTGGGATTTTATTTTACATAAAATAAATTTACATTTACATTTATTTTGCGTTTATTTATTTTTTAAACATGAATGCAACTGCTGCATTATATCACACAGATTGATACATTTGAATTCACACAAAAAATCCTCTCCGGAGGAGTGCGCATGCATCAGGCTGATTAGGAAGGAGAAGCCCAAGCTCCGCTTCCCCCAACTATAAATAAGCCAAATTTTAAAGTATAAAAGGAAGAAAAAAATCCTGGAAAAAAGAGAGATGCCAGGTAAACATAAGAACAAGCAAAAAATCTCTCTGGCTAATGCCCTGGAGAGATTTTGCCAAAGGAGAGTCTGCAGGGCCTGAGGAGCAGGAGAAAGTGGCTGGAGAATTTAACAGAGCGCCAAATCATCCCGAGGCGGTAGAAGACTCAGCCATATACGACTCTGGTGAGCAAGCTGTGGAAAGAAGACCAGTGAGGCAGGAAGCCCTGTTTGCTGGAGCCCTGGGAAGATCTTGTAGGAGGGATGAGGGGGAAGGTCCCGGAGAGGTGGAGGAAACTACCGTCAGTAGAAGCAAAGCCCAGAATCCTGAAGAGCGGGGCACAGTCACAGCCGGTAGGAAAAGAGTGCCAAAATCCCCAGAGAGAGAGGAGGATTCAGTGGGTTCTGATTCAGAGGTAGAAGTAAATGGGACCCCGGTGAAGCACCTGATTCTCCAAATGAGAAAAAAGCTTTTAGGAGAGATGAGGAGAATTAAAGGGGCTATAGAAGAAGGAAACAAAAAGCTTGAGGTCCTGACAAGGAGAACAGAGGTGGCTGAGGGAAGAATATCCTTCTTGGAGGATCATACCCTCGAGTCTGATGGAGTCATAAATAAACTAAAAAAGGAAACAGGTTTCTTAATGCAAAAATGCGAGGAGTTAGAGAACCGCTCCAGAAGGGTGAATTTCATGGGGTAAAGGAAGCAGAGGGGGATGAAAATGTAAATGAGATAATATGGGCTCTTATCAAGGAAAATTTCCCTGATAAAGAACAACTGCATAACCCAAGTATTGATAGAGCTCATAGGGTAGGGCACCCTAGACAGATGAATGCTGAGCCCCCCCGCACCATCATAGCAAAGCTCACGCTGTATAACATCAAAGAGCAACTGCTGCAGGCTGCAAGGAGTAAAAGGAAGCTAACTTATCAGCAAAACCCAGTCAGAATCCTTCCAGACTATGCGGCTCAAACAGTTAAAAGAAGGATGCGATGGAATAAATTCTTTGGAACAATGAAAAAAATCGCAGCCCTAGAATCATCTTTCCAGCACAGCTCTTGATAACATACAGGGGGGAAAAGAAAGTCTTTGATGCCACTGAAGATTTGGAAACCTTTCTGATGTCACTTCCAGCAGGGTCAAGTAACAGGAACAAAGAAGAAACAGAATGAGGGGGAGAGACATCCCGGAGCAGGAAGGGATAACACATATAGTGCATCCTTATAGGAGCCCCAAGACAAAAACAATAACCATGTAAGGTGGAAGAGGGAGTTTCCAGCCACTGACGGGCTAATGGGGCTTGCCCAGATACTAAACATCTAAGCAGGAAAAAGAAGTTGCAGTGTGGAAGAGGGGGGTCTTGATGTTTAAACAGGGATATCTAATTTGATAGTGGCTGAGGGAGCTAGTGTCCAGGAAGAATACCTGCAGAGGGGAAGAGGAGGGTTTTGATTCAGAAGCAGGGGCTACATGAAGGGAATAAAATAATGGACACCACGAGGGGTTAAAGGGTATGCAGAGTGAAGGAGGGGGGGGTTCTAAATGCTTTTGATGTTTCTGAGAGCTCTTGGCATGTTTGATAATTTTGAGACTGATGAAAAGATGTTATAATCCATGGTTCAGAAAAAAAGCAGGCTTGCAGCAAAAGGTCTAAAGTATAAGGGGGGGGGGGAGAGGAAGGGCTTAAAGAGGAGTGGAAAAGAGAAAAACTCCAGAAGTTTGGCACTTCCAGTGGAGCAACAAAGGAGAGGGGTAAAGTATAAGGAAGTGGGGAGGGGTGAGGTAGTTGGGGAGGTTTTGGGGTAGTTGGTGCAAAAGTTTTTTAAATGTTCAAAAAAGTTAAAGAGTACAGCATGGTGTGTGTAAAAGAAGAGGTGGTGTAGAGACAAAAATAATTTACAAAGGTTGACAAGAGAGGGGGTGAAGTAATATATGGGAAAAAGGAGGAGAACAAAGGTAAAAGGCTGAATGGGACATGAAAAGGAAACAAATTAAAGGATGATGAGTGGCTTTAAAACAATTTTGCTGAATGTTAGGGGTCTAAATTCTCTCCAGAAAAGGAAAAGGGTTAAGAATTTAATAACAGAGCAGGGTACAGACATTTTTTTCCTGCAGGAAACTCATATGCTTCGGAAGAATGTGATAAGAATGTCCAGCCCTAAAGTGGGGAAGTTGTACTCTTCCTGATCACTCAAAAAAAAGGCAGGGGTACTAATTGGAATAAATAAAAATATAGACTTGAAGGAGGAGAAAATCATCAAAGACAAAGAGGGGAGATTTTTATGTGTTATTGGTAAGACAGGAGACCTCCAATTATTGTTAGTCAACATGTATGGCCCAAATGAAGGCAAAATTGAGTTTTATAAAAAAATACACTTCCCAAATGATGGAAGCAGTCAAAGGGTGGATTATAGTGCAGGGAGATCTAAACACTACCCTGTCTGATTTGGATCATTCAAAGGGAGTGGGGAGTAAGGCTGAGCAAAGGAAGATAGCAAAGATGTTTCTTGCATTGGGGCTGGAAGATTTATGGAGACACATAAATGAGAATTTTAAAGATTATTCCTTTTATTCGACAGTGCATAATATGTACTCCCACATAGACCATGTACTGTGCTCAAAAATGGAGCTGGTAAGATGTAGTAAATGCTTTCTTTTGCCTGTTGTCCTCTCAGACCATAACGCAATCATTTCCAGCTTTAGGGATCCTAAGAGAACAGAGAGAACAAGACGGAATTGGCAGTTAAGGAGATTCATCCTAAACGAAGGTAAAAATAGAGATCAAATCCGGGAAGACCTAAAAGAGTTCTTCGAAATAAATGAGCACTCAGTTTCCTCCCCAGGAGTGCTTTGGAAAGCAGACTCTCAGATTGTAAGCCCTAGGGGCAGGGACCGTGTCTATTTTATTACTTTGTAAAGTGCTAGGTACACTGCTGGCGCTATATAAATGTTTGTTAATAATAATAATAATAACAGCCAAGGCCGTTATCAGGGGGAAAATTATCTCCTTGCAGGCACAGATCAACAAAAAAAGAAGACAGCTTGTAAAAGAGTCATATAGTGAGCTACAGAAGCTTGAAGCCCAAAATAAAGTTAACCCCTCAAAAAAGCTGCAACACAAAATATTCACAGCTAGGGAGGTAATCAATATAGCAGAACTAGGGAAAATAAAAACACAACTACAAAAAATAAGATTCCACTATTATGAATATGGGAATAAAGTCAGCAAAACACTGACCAACCTTGTTAAAATAAAACAGAGGAAGGCTTTCATCTCAAAAGTGCAAAGTGTACAAGGGGAACAAGTAGGGGAGTCAAAACACATTCAGAAGGCCTTTTTAGATTTTTTCAAAAACATCTACACTTCCTGCAGGACTCAAAAAGAAAAAATAGAAAAATTTCTAGACAGTATAAAAATCCCCCAAATCAATGAAAATCAAAAGGCTTTTCTAAATTCAGCAATAACAAGGCAGGAGGTTCTGGAGGCAATTACCACATTAAAGAAAAATAAAGCTTGTGATCCGGATGGCTTCCCCAATTAATTCTACCAAGCCTTCCAAGAGATACTCGCCCCACATCTAACCAACACATTTAATAATATTTGGAAGGAAGCGGCCATGCCCCAGGATTTTTATCTAGCTACGGTGACCCTGATCCCCAAACCAGGCAAGCCAGTAGAACTGTGTGGCAGTTATCGCCCGATCTCCCTACTGAACTCAGATTACAAATTATTTGCAAAAATATTAGCTAATAGGCTGAAGTCAATTATAGGGGAAATAATACATATCAATTAGGCGGGCTTCACTCCAGGGAGACAGGGGAAGGATAACATAAGGAAACCTATAAATATAATATATAATTTAGAAATGAGTAAAAACCCAGTTACCATAATCTCAGTGGATGCAGAGAAAGCTTTTGATTTAACCGAACCAGATTGCCTTTTTCTTACAATGGAAAAGATGGGATTTGAGGGGACTTATTTATAATGGATTAGAGCCATATACAGAAAACCGCAATCAAGAATCTTAATTAATGGAGAACTCTCGGAGACTTTTGAACTCCAGAGGGGAAGCAGACAGGGGTGCCCCCTGTCTCCGCTCCTGTTCAATATAGTTTTAGTGTTGGCGATCGCAATTCGCCAAAAGAATAAAATTAAAGGGGTGAAAATTGGAGAGAGAGAACACAAATTGTCTCTGTTTGTAGATGATCTATTGCTCTATCTGTCTAATCCAGAGAACTCTTGCAAGGAAGTACTAAAGGTCTTCACTGATTTTGATGAAATAGCTGGGTATAAGTTAAATAGGGATTCACTAAAACAAAAAACTTAACAGTTTAAAAAGACACTTAAATGTACAAGAGTTTTCTTAAAATACACACAAAAACACAATTCAGTACAATTACAATTCAAAACACCTTCCACTTCATACATTGCAACAAAACATAAACTCCAAAAAACATAGAAATTAATTCACGCTTAGAGCAATATTTAATATTTTATCGTCAACATACATGTAATATATATGTACTACGTTCCTTACCATACATACTTCATTTTTTTCAATAACTAAACTTGCACATTTTATAATTATGAAACTATTTTATTTTCATAATTTGACAAGGAACAATTTTGTCAGAGTAATTTAAGTCTGTTTCCACATAACTTCATTGTGTACAACGAATTGTATAATGTATACACTCAGATTATTTACTTCATTGTATGAACTGTACACAATTTGTATACATGTAAATAACAGACTTAAATTATATACATGTAAATAACAGACTTAAATTTATACCTATACAGAAGATGGAGGAACTAACACAGAGGAAAGTGGTGGCATTTCAATATTTGCAATTAAAAGGTTTATGTACAGCCCAACAGAATGGAGACAATTATGGGAGGGAACCACATAAAATTGAAAAAGTGCTATTTGTGAGAAGTAAAACAACTGGAAGAATGGGGAGAATATACAAGGAACTCAAAAATATACTATATAGTAATAGGAATACCTACCTAGAAAATTGGAGTAAAGAACTAAAGACAGAGCTAGGGGAACAGGAGGCTAAAATAATTTGGTATCACATGCATAACTGCACCTCCTCATTCAAAATTAAGAAAGCACAAATAAAACTGACGATGAGGTTTTATTTAACCCCAAGCAGAAGCAGATACATGATACCGGGGGGGAGGTGCTTTGTTGGAGAAGTTGCAGAGAGAGGGGGGACTACATACACTGGGTGATTTCAGACGATACGGGGCCCTTTGGCCCCGTACCGGAACCACTGGCTTCGTTCCCCGCTGGGGTCACCCCGTAACGGCACAACAGACGTGCCGGGGGGATCCCGGCGGGGAAAGTGGGAGGGGCTGGGGCCGTGCGGCGCAACGTGCGGCCGCACGGCCCCGCCCCCTCCACGCACCCCGCCGCCCGCCCTCCGAGGAGACGGGCGGGCGGCGGGGCCAGTGCAGGCGCCGCGTCAGGCCGGAAGCGCTGTGGCCCGGGATCCCGCCGGGGATCCCGGGCCGTGGCGTGCGGCCAGATGTGACTTTTCGTTGGTCCCGACCCGGGGTCCATTTGACCACGCTTCCCGGGACCTTCCCCCGGCTAGCCCGGGAAGCGTGGTTCAAACGGACCCCATGTGGGGATTCACCGTGGCGAACATCTGGTGCACCGCAAACAGACGTTTGAGACACGGTGACCACAGGTGGGGATTCACCGTGGTTCACCGTGATCTCATAACGTCTGAAGACACCCACTGCTGGTGGGGGTGCAGCAAGTTGCAGGTCTTCTGGGGAAAGGTTTGGAAAGTGGTAAACCCTCTGGTCGGAACACTGGTGCCATTTAGGCCAGAAGTGGCCCTGCTGGGGATATTTCCTAAGGCAGAATCTCTTAAGGCAAAAAGTCAATCTTGCAAAATGTTATTTTTAGCTGCCATAAATATAATTTTAAGGCACTGGAAAGACCAGAATGAGCTCCAGATGGAGGAATAGCTCCAGAGACTTGTGTTCATGTTTTCAATGGAAAAATTGCATGCAGGTTTACAGGGGAAACTTAACAGCTTCAAGGAGACCTGGCTCCCCATTGTGCAGGTGCTGGATAAAGAATTGGCATGGAAGAAAGATCTCCAGACTCTCTTTGACATTCAGCTTCTCAATAAGGAGAATTGCACAAACTCAAGAAAATTGAGCGGCCTGATTTAGAGACTCTTATGAGCACAAAATGGCATCACACCACTCTTTAATAACACACACACTAGGCTTTGTTTTGGGTATAATTTTTAAGTTTACTTTGTGTTTTTGTAGTGTTGTTACTGTATTGTTCTCATTGAAATATTTTGTAACATGACTATGTTTAAAATCAAATGAACGTTAATTTGAAAACTTCACTAAAGATACATTAGGGAGAAAAAAAACACACCTCTCCAAATAAAACTACCCACATAAGCAAAGTGCCAAATAACAATGAGACCAAAATATCAAAGCAAAGAAAATGAAGGCACACATTTTGCAACAGTGATGAAGATAAACTTGGACATTCATTCGTGGGAGAAAATATCCAAATTATATTTTTGAATAGAGAAAGAATATTTATTTCAGTCCTAGTATGCATATTAACTATGCTAGAAGCAGGAAAACTGCAGCACAGGACCCACAGCTTTTGGCCAACTCAAGTTGGTGTAGTGGATAACGTGCTAGACTTGGACCTGGGAAGCCTGAGTTCAAATCTTACCCTACCCATGAACTCACTGGGTGGCCTTGGGCAAGTCACAACCTCTCAGCTTAGAGAGCCAGTGTGGTGGATAAGATGTTGGACCTGGGAAGCCAGATTCAAATCCTGTCCTAGCCATGAACTCACTGAGTGGCCTTGGGGAAATCACAATCTCTCTGCCATAGATCCCCATCTGTAAAATGGGAATACGTGTGTGTCTGTTGGTCCCTGTATTCCTCTCATTCGTGTCCATCTTAGATTGTAAACCCACTTGGAAGGGACCTGTCTCTGAAAATCAGTGAGTCAGTGACTTTATAGTGCGGTGTACATTTAGTAGTGCTATAGAAATGATAAGTAGTAGTAGTAGCTCTTGGGAAGCTAGTAGTAGTAGTAGCAGCTCAGGGAAGGTCTTAGACTGACTTCATTGCACCAAAATCTGAACAGATGAATTATATCTGCTCCTCAGAATCTCATCAGTGAGGACCACAAAGCGCTGGCTCACCAGCCAATCAGAAGAGGTTTGTATGTTGCACGTGTAGCTTGTGGCTCTTGACTATATGATTTTGATATGCCGTTCTTGGTGTTGGGAGCTTTGGCCTCCTCTGAATTATGCTATGTAAGGGTATTTTCAGACATGACTGCTTTTCTGATGCCACAGTTAAATCCTGCCCAGGGTGAGACTCCTCACCTCAGACAGGAGTCTGCCCCGCTGCTGAATAAATGTCCCGGTGGCTGCGTCTGAGGTGGGGGTGGGGGAAGTGCAGACATGTGTCCACACAGTCCCACTGCCCATGCTGCTCAACACAGTCCCTCCTCCTCCCTAACTGACGGGTGCAGAAGCCTATCAGGCAACCGCACCTGCCCGGAACTGCTCCAGCCACGAAGTGGGGTTAGGTAGAGTGGGCCATCAGACATGATAGCCCACTCTACCACAGTCCAGTATAGGCTTCCCCAGACTGTGACAGGGCTAAACCCAGGATGTGGGTTGGCAGGGAGCCCAGCACGCATCCCGTGTTAGCCCGGCCATGACCCTGGGTGTACTCTGCTCCCGCCCGTGGTTAACATCTGGGGGGCAGGACCAGATGTAACACCACCACTGCTGGCCAGACCAAGGTAAGTGTGGCCACCAGTAGACCTGAAGCAGCAGCATTGTTTGCCATTCTGCTTTGGGCTGCCGCTTTTTCGGCTTGTCTGCTACTGGGCCGACGGCAACGAAAGGTAATTTATTATACTGCATGACAATTTACAGCAGTTTTCAAATTTTATAGTAGTTTACAGTAGTTGCAGAATTTATGGGAGTGTTTGTAACTTTTACAGCATTTATGATAATTCGCGGCAATTTACAGCATTTACGGCAGTTTTAGCAACATTTATGACAATTTTCGGCAGTTTTCCCATGGTTTCAGCACATTTTCAGTATATCAATAGACTATTTAGGCTCCCGCTTCACAACTCAGTCCTCAAATTATTTGATCAAAAAACAAGCCCCATTTTCCTGAATGGGGTTTGCCCTGATAGACCACTTTGAGGATTCAGTTGTTAATGGCGAGCCTTCTTTAGCAGAAGAAGAGATCTGCATTTATTCCTTCCTCTCTAATTTAAGCCCAAATTGCCCCATGCTAGCAGAATTTCCTTGGTCAAAAATATCCTCAAAAGGAATAATAATAATAATAATAATAATAATAATAAAAATACTACAGTAAGCAGTGCATGCATGCGTGTTGGCTGCTTGTATGTATAATATGAGCGAGTTACTTTTCTGCTATCTCAAATATTGAGTAACAAAGCAACGTACCAGATATTGATCCAAATGCCATGTTCATGTGTGTGCCTGTTGTAATGTGGGTTTCTTATGTTAGACGGGGTAGCTTGGCATGCTAGGGGCTGAATGAGTGGTCCCTCAGCAGACATCAAATAGAAAGAGAAGGAATAAAGGGAGAGCTACCTTTAATACCCATGTGCTAGTTCAAGCAGAAAGGACAGCCACAAAAACCAATAAAAAGCAGGACTCTCATCTGATCCACCAATCACAAAACAGTACACACAGCACATTTTGACAGATCACAGCAATTTACGACAGTTCACAGCAATTTATGTAATTTTACAAAATTATACGGAAATTCCCGAAGGTTGACAACAGTTCACCAAAGTCCACGATAGTCTCTGAAACTTTCAAAAAGGAGGAGAACAGAGAAATGCTTGAGTGGGAATTGGCAGAAAATATTGGCAAGTGCCACTGCTTCAGTGGGGTGTGCCATGTACATGAAGGTGGTGAGGATTGGTAGGGATGGGCAAACAGACCGCGGTTCGGGTTCGGCCATTCGGTTCAGCTGCGTTCGGTTCATGCGTTTGGGTTGGGGTGTTCAGTCGGTTCGCCGCATTCGGGTTCGACTGTTTGGTTCAGTCGTTCTGTTTGGGTTCAGCCGAAAAAATAACGCGAGAGCACAGGAAGCCATAATCGTGCTGGAAACTGGAAATTTGAGTGTGTGCAGACCTGTGTGGTTAGTGAGTGTGTGTTTGACTCAGTGGCTGCTTAGTTCATGTGTTTTGGCTGTGATTGTGTTGGGTTTGGCTGTGCTATGTGTTTGGGTGCTTGGTGTGTGTTGTGGGTGACTGTTTTGGGTGTGAGTGTGTTTGTTTATAAAAAAATAAAATAAAGAAGGCTGTAGTGCTGATCCCCCGGATGGGGGCCAACTTGCTGCTCGAGGAGGATGAGGATGAGGATGATTTAGCGGTCGAGGCTGCTGCCCCTACTACTACACCTCCTGTGGCACTGGTAGCTTACACCTCAGATGAGGAGGAAGTGGCGGGCTCTGGAGGTACTGCCACGCCTGCCAGGTTTGTAAACTTTTTTTTTATCTTTTAGGACAAGAAAGGCTCTATCCGTTAGAGCAAGCTCACTGGCATGTGGGTGGGTGTGTGCCTGGGTGGTGGGCATCAGAAAGGCAAAAACAGTGGGCATTAGCAGGTGGCAGTGGATATCTGCCACAGAGAGAGAGGGTACTGTAGTGTAGGGGCTCTGGCATGAGCAGCACCCCCACCCAAACATGTGTCAGGCTAGCAAGGGTCTCCACTCTCCAGTTGCCATCCCATGCCCTACGCACCCCCAAATAAGGGCAGTCTCTTTCCTCCAGCCAGGGTCACATCTCCTGTCGCCATCCCTAGAACCTCAAGTAGGGCAGGATTTGAACGTGCCAGTCAGGGGCTTTCTAGTTGCAATATCTAGCATCCCCTAAACCCCTGGGAGGGCAGGATTTGCACGTGATTTACTGCTTTCTAGATGCCATCCCTAGCACCCCAAGGAGGAAGGACTAGAAGCATCATCATAAATGCATGATATTTATTTGGTGTTCTTATGTGTTCCCATTTCAGAGAGGAATCAGATTATAGCCCCGGGGCCAGCCCTGCTGCCAGGACCAGGCCAAAGTATGAGGTCTCGCCGGACCCCTAGGCGGAGCTCACCAGTGACACCCACAGAGATTCGGTGCCAGTCATCTGATGTCTGGAGGTTCTACCACAAGGGCAAGAGAACCATCATGTGCATGATATGGCACGGGGACTGGAATAACAGGGAATGAATTGCCCTATGACCTGTTAGGAATGGAAGTCCCCTGCAGAGACAAATTGGATGGCCACTCAGTCCACTCACTTGTGGAGACAGAATGCAGGCAGGGCTTGACAAACCATTGGTCTGACACAGTATGGCACTTCTTATGTTCCTATCTTTTTCTTCTCTTTTTATATCTGCAATAAAGCTATCCGCCGGCAGAGGGATAGGACCACGTCGGGGCTCATCAACCACATTGAGCGGTGGCATGACATGAGAGTGAGGCAGGCGGGTGAGGAGGACTCTGGAGTGGCGCCCATGGAGTCTCAGAACCAGAAGAAGGGGGGAAGGCAACCCGCAAAAGGAGGCAAATAAGCCCTTCCCCTCCCCCTGCCTCCAGCCTCGACGTGGAGACCCCCGGGCCCCTGGAGGATGCAGAGGTCAAGGCCCTTCAGGCCAGGTTGCAGCAGTGCACCCTGGGACATGTGGAGGAGGTCCAGAGCTCCTCTGCCGACCTGGAGAAAGGCCTGGTGGAGGAGCTGTAGGCAGTCCAGGCAGAGCGGCAGAAGGTGGTGACATACGGGCAGTATGTCTCCATTGAGCTGCACCACATGCATGCAGATGTACCACTGGCCAGTCTCCAGGTGGCATAGTGAACTTAAAGAGGCGGTGGACTTTGCCGTGGTCAACGGCGTGGTGGACGCCTCCGAGGTGGCCAACCCTCAGGACTGTAAAGTGCCCCAAGGCCTGTTGCCTTTCCCCCAGTTATCAGGGGACAGGCCCAGTGGCAGCAAAGAGTGATTCTTAGTTCAGTTAATAAGTTTCCTTTACATGTTTGCTTTTGTTTTATTAAATGTTATTGTTGTTGTTTTCTTGTATTGTAAATAGTTTTAAGTAAAGTTTTTAAATTTATTGTTACGAGCTTAGTTTTACCTGTCCGATCTTTTATCCCTATGTGCTGAAGTTCTTGCTGGCAGGTGGCAGAATCTCATACAGCTTGTCGATCCCTTCCAGAAGCACCTGCCACTTCATGTAGTGTAGTTATTAACACAAAGATGTGCTGTGCTAGCAGCAGGGTCTCAACTAGAAAAAAGCCCCCCAGGAGGTGCAGGGCTTGTGTTTGTGTGGGTAGGTGTGACAGAGAGAAAGAGAAAGGCTCCTCGGCAGCGGGAAGCAGGCAGCGGGATCTGGTGGTCGGAGGGGCTTTTAGTTTCAGCAGCCAGATTCAGCGGGCATCCGCGGGTGGGTGCAGACAGAGGAGTAAGCTTTTGGGGAGGGGGGCCAGGCTGGCATACAGGCAGAGGGCTTCTGGATGCAATGTAATGGAATGCAGCCCCCAGTGACTGGAATGATGGTCCCATAATCTCGTTGATGATCCCTGGGACGGGTGGGCATGACTGAATCAGGGATAGTGGAATGACAGCC
Source organism: Sphenodon punctatus (assembly GCA_003113815.1). NCBI lineage: Eukaryota > Metazoa > Chordata > Lepidosauria > Sphenodontia > Sphenodontidae > Sphenodon > Sphenodon punctatus. The sequence continues at coordinate 902,460 of QEPC01011272.1, forward strand.
TAAAGTCTATGGGGCACACTTCATTTGATCAGGTGATAGGTGGTTGCAGGGCAGCAGGTAGGTACAGGGATGCAAGCAGGCAGGCACTGGCAGGCAGGCACATATAATATGTTGTGGGTTATATGCCATCTCATTACGATAGGTTTGCTGTGTGCTGGATGTGGGCAATGGGCATTAATGGGCACATGAGCACAGATGGGAGTTCTTCCTGGTTCCGGCAGGTGGCATCAGAATATACCTACCTCTCCCCCTCTAACCCCCATCTCCCTAGTTCTAGCTGAGAATGGGAACCTCTCTCTCTCTATCTCTCTCTGGCCATATAGTGCCGGTGACAGCATGGGTGGGATCGGTTCTGTCTCTCCTTCAAGCAGTGGGTGGACATTCTCTCTCTCCCTTTCACACTCTCTTGGCAGTAACCTGGGTGGTCAGACAGGCACCTTGGCATGAGAGGGAGTAAGGTGGGCTGAGGCATGCTTTGAGTTTTGCGACAACCTGGGGTTCAGAACACTTGGCACAGACAGCATTTGGTCTGGCAGCAGCAGCTGTTTATTTATGCTATGGCATCATGGCACAGACAGCATATAGGCCTGGCCTGGGGGCCATTGGCACTGGAAGAAGCAGACATTGGTGGCCATGGTACAGAACCATTGGCAGGGATAGCGTATAGGTCAAGGATTTCTTATACGGTCGAGCCAAAGAGATAGGCGGGCATTGTTGTGAAGGGACCGGCTGGTGCTTGGGAAGGGGAGGGGAAGACAGAGCCCCTGGGGCTGGAGTGGCTGCTTCTGGATGAGGTGGAAAGACATTGCAGTGTGTGAGGAATTATGGCCCCAGACCCATCACGGTGGGTCCTTGGGCTAAGGTGGCAGCTTCTGGGTTTTGGCCACAGCCCTCTCTGCCTGTAACTTGGCCCCAGGACCCTGGCAGCGGGTCCTGGGGGAGGAGTGGCTGCTTCTCGATGAGGTGAAAGACATCGCAGTGTGCGAGGAATGATGACCCCAGACCCATCACAGTGGGTCCTGGGGCTAAGGTGGCAGCTTCTGGGTTTTGGCCACAGCCCTCCCTGCCTGTATCTTGGCCCCAGGACCCTGGCAGTGGGTCCTGGGACTGGAGTGGCTGCTTCTGAATGAGGTGGAAAGATATCTCAGTGTGCAAGGAATGAGGGCCCGAGACCCATCAGGGTGGGTCCCGGGGCTAAGGTGGCAGCTTCTGGGTTTTCCCCCACCTTTATTTATTTATTTATTTATTATCCCAGCCTGTTTTATTGTAGTGTTTTTATGGTGTGTTTTATTATATTGTTTAAATTTTTTATTGTTTTATAACTAACTTGTTAGCCACCCCGAACTGTTCGCAGGAGGGGTGGGATACAAATTGAATAAATAAAACCCTCCCTGCCTGTAACTCGGCCCCAGGACCCTGGCTGCAGGTCCTGGGCCTGGAGTGGCTGCTGCTGAATGAGGTGGAAAGACATCTCCGTGTGTGAGGAATGAGGGCCCCAGACCCATCACGGTGGGTCCTGGGGTTAAGGTGGCAGCTTCTGGTTTTTGGCCACAGCCCTCCCTGCCTGTAACTTGGCCCCAGGACCCTGGCGGTGGGTCCTGGGGCTGGAGTGGCTGCTTCTCGATTCGGTGGCATGACAGCGCCCTGTGTGAGGAATAACAGGTCCAAGAACCTGTGTCACAGACAGCATGGGCGGCATTGGCAGCAGCAGCAGCAGACATTGGGTTGTCCAGGCACAGAACCCATGGAACAACAGAGACAGCAGCAGCAGGATTTGCCTGTACACAGCCGCCCTGGATGGTTGAATTTTCCAGGGAATAGCTCCCAATACAGTAGCAGACAGCAGCAGCAGGATTGTGTTGGCACATTTGGATTGGCCAGGGCAGAGCACCCATGGACCAGAAGACAGCAGCAGAGGGATTACCAGGCCAGTGGGGCAGTGAGGGGCACATCACCCAGGGTTGCCAGGGTGGGCAGAGACACGCACTGTGTCATGAGAGGCAGGCATACTGAGGCGGGGTTCAAGCTTTGCAACCTGGGCGGGTGGGT
>QEPC01011272.1:905877-932942 GCA_003113815.1 Sphenodon punctatus
GAAGGGACCGGCTGGTGCTTGGGAAGGGGAGGGGAAGACAGAGCCCCTGGGGCTGGAGTGGCTGCTTCTGGATGAGGTGGAAAGACATTGCAGTGTGTGAGGAATTATGGCCCCAGACCCATCACGGTGGGTCCTAGGGCTAAGGTGGCAGCTTCTGGGTTTTGGCCACAGCCCTCTCTGCCTGTAACTTGGCCCCAGGACCCTGGCAGCGGGTCCTGGGGGAGGAGTGGCTGCTTCTCGATGAGGTGAAAGACATCGCAGTGTGCGAGGAATGATGACCCCAGACCCATCACAGTGGGTCCTGGGGCTAAGGTGGCAGCTTCTGGGTTTTGGCCACAGCCCTCCCTGCCTGTATCTTGGCCCCAGGACCCTGGCAGTGGGTCCTGGGACTGGAGTGGCTGCTTCTGAATGAGGTGGAAAGATATCTCAGTGTGCAAGGAATGAGGGCCCGAGACCCATCAGGGTGGGTCCCGGGGCTAAGGTGGCAGCTTCTGGGTTTTCCCCCACCTTTATTTATTTATTTATTTATTATCCCAGCCTGTTTTATTGTAGTGTTTTTATGGTGTGTTTTATTATATTGTTTAAATTTTTTATTGTTTTATAACTAACTTGTTAGCCACCCCGAACTGTTCGCAGGAGGGGTGGGATACAAATTGAATAAATAAAACCCTCCCTGCCTGTAACTCGGCCCCAGGACCCTGGCTGCAGGTCCTGGGCCTGGAGTGGCTGCTGCTGAATGAGGTGGAAAGACATCTCCGTGTGTGAGGAATGAGGGCCCCAGACCCATCACGGTGGGTCCTGGGGTTAAGGTGGCAGCTTCTGGTTTTTGGCCACAGCCCTCCCTGCCTGTAACTTGGCCCCAGGACCCTGGCGGTGGGTCCTGGGGCTGGAGTGGCTGCTTCTCGATTCGGTGGCATGACAGCGCCCTGTGTGAGGAATAACAGGTCCAAGAACCTGTGTCACAGACAGCATGGGCGGCATTGGCAGCAGCAGCAGCAGACATTGGGTTGTCCAGGCACAGAACCCATGGAACAACAGAGACAGCAGCAGCAGGATTTGCCTGTACACAGCCGCCCTGGATGGTTGAATTTTCCAGGGAATAGCTCCCAATACAGTAGCAGACAGCAGCAGCAGGATTGTGTTGGCACATTTGGATTGGCCAGGGCAGAGCACCCATGGACCAGAAGACAGCAGCAGAGGGATTACCAGGCCAGTGGGGCAGTGAGGGGCACATCACCCAGGGTTGCCAGGGTGGGCAGAGACACGCACTGTGTCATGAGAGGCAGGCATACTGAGGCGGGGTTCAAGCTTTGCAACCTGGGCGGGTGGGTGGGCGGGCAGGCAGGCAGTGTGGCATGAGCAGAAGGCAGGCAGACTGGGGCAGTCTTTGATCTAGACCACCTGGGCAGGTGGGCGGGCTGTAAGGCAGCATGGCATGATCAGAAGGCGGGCAGACTACGGAAAGGTTCAAGCTTTGCAACATGGGCGGGTGGGCAGCCAGCATGGTATGAGACACAGTAGGGAAGGTGGGCATTGGCAGGCTTTGAGAAAGGCAACCTGGGTGAGCAGTCAGGCACTTTGGCATGGGAGGCAGGAAGGCGGACAGAGGCATATTACTTTGAGTTTTGTGGCAAGGTTGGTGGGTAGGCAGGCAGTGTGGCATGAGAGGCAGTAAGGCAGGCAGGTGGGGACACTGGCCACAGGGCACTCTGATAAGCTAGCAAAGACTGTGCAGTGCGAGAGAGCAAGAGCCAGTCAGCATCTCATAGGCGTGCCGAGATTGTATAGCTAGCCATAGGCCGGCTGGCAGGCTTACAGTTTGTTTCCCAATGCCACCCTGTATCCTGAGGTCAGTCCGATAAGGTAGCTGAGGCTGTGTAGTATGAGAGAGAGGGAGAGAGAGAGAGAGAAAGAGGCAGGGTGGGTGTCAGGCATTAGGAGGGAGGGACAGCACCTCAGCAGCACACAGGAGCAGTAGCCCTAGCCCAGATTGAGGAGGAGAAGGAGACCTGTCAGCCTGTCCCAAGACTGCACCTGGCATTGGATGGCATTTACCACTGCACCATCACTCCTTGTCCAGGGGCAGCTCAGGAAATCCCAGCAGCAGAAGGTTCACCTCCAGAAAGAGCAAGTGCTCCACCAACTTGGCCCCCAGTCTCAGGTGATGCGGGGCACACATGTCCCCTGTGATGGAGAACACCCTCTTTCTGGGGACACTGGTTGATGAGCAGGACAGGAAACGCTTGGCCACTTTGTACAGGGCCGACCACACATTGACCTTGCTGGCCCAGTAGGCCAAGGGATCGCTGCTGGGATCTATGCATGGCTCCTCCTCCAGATAGGTCTCCAATGCTACTGAGGTGCCATTATACTTCCTATGGTATCTCTGGGTGGGCACCACCTGCCCCACTACTCTCGGCCATGCTACTTGCCCTTTTGTGCTGGGCCCCATGCTCCCCAGAGTTGCCTGCACAGATGAGGAGCTGCTGGCAGTAGGGGTCCTGCTGCTCCTGTTGGTGCTGCTACTACCCCTAGGGCTGGGGGCAGGGATAGACCCAGATGGCTGGAAAGGGTCATTGTTCCCACTCCCACAATCTCCAGGAGTATCCTGTGCGCACTCAGCCCCGCCTTCAACTTCCAAGCAAGGTCAATCACCTCATTGGACATTCTCCTGCCCTGAGGGCCACAATTCCACCCCCCACTCCCAGAATCTCATCCAGGCTGCTGCAGAGACTATGCACCAGCGGGGTCACCTGGCTGAGGGTGGCGATGGAACTGCTCAATGTCTCCGTAACGCCCAGGAATGGTCTCAGGACAAAGACAGTTTGGGATATAATCTCCCATTGCTCCCTGTTGTACCCTGGAGGTGCCTCAATGTCTGTCTCCATCTCCACCTGATGCAGGGCTACTTTATTTTCAAGAAGCTGCTCAAGCATCAGAAAGGTGGAGTTCCAATGGGTGGAGACATCCTGGATAAGGCTGTGCACCTCGGAACCTTGCTCGGCCAGCTTCTCCCGGAGAAGCTTGTTGCCCTTCACGCTCCAGTTGAAGAAGCCCGCCAGCTTCTTCCCCCGCTTGACCAGGGAGCTAAGGGTGCCTGGTCCAATCCCTTTCTCCCCCAAGCCCAGAGCGTCCTTCAACACGAGATGGAGGGTGCGTGCGGCGCAAGGGATGCTCGTGAAGCCCCCATCACGGACTGCCTTTAGGATATTGGCCGCATTGTCCATGACCACACATCCCTTGGTGAAGGCCGCGCCTTCTGTGACCCACTCCCTCACCATGGTGGCCAGGGCTGCATCGAGGTTCCTCGCGGTGTGGGAATTGTCCATAACTTGGGCCTGAAGCAGGGCTCACCTATACCTGTTTCAGGTACCCTCCTGCCACTGCCAAGCGCTGCCTCTGCGTTCTGCCACTAGTGTGATGTCACCGCCAAGTAGGCATGCTGAGCATTTGCGGTGGACCACAAGTTGGTGGTGAAGTGGACCGTCGCCCCCCCCCAGCCTCTGCCAGCAGCTCCCTCACCCACTCCTTCAAATCCCTGTAGAGCTGTGTCACCACGGTCTGACTCAGGGTGGAGCAGGAAGTCATCTTAAAGTTGGGGGCCAGGAACCCAATCAGCCGCTGGAAGCCCTTGTCCTCCACAATTGACAAGGGCTTCCCATCCAGGACAATCATTTCTGCCAACAGATGCATGGCTTTCCCTTGGAAGCCAGTGCCATGGCGCCCTGACAATGGCCTTGACACATCCCCCCACCCCATCTCCTCCATGGCGGACTGATGGCGCTGCTGGGGAGGCTCCTGCTGCTGTTCTGTCCCCATACTGTTCCTGCTGCTAGGTGCAGGACGCTGACCAGGTGAAGGAGCCGGGTGACTGGCTGCTGCAGTTGGGAACCCACTGGCATCCACTTCCCCTGCCTTCCCGCTGAGCAACATAGCACTGTGGCATGCCTTGAGGTGCCTTGCCATTGCAGTTGGGCCAAGGTTGGCGAGCATCTGCCCACGCTTCACCACCTTCTTACACAGTGTGCACTGCACCTCTTTGGGATCATCTGCCCACACCGGCTTAAAATGATCCCAGACTGAGGATTTTTCCCCACCCTCCTGCCTTCTTGCCTGCCGCGGTGGATGCACTGCTGCCAGCGCTGCTGAGAGAACTTTGTAGTACTGGCGACGCAGCTCTGGGAGGAGGTTCAGCCATCGCCTCAGCTGCAGACATCTCTGCAGCACTAGTGTCTGCCTCTTCCTCACTGTCCGCAATCATGGTGATGTCCCATGAAGGGGAGTACTGGGACCCTGAGGGTAGACTGCCCGTGCCCGCCATGCTGCTGGCACTCTTCCTGTGCCCCCCTCTGTAGCTGCTAGTGCTGCTGCTCCTTTCCCAATAATGACATTGCCTGGGGATCGGGACCTGCCTCTAGCAGCCGGGGTGGGATCCACCATCTCTGGACTGCTGGGGATTGTCTCGACAGCGGGGGACATTGGTGGCCCTGGAGGAACATCTGAAGAAGCAGCCCCAGCCCCAGCCCCAACACCAGCACCAGGAGAGACAGATGCAGCCTGAGCCTCAAGTCCTGCAGGCCTTCCAGTGCCCTGCATGGCAGTGGAGGAGGGCACTGCCAGGAGGTGATGCAGAGCCATTGAAGCCTGTTGCCCTAATGCAGGCCTGCTGAGTTTTTTTGGGGGTGGTGGTGATGCGCTCTGCCTCTGACTACTGCTGCTGCGTGCTGCCGCTCTCCTGGCACGGCCCCGCCCACCTCTGGCACGTGCCCCATTGCCTCCCCTACCGGCAGCAGGTCGGCCTCTCCTTCCCTTCTCCATTTCTCACTCTAAAATAATATATATATATATATATATATATATATATATAATTTTTTTAAACAAAATTTAAAATTTTATCTAATATTATATATATCTATATCTACACTCAGTCTAGCTACTATTAATTAATAACTATTCTAAATGCTATGAACTAAATGGATTAAGTACACACTTCTCCTACAAACACTAAAACTAAATCACAAAACGCTCTGTCTATCAGTAAACTAACTCCTACAACTGTTTACTAAGTATCTATCTATCGATCTATCGATCTATCTATCTATCTATCTGGGATGAGGGGGAATCACAAACAACACAAGGAGGTGTACAAAACTGAAATGAAACCTAAATCAATCTAATAATAATCCTACTCTAAATGAATTAAAAAAACAGGGGAAGGGAAGGGAATCAGAGATGGAATATATGGGATAGGGAAAGGATTCAATGGAGGGGGGAGGGAGGAAGGAAGATTTAACACAGGGAACACAGGGAGGGATAAAAACAAAAAATAACAACTAAATCTATCTAAACTAAGCTAAATAAATGATAATATGGAGGTAAATGGGTTGGATGGGTGAAATAGGAGGAGGATTGCAATGGATTGAGGAGAACTGCTGGGAGAGAGGGAGCCTTCTGAAATGCCTGCTGTCAGGAACAGTGACTAGTTCAGAAGGTATTGGGAAGGGGGGAGGCAGACAGTTTTGTTACTTGCTGCGCCCGCCTCACCACAAGCCCCATTGGCTCCGTGCAGCCTAGCCCGTGGCCAATCGCAGACTGCAAAGCCAGTGGTCTGAGGCAAAAAGGGATGGTGATTTTGCAGGCTGGCTGCTACTCCAAGCCACTCTCCACCCTCCACCCCTGGTGCCTGGAAGTCTGCTCCTAGCTGAGTCAGATGCCTTCCCCCTCCCTGCTACGTTTGGCCTTCCAGTGACCTGACAGTAGACCACATTTTAGCCACCCGAACTCAATTGAACAAGAACTGAACTGACCAAACTGTTTGGTCATTTCAACGTTCGGAATTTGATTCGGTATGTTCACGTTTGTGTTCATGATTGGGTTCGGGTTCGGTCGTCCGAACAGGCCAAGTTCGGGCCGAACCCCGAGCTTCCAAACCGCGTTCGCTCATCCCTAAGGATTGGACATGTCCGACAAAAAGAGCTGCAGCTTGCCATTTCACCCCTAGCCACCGGCGGGGGTGTCACGTCTGAAAATACCCTAAATATATGGTTTCAAGGCTTAAAGAGCTAAAATTTACTTGCCTGTTGGGTTGTGGTTATGCAGCATTACACTATTCCCTTTCTCTGTAAACCACAGATTTTAGTTTTTATTATTTTATTTATATTTATATTTATGTTTATATTCATATTTATATTTTTTATTTTATTTTTAGTATAAGCAGAACTATACAGAAATGTGTTTTTTGGAAAACAACTGCTTTCCAATGCAGGTCTAACTAGTGGAGTTTTTTTATACCAATGTGTAATACTAATACAAAAGCCCTATTTCTCAAAGCATTGCAACTGTGCCACTCCACTAACATTGTCTATAGGCATGCACCTTATTGCTACATGACCATACATAAATGCTTTTGATGCCTTGTCTTGAGAAAGAAAAATTACAACAACAGTTGTTATGTCTAATTGATGGCAACAGATGCACATTGTCAGTGACTCCTGAAGGAATATTGATTGGTCTTCCTGCTGTTGTACTTTCAGCACAGTCATGTGAAACTGCTGCCATACACAAAACAAACATGCCAGTGCCTGCAATTTTAGTTAGCCTATTAGGCATTTGATTTCACACTGCATTTCTGAAAGCTGGCCAACAGCAAAAGATAAATCATCTCTTATTATATCAATACTCAGAGGCAGTAGTTATTCCACCCCACCCCCCTCCTTCCAGAACCAGCCCTGAGAGGTATTGAACATCTAAAACTTCATTGATGTTACCTGCATAACACCATAAAAAAAATTGTCCTTCCTCCACCATCATCAGTCCCCTCACTAAAGTAAGCACGACCCTTCCTGTCTCTAGGGCTGTATTCTCACCTGTGGTGGTGGCAGCGGGAGGAATTAGGGAAGACGCAGCAGCCTGGAGGAGCCGGCTGACAGGAAAAGAGCTGGCGCGATCAAGGATTTGTCACAGCTTCTCTCGTGCATATTAGGGCACAAAATCTTGCCCTGACATGGGCGAGAGAAGCCGTGGCAGATCCCTGTTTGCACCAGCTCTTTTACCATCAGCCAGCTCCTCGGTGCTGCTGCATCTTCCCTCGCCCCTCCCGCTGTCGCCACCACTGCTGCAGGTGAGAACTCAGCCTTAGATGGATGGCTGATCCTTTGACATTGTTAGCGGAAAAATTCTCTCTTCCCATTCCCTTTCTCAATAATAATAGAGACTGCAGATGGATCCCATGAGCAAAAACTATTAACATCTCACTCCTCTCAATCCCACCCCTCACCTTTTCACTTGGCGCTAACATGCCAGGGGCACCATTAAATCTATTCATATGTGAATCTAGAGACAAAGGTTTCTGAGACTACACCAGAGAGTCAACCAGGATTGTCAAAGGGTGTCTTTAGACATAACGCTGTTCAGTGTTCTGTAACACAGTGTCCTACCATTACAGTGTTTAGACATACCGTCAACACAGTGTTCACCCCAAACACTGATTAAACCGTCAAGACCTGGCAGTTGTTCACTTCCAGTTTTTGGGGTTAACACTGTTGATGGTACGTTTAAACACTGCAACGGTAGGACACTGTGTTACAGGACACTGAACAGCGTTATGTCTAAACATCATAAGGGGTTGGGGCAGCATAACCTGATCATCTCCCCACCCCCCTGCTCAATGTCCATGGGCGAGCTCAGAATATACGTTCCTCATCTCCTACCGTAGGTGCTATTTACATCCCATGGTGGTGTCCCCATGGCATATTAGTTATAATAGGTGGCATAGCTATAATAGGTGCACCTGGTGCATGAGCCTTGGTGAAGCTATATTTCCTGCCACTACTCCTTCCTCCACCCACCATGCCCAAAGTTTAAGGAGGCAGGGCCGACCCGGGAAAGGGGAGGGGAAGGTTGTGCTGGGATGTAAAAAGGCAGGGCCTGGCAGCCTGCAGGAACACTGAGCAGTAAGCAGCAGCCTGCTCTTGTCCACCTGAATAGCATCTGGGCAAACATGCTAGGTCCTGCTGCAATAGCCCATGTATCCAGTGATCCTCCTTCCGCCCCCTCCCCATAATTGTTAGCTGGGTCCTTTCAAAAATTCCAACTCCCCTCAAGCCATCGAGTGTGAGAGGTTTAACAACAAACATCCCCCTGGCACCATCCCTCTCTCTAGTCTCTCCACCAAACCCTCACCACAGGGGTGGGGAGAAGGAGGCATTCAGTCTTCTGCATCAGGGTATTGCAACAAAAAAAAAACAGCCTGGAAAAGACAAAATACATACCCTCCAACATTTGACACAGAGAAATAGGTACATCTCATGGCACCCCTAATTGCATAAGTCTGCATGTGTTTATGAACATTTGCAATAGCCCACTGACTAACTTTGTGTGTCTGTGTGAGAGGCTGTGTGTACACATGGGTTTATATGTGCTACAAGACTAATGATTCAAGTTAAAACTCAGACAGCCTATTAAAAAGTCAAAAGTTTCAAATGGGAGAATTGATTTTGACTGTGTAAAGTTTTAGTTGGAAAGACACTCAGAGGGTCCCAAGGGGAAGCAGTGAGAGTCCCTTTCTGGACACTATAGAATTATCTCTCACAAACATACTCAAACCCTTCATACTAATCTACTTGATCCCAGGCATATAGCTCCCTCCTGCCTGGGTGTTACTGTTCTTTGTTTTTTAATAGCAGTGCTTATTCAAAGCTTGTTAAAGTGAGAAAAGGTGCCCTACTCCCACTGCACAGCAGTGAATAAACAAACAGAAGAAGCTAGGAATGAAGTCAGCTGCTGGATGTTTTGACATAGACGGGGGGGCCTGCAGGAGCCCAGAGCAGTTTCAGGGGATCACCCCCACAACTGTCCATTGCCAGATTCTCCTGGGTCCGCAACAGATGGACCAGCGGTGTACCTGGGCTGTGAGCCACCTGCCTGGTGCCCACATAGAATTGTGGGCACCCACTCAGTGCTCTATAGGGATGGGCGAATGCGGTTTGGAAGTTCGGACCGAACTCGACCAGTTCGGTCGACCGAACTGAACTTCCGAACTGAACCGAATTTCGGAGTGAATATATGCTTTCAGGTGTTGGACAGCACAGCTAATGGTGAGAGGAATCCTTGCGCCCCAGAACATCCCCCTCTGAATGTGTCCCTGCTAGAGACACATTATAGCCATGGAAAGAAAGAAAACTATAAGTTTTAGATGCTAAATTGACTGTTTTGCAATTTTACTGAGTTTTAAATAGCTAAAAATTGCTGACGGGATTTTTAAAACTTAGGGACTGGCATTTATAGGGAGAGACCCACTTAAAGAAAGTTCTACAACTGGCTTGGGTCACACTCTTGGCTCTGTTTGAGAGCTTATAAGTTTAGCTGAATCCACAGTGACTACACACTCATAAGTAGTTGCAGGATTGATTGTGATCCTCAGTACTGATATTGCTGAGCTCTCTCTAAGTTTGCACATTACTATATTTCAAAAGGTATTACTTTTAGGCTCATTTTGAAATGTGGAATCATTTTTCTTCTGATTGGCTCTGAGGGTGTAAATAAGCATGTGTAGAAGGTAGACCCGATAGATATAGTGTACCTGGATTTCCAGAAAGCATTTGATAAGGTCCCACATAAAAGACGCTTGAGAAAATTAAAAGGTCATAGGATAGGAGGTAGTCTCTTACTATGGATCAGTAACTGGTTAAAGGATAGGAAGCAAAGAGTAGGACTGAATGGTTAGTTTTCATAATGGAGAAATGTAAAAAGTGATGGGCCGCAGGGATCTGTATTGGGACCGGTGCTGTTTAAGGTATTCATTAATGATCTGGAAAAAGGCATTAAGAGTGAGGTGATCCAATTTGCAGATGACACCAAGTTATTTGAGGTCATTAAAACATGAGCAGACTGTGAAGAACTGCAACAGGATCTTATTACACTGGGTGCCTGGGCATCTACGTGGCAGATGAGATTTAATGTGTACGCAAGTGCAAAGTGATTCATATAGAGAAAAATAACCCAAACTATGAGTACACAATGCTGGGTACTAAGCTACAAGTTACCACTCAGGAAAAGGATCTGTTGCTGGTTGTGGACAATACATTGAAATCCTCAGCCCAATGTGCAGCATCAGTCTAAAAAGAAAACAGAATGTTAGGAGTTACTCACAAAGGGATAGAGAATAAAACTGAGGATGTCATAATGCCTCTATTTTGGATCACTTACCTGATCCACCACCTCCGGCCTGGACCCCGCGCTGGGCTCAGAGCCTTGTACAGGGTGGGCACCGTGGCAGCAGATTAAATCTGCCACTGCGCTGCCCGCTGCCTCCAGAAGTTCTGCTGGTCCCCTCTGCTGCCTGGCTGCCTCAGCCAGGGGGAATGAGAGAGAGGCAGAGGTCCCGCCTCTACCACATTTCCCCTGTCCAAGACTGACAGGCAGTGGAGGGGAGGCACCCACGGAGTGAGGGAGATGTGGGGCCTCTGCCTCTCCCTCACTTCCACTGCCCCCCTCCGCTGCCTGGCTGTCTCGGCCAGAGGGAGTGAAAGAGAGGTAGAGGCCCCGCCTCTCCCACATTTCCCCAGACTGAAAATGACAGGCAGTGGGGGGGCATGGAGTGAGGGAAAGGCAGAGGCCCCGCATCTCCCACACTCTGTCCCCCTGCCTCCCCCTGCTGCCTGTCAGGGGAGATATGGTCAGTCGGCCAAGGGGCCCCCGTGCTCTGGGTCCTCAGCTCCAAGCCACTGTCAGGCCAGGAGTTGGGGACCCCAAGTGTGGGACCTGCAGTAGGGCCGGCCCTGACCTTGAGTGGTATGGAACAAATCGATAGGGAATGGTTATTTACCCTCTGAAATAGTACTAGAACTAGGGGACACTCCATGAAACTAGCTGCCAGCAGATTTAAAACAAATGAAAGAAAGTACTTTTTCACTCAAGGCATAATTAACCTGTGGAATTTATTGCCAGAGAACATTGTCAGGGCCAGTAGTATAGCTGGGTTTTAAAAAGGACTGCATAAGTTCTTAGAGAGTAGGTCCATTAATGGCTCTTAACCAAGTAGCTTGCAGGATGAACTTCTTACTGTCGGGAGCTGGGAGTGAACAATGGGGAATAGGGATGTGTGAACAGATCGCAGTTCGGTTGTTCGGTCATTTGGTTCGGGAGCCAAGTTTGGGTTCGGTCATTTGGTTCGGTGGCTGGGTTCAGGTTCGGTTGTTCGGTACGGTGGCATTTGGTTTGGTCATTTGGAAATCGGTTTTGGTATCGGTCTAGGTATCGCGTGGTCCCGTGATCGCGTCGGAAACAGGAAACCGGAAACTCGAGTGTATGTGGAGCTTGTGTGGAGAGAGAGCATGTGTGGTGTGGCTAGCTGAGTGTTTGGGCTTGTTTTGTGTGTTTTGGCTGTGTTTGTGTTGATTGTGTTGGTTTGACTGTTGGTTTGGCTGGTTGGTGAGTTGGTGGGTAACTGTTGTTTGACTGGGGTTGTTTTTTGTTTGAAAAAAAAATGAAGAGGATGAAGATCAACAGGGGGGAGTGGAAGAAGGTCAAGGTGGTGGAGCCAGTGGAGGAGGTTGCTGCCTCTGGACCTTCAGTGGTGGAGGTTTAGCTCCTTGTGAGAGGTGCAAGAGCTGGGCACAGGAGGTGCTGCCAGGTTTTTAAACTTTTTTTTTACTTTGAGGACAAGAAGAATACTATCCTTTAGAGTGAGCTCACTGGAGTGCGGGTGGGTGGTGGGCAGTCAGGCACAAACAGTGGGCATCTGCCGTTGGCAGCGGATGTCTGCCACAGAGAGGGAGGGTGTGGGAGGCTCTTCCAGTAGTCAGCCACGAGCCAAAGAAAGCCCCCAGCCAAACACATGCCAGCCCATCCCTGGCAAGGGTCTCCCATTGCTATCCCTAGCACCCCAAGAAGGGCAGGATTCGCACATGCCAGCAAGGGTCTTTCCAGTTGCCATCCCTAGCATCCAAAGGACAGTAGGGATGGGCGAACAGAACTGAGTTCGGAAATTTGGTTCGGTTTGGTTCGGAAATTCGATTCAGTTCGGAAGTTCGGTTCAGTTGACCCAACTATTCGACTTCGGTCTGAACTTCTGAACAAAGTTCGGAAATTCAAACCCCATTTAACTAAATGGAATATTATCTTTTAGGGATGGGAGAACAGAACCAAGTTCAGAAATTCAGTTTGGTTCGAAAATCGAGTTCGGTTTGGAAGTTTGGTTGACCGAACTGGTCGAGTTCGGTCCAACCTCCGAACTTCCGAACCACATTGTCCCATACCTAAATGACAGGATTTGCACGTGCCAACCAGGGTCTCTCCATTTGCCATCCTTAGCATCCCCTAGCACCCCAAGGAGGGCAGGATTTGCACGTGCTAGCAAGGGTCTTTCCAGTTGCCATCCCTAGCACCCAAAGAAGGGCAGGATTTGCACATGCTAGCAAGGGTCTTTCCAGTTGCCATCTCCCTAGAACCTCAAGGAGGGCAGGATTTGCATGTGCCAGCAAGGGCCATTTGCCATCCCTAGCATCCCCTGGCCCCTCGAAGGAGGGAGAACTAGAGGCATCATCATAAATGCATGATATTATTTAGGTGTTGTTTATGTGTTCCTGTTTCAGAGAGGGTAATGATGATGCCACCCCCGCCTCTGGTGCCCGGACCACCAGAACCCCAGCAAGGTGGAGGTCACCAGAGCAGTTGCCAGAAAGCAGGCAGATGAGGTCTGCGGTCTGGCAGCACTATGGCAGGCCAAAAGGCAGATTCACCATCTGCAAAATAAGGAACGGAGGCTGGAACAACAGGGAATGGATTGGATTGTTGCCCTATGACCTGTTAGGAAGTCCCCTGCAGAGAGAGATTGACCACTCACCCACTTGTGGAGACAGAATGCAGGCAGGGCTTGATAGACCATTGGTCTGACAGAGTATGGCACTTCTTATGTTCCTATATTTTTATGTTCTTTAGATCTGGAACAAAAAAATAAAAAGGGGCAGCCAGGGGACCACATCAGGTCTCATTGCCCACATTGAGAACCTGCACGGCATCGAGGTGATGCAGCGGGATGTCTCCAGCTCAGGGTACAGGGACTCCAGCGAGGAAGAGCATCGCTGGAAACAAGGAGGGAAGGCCCAGCAGAAGCACCACCATCAGAGGCCTTCCCCCTCCAGCTCTGATGAGGAGCCTCCAGCCCTCCAGGAGGAGGAGTCTGCAGGGGCAAGGGCCTTTCGGGCCCAAATGGAGACGCCTACCCAGAAGTTTCTGGAGGCCCAGAAAAAATACGTAGATGGGCTAATGGTCCAAGCCCTTACAATGGAGAACCAGCTGGTGGTACAGTTCAGGGACCTGAAGACACAACAGTGTAAGGTGAAGGCTTACTCCAAGTACCTCCACTCGGAGGTTGCTGATGTTGTACTGTACTGCCAGTCGGTCTCCAAATGGCAGGAATAGTTGACGAAGGCCCTGGACTATGCCAAACAACACGGCTTTCAGCCAAAGGAGGACTTGATGCCTGCGCCTCGGTCCCGCACACCCATTTCCCCCTTCCCCTATGTTCCCCCACATGCCCCCACAGACCCCTAAGTTAATTTCCTCCTTGTTTGTATTGTATGCTTCCTCTTTGATAAAGGTGAATGTTTGATTGTGTGTTTGTAGATAGTTTTAAAAGTTATTATAAAAGTTAAATTTATTACCTTACCAGCTTTGTTTGACCTTTTCAATCTTTTATCCCTCTGTTGCTGCTTCTGGCAGGTGACAGAATCTCATTATATATACAGCTTGTCATATCCCTACCTGACATCAGCAGCACATGTAGTGTATTATCATTTATTTTTAGCCACAAGGTATGCCAACAGGGTCACAGCTTGCAGACAAACCCCCAGTTGGGGCAGGTCTTGTGTCTGTGTGGGTGTACCAGAGAGAAAGAGAGGCTCCTTAGCAGTGTGCAGCAGACGGTGGGTGCTGGTGGTCAGAGGGGCTTTTTTTTCAGCAGCTTCAGCGGGCATCCGTGGGTGGGTGCAGAGGAGTAGGTTCAGGGGGTGCAGGCTGGCATGTAGGCACCGGAATGGAATGCAGTGGAATGGAATGACAGCCCCCAGTGACTGGAATGATGGTCCCAGAATCTCGTTGATGGTTCCTGGGACGGGCGGGCATGACTGATTCAGGTACAGTAGAATGACAGCCTATGGGAGTTGAAGGATGTCCCTAGAATTGGTGCATGGTTGGGCACACTTCATTCAATCATGCAATAGGTGGTAACAGGTACAGGAATGCACACAGGCAGGCAGGCACATATAATACATTGTGTGTTATTATTTCCATCTCATTCTGCTAGGTTTTCTGGTGGATGTGGGCACAGATGAGAGTACTCGCTGGTTCTGGCAGGTGACAGGCAGCTTGAGCTGGATACACCTCTGTCAGGATCCACTACCACCTGCTCCAACACCAGCTTGGCCGCAGGTGGGGCCATGCTGGATGAGTACCTGGTGAGGAGGCTGGAAGGGGGTGAGGTGCCACCCCCACTGTGGCCATAAAGGGAAACCCCCTGCCCGTTGCAGAGAGCAGCAGGATGGAGGCTACACAGGCACCATCAAGCAGCAAGGGGGTGGGGCCGGGGGAACCTGTGCATTGCTCTGCGTGCATTCAGGGGAAAAGGTAGGCAGGGTGACACAATTAAAGGCAGGAACCAGTAGTGAACACATTGCCGGAGATCAGGTCATTGTGAAACCGGCCCCCTTGTGCTTAGAACGAATCTTCCTCCCCCGTGTCCCTGAGTGAACGCCTTGGAACCCTTACCACTGTCCATGGGGCTTATCCCTGTTGTCCTCACTCCTCTGCACCCTTTCCCATTTCCCCAAGTCACAGTGTTGGTGTGGGTGTGTAGAGATATCAGTGGGAGTGTGGGAGTGTGGTGGGAAGGTTCTGGCACTGCACCGTGGCATCTCCCACCCCTATGATGATCTTGCCTCATCCTCTGTTGGGGATTTAGGGCTCTATAAGATCCTGAGGGGTTGTTTATCCATTAGGGTGCCTTTGAATCCTGTGGCGAAAGGAGGTGTGCTTGCGATCAAGGGTTATATAAGGGTTTTCCTGGGTTCTTCCTCCCCCCTGGGGTTCCCCATCCCTGACAGTATCTCTAGCACCATGGACCCAGTAAAACAATTAGAGGAGTTAACAAAGGCGGTGCAATCCTTAGCCATGGAGGTTAGGGACATCAAGGAACAGCAGGAACGAGGCACTGTAGGAGGGGTGGATATAGGGGAAGAAATAGTGAGCAATGCCCCCCTCGAAGATGAGCCCTTAGATCTGGTAGAGAACCAGGAACATATAAGGAGGGATCCAAAGCACCCCTCCATAACTAAGTTTAGTGGGGACAAAAAATAATTCCAGGGATTCCTGTCATTATGTAAATTAGCTTTTCAATTACAACCGGAAACTTATACGTTCAATGCCACGAAAGTGGAATTTATTATCGGACTTCTATAGGGTCTTGCACTTGATTGGGTTACACCTTTGTTAATAAAAGATAGTCCCCTGTTAATAAACTTTGAAAAGTTTCTGCGGGAGTTCAAATTCCTTTTTGATTACCCTCATTGGGTTAAGGATGCAGAAAATGCTATTTTGACCTTAAAACAAGGCAGGGGACCCCTTCTAGAATACATCACACACTTTCAACATCTCGCTGTTGAACTGGAGTGGTTCTGTTCCGCAAGGGTCTTTGTGATGAGTTAAAAGACCAGCTCTCCTTTACCGCCATGCCTGCTACATGGGCAAAACTGGTCAACCTAACATGCCAAATCGAGGATCGACTTATGGAGCGATGGCATGAATGGTGACAGGAAGTAACCAGATCCTGGACAGTTCATTCTCCTGTCCCTACCACAGCTCGTCCAGAGGCACAGCGATCTGACGAACCCGAACCCATGCAGATTTGGGGCATCGGGAGGTCTGTTAACGGCACAGGAATGAGAAAGGAGATGAACAGAGCAGCTGTGTTTTTATTGTGGAGAGTTGGGGCATTATGCAAGGAATTGCCCCCAACTCCCTCCCGACAGATGAGCAGCGGGAAACGACAAGCGACCTGGTAGAGAGACATCCATCTCCTACAACGGTGATATTGGAGACTCTTTCCTCAGGGCAAGGTCTTGATCACCTGCGAGTTCCCCTCACCTTGCAGATATCTACTCCAGATCGGTGATCGCCCTTGCGCTCATTGTCTCTGGGGCCTCTGGGAACTTTATAGACGCTGTTTTTGTGCATCAGCGAGGCATCCCTATACAGCCAAAAACACGGCCAGAAGCCGTATTCGCTATAGACAGTTCTCCTCTGAGTTCTGGACCTGTGGTGTCATGCACCTCTGCATTAAAGGGAACCATTGAGAAACATCAAGAAGTCATACAGTTTAACATTGTACAGAGCCCAGCCTTCCCCCTGATTCTGGGCATGCCTTGGCTACGAACTCACAGTCCACATATTGAGTGGCACACCAGGTAATTTCATTTTGCTCCCCCCTATGTTACACTCATAATCTGTTGCCCCCTCTTTGTCCTTCTCTCATTGCAGGTACTCTCCAAATGCACATGGATGTGCCCCTTCCCCATGAATATATAGATTTCACTGATGTCTTTAATACCAAGAGGTCCTGGAACTACCACCTCACCGGAGCTACAACTGTCCCATCGACTTGATACATGGGAACTGCACCCCCGTATGGTAGGATTTACACCCTGTCGGGGCCCGAGCTAATGACCTTAAGAGAGTATATAGATGAGAATCTAAAAAAATGATTTATTCACCCTTCTTCTTCTCCCGCAGGGGCACCTTTGTTTTTCATTCCTAAGAAGGACGGTGGTCTTAGGCCATGTATCGATTATAGAGGACTGAACACCATTACTATCAAGAATAGGTACCCATTATCCCTCATCCCAGAGTTGCTTAACTGGCTTCAGGGAGCTATAGTGTTCACAAAACTAGATCTGCGAGGTGCATATAATTTTCTTCGTATTAGGGCCGGGGAGGAGTGGAAGACTGCTTTCCGTACTCGGTATGGATTATTTGAATACTTAGTCATGCCATACGGATTAGCCAATGCACCGGCTACATTTCAGCACTTAATCAACAATATTTTCAGAGATGTGTTGGATGTATATGTTGTGGCATACTTAGATGACATTCTCATTTTTCCCCAAAATTTGAAGGAACATGTACACCAGGTTCGTACTGTTCTAACTCGATTGAGACAAAACTGACTATATTGTAAAATAGAGCAATGTTCATTTCACCAAAGAATCGTTCCCTTTCTGGGTTTTATTATCTCCTCCCAGGGAATAAACATGGATCTGGCTAAGGTCGATGCCATTACCAATTGGCCGCCTCCACAGGTGGTTAAACCACTCCAACATTTTTGGGGGAGTTCCAATTATTATCGACAATATATTCCCCATTATGCAGATCTTACTGTTCCCCTTACAAAATTACTTTAAAAGGGAACTCTATATTTGTGGGGGGAGGAGCAGCAAGCAGTCTTTCTAAGGTTGAAAAAAGTCTTTACTCAAGCTTCCCTCCTCCAGCATCCTGATCCTTCCTTACCATTCCTCGTAGAAACAGATGCAACTAGCATATCCATTGGCACAGTCTTGTCCCAACGCAAAGCTAATGGGAAGGAATTCTTTCCTTGTGCCTTTTTCTCTCACCAGCTGACTCCTGCCAAAAAAACCTATACTATCCTCGACAGGGAACTATTAGCTATTAAAGCAGCCTTTGATACCTGGTGACATCATCTAGAAGGCGCTACTCATCCGGTGCAGGTTCTGACGGATCCTAAGAATCTGGTGTACCTACAAACTGCACAAATAGAAAATACCCATCATGCCTGATGGTCGTTCTTTTTCACTTGTTTTTCCTTTCAGATTATGTATCGACCAGGAAAAAACAATATCCTTGCTGATGCTCTTTCCTGATATTATGAAACAAGTGTTGACCCTGTTGGCCAAGGGGAACCTCTCTTAAAATGAAAGGTATTTGCAGCCACAGGAATGACTCTTGCCCAATTAAAAAAATTGGCTGCCAAAGACTCTTATAGCAAGGGGTTAACTACCCCCCTCCGCCAGGCCTGGAGAAGTACCACGTCACCACGGTGCTATCCTCCTTCCTTGTGCGGCTTGCTTAGACGTCTTATGAGCCCATCATAAATGATGCCCCTTTAGCTGGACACCCGGGCCAACAACGCACCTTGTCCCTACTCCAATGGCATTTTTGTTGGCATTGAGCAAAGACACAAAGGCATATGTCAGGGGCTGCATGGTATGTAAAGAAACCAAGACACCCCGCAGTGCCCCTGTTGGTCTTTTACAACTGGCCCCATTGCCACAAGGACCTTGGCAATGAATAAATTTAGATTTTATATTTGAACTACCCCCATCTCAAGGTTATACATCCATCCTGGTAGTCATAGACCAATTCTCTAAAATGGCCCATTTCATTCCTTGTAAGGGGTTACTTACAGCACCGCGTACAGTGCAATTACTAGTACAACATGTTTTCAAGTTACATGGTCTTCCCCAAACCATTATCTCCGACAGGGGGTCCCAATTCATTGCCCGGTTTTGGCACCCCTTGTTCGCTGTTGTTGGTGTCCGGCTCACATCCTCCACAGCATATCACCCACAAGCAAATGGCCAAGCAAAATGCACCAATCAGGCACTGGAACAGTACCTCTGCTGCTACTCAGACTATTTACAAGACGATTGGGTAAGTCAACTACTCCTTGCGGAGTTTGCGTTCAATAATGCGCCCAATGCATCTCTTGGATCCTCCCCCTTTTTCACTATGTATGGTTACCATCCTTGACTCCTTTTTCCTGAGTTCCCCGCTGTCAAAGTCCCAGCTGCCGGGCCATGCTGCATCGCCTACGCCAGAACCACGCTTGTGCCTGGACACTGTTACAGAAGATCAGACAACAATATAAAAACTTTGCAGATCGACACTGGAGGTCAGCTCCGTGTTTCACTGTCGGTGACCTTGTATGGGTGGATAGGCATCACTACCCATCCCTCCATCCTTCTTCAAAGTTAGATGATAAATATATGGGCCCATTCCCCATCCTTCACCAAGTAAATCCTGTTATGTACCACGTAGCTCTCCCACCTCATGTATGCTGTCACCCTGTGTTTCATGTATCCTTACTTAAACAGCACTTTCCCCCTCTCTTTCCAGACCTGGAGCCACCCGCGCCTGTGCCGCCTGTCACAGCAGCCCCCGAGTATGTAGTCAACACCATATTGGACTCTAAAGGTTCTCGAGGTAGGGTTTATTATCTTGTGGAATGGAAGGGCTATGACATCTCTGACCGCTCCTGGGAATTGGCTTCATCCATTCATGCCCCGCAGCTCCTCCGCCGCTTCCATGCCTACTTCCCCTACAAACCTGGGTCAGCCCTGTGAGGGGGAGGGCCCTTGGGGGGGGTACTATCAGGAACGGCTACCGCCGGCCCTGGCAGCAGCTTGGCCACAGGCGGGGCCGTGCCAAATGAGAACCTGTTGAGGAGGCTAGGAGGGGGTGGGGTACCGCCTGCACTGCGGCCATAAAGGCAAACCCCTGCCCATTGCAGAGAGCGGCAGGATGGAGACTACACAGGCACCGTCAAGTAGCAAGGGGTGGGGCCAGTGGAACCCATGTGTTGCTCCGCGCGCATTCGGGGGCAAAGGGAGGTTGGGTGATGCAGTTAAAGGCAGGAACCGGCAGTGAACACATTGCCGGAGATCAGGTCACTGTGAAACCAGTCCCCTTGTGCTTAGAATGAATCACAGAAGTAGTGGAGTGAGCGGCAGGGCCGGCCCCAGGCATATGCCACATGTGCAGTCGCACATGGTCCCGCGGCCAGTTGAGGCCCCACACTTGCCTGGCTGGGCAGCAGGCTGCAGTCAGCTTCTCCTCCAATAAGTGATTGTTCCTCTCCTCCCTGGCTCCAGACCCCATCCCTCACCTGCCTCTCCCTCTTAGTAGCGCAGCAACAGCAGCAGTGAGGACACCCTGGGAGATAAGGCTGTTTGTTTACAAACAGCTCCTCCCCATGTGCTGATCAGAAGGTTGCTACCTTGTAAAGAAGGTTCTTCGAGATGGTTCCCAACATTCTCACAACTGGGATGTGCTTGCTCACTCTATTCAAATAAGAGACCACATGATGGTCTCGAGCTCCTCTGGTATAAAAAGCACTCTCCACCTCTGAATGACAGTCCCTTTCAACCATTTTAGAAATATAAGAAAAGAATTCCATGCAGGGATGGAAGGGTGGATGTTGTGAGAATGTTTGGCGCCATCTCAAAGAACCTTGTTTACAAGGTAGCAACCTTCTGTTCTTCTTCGAGTGGCTCCTCACATGATATTTTTACATGGCTCTGCTGGGTGGGGAGTCCGTGGGCGCACCAGTGCATGGGTGGGGAATGCACACAGCTGCACATGCATCCCCACTCACCCACCACTCATCCACACCCACATAGTAACCACAGTTTTCCCCGGTTGCTCTGTGCGTGGGGATGAGTGGGGGGGGGTGAGTGGGGATGCCCGTTAGATGGACGCGCATGTACTCCCCACTCACCATGGGTGCATGTACTGCATTGTTCACAAGGGTCTCCCACACCCATGAAAACACAGAAATCTGAGTGTTCATGGCTGGGAGGAGAGGCCCATGTAAAAAGGGCCACATTCTCACCACTGTCTTACTTATACTATCTTAGGTAGGAATTTAGGATGTAAAGAAATATCTATTCTGTCTTGGAAAATAAATCTGCAAATATGGTTCTGAGATTATTATGGCTGCTATTTCACTAACTCTTCTTAATGAAGTTATTGCTAACAGGAATACTGTCTTTAAACCCGCACCCCATAACCAGTTCATTTGCACCCCCATATAATCAATTCACGCTGCCCCGTGGGCACAAATTAAATGGTTATGGGTGGGGGCAGCGTGAATAGATTATATGGGGGCGGGGGCAGAAATGAACTGGTTATGGGGTGGGGGCAGCATGAACTGATTATGGGGGCACAACTGAACTGGTTATATGTCTCTTTTCATGGCATAATGCGCTTAATAAGCTAGCTGCATTTTGAGTGTCTGGTGTGTTTGATAGCAGCACCTCTGGACCGGTCACACTGCATGCGTGCACAAGGCACAGGTGGCACCGGCAGCAAGAAGCAACAGGCCCTGGAGGCCAGACTGGCTAAGCTCACCCCCTCCTCCAGTAAGGCAGTGGACGCAGTCAGTCTCTCTGTGCCTGCCTCACTGCCCGCTTGGCTGCTCCTGCAGTGGAACCACTCCTAGGGAGTGGTGGTAGATGCTCGGCTGGGGAGTGGGGGGAAGCATTGGGAGGCCATGCTTCTCCATGGTTGCTCAGAGGGGTGGAGAATGGTAATCCTTCCTGTCCAGAGGGAGTAAGTTTTATATAAATTTATACATTTGCATTATTAGGGGGGCCTAATTATGCAAATTAGGCCCCGCACCAAGACTTCGCACATGGCCTCACAAATCCTGGGGCCAGCCCTGGTAAGCGTGAGTGCGTGGAGCATCTGGTAGAGAGTGTCAGCAAGTGAGTGAAGGAGATAAGTGAGTGTGGGTTGTTGCTGGATTAGTGGTAAGCACTATCTTCCCCTTGTGTCAGATCCCTTCCTCCCTCGTGTCCCTGAGGGAATGGCTTGGAACCCTTACCCCTCTCCCTGGGGCTTATCCCTGTTGTCCTCACTCCTCTGCACCCTTCCCCCTGTCCCCAAGTCACAGTGTTGGTGTGGGTGTGTAGAGATATCAGTGGGAGTGTGGTGGGAAGTTCTGTGGTGGGTTCTGGCACTGCACCATGGCATCTCCCACCCCTATGATGATCTTGCCTCATCCTCTATTGGGGATTTAGGGCTCTATAAGATCCTGAGGGGTTGTTTATCCATTAGGGTCCTTCGAATCCTGTGGAGAAAGGAGGTGTGCTTGTGATCAAGGGTTATATGCTGCCCTTGACCCTGGGGTCCAGTGTTGTTGCCAGGACATATTCCTCCCACCGCAGGAGCTCGTGAAAATGCACCTCCAGCCCTTGCCGTCAGCTTCCATGCCAGGTCAAGCAACTCATCCACTATCTTCCTGCCCTGAGGGCCAAAATTGCGCCCCCAAGGATCTCGTCCAGCCTCCTGTGGAGACTCTGTACCAGAGGGGTCACCTGACTGAGGGTGGCGGTGGAGCTCCTCACAGTCTCCGTCATGGCCAGGAACGGTCTCAACACAAAGACCATGTTAGCTAGGATCTCCCATTCCATCCCATCGTACCCTGGAGGTGCCTCGCTGTTCGTCACCAGTTGAACCTGATGCAGGCCGGCTTTTTGCTCGAGAAGCCACTCAAGCATTGGGAAGGTGGAATTCCACTGTGTGGAGACATCCTGGATGAGCTGGTGTACTGGTGAGCCTTGCTCGGCCTGCTTCTCCCTGAGGAGCTCGCTGCCCTTCACGCTCCAGTTAAAGAACCCCTGCAGCTTCCTCCCCCACTTGATCAGGGAGCTAAGGGTGCCTGTCCCAATACACTTCTCCCCCAAGCTCAGAGTGTCCCTGACCACCAGGAGAAGGGTGTGTGCAGCGCAAGGGATTCTGGTGGAACCCCCTTCATGGACTGCCTTGAGTATATTGGTTGTGTTGTTCATCACCACACACCCCTTGGTGAAGGGCGCACCTGGCATGACCCACTCCCTCACCATGGCGGTCAGGGCTGCCTCAATGTTCCTAGTGATGTGGGGGCTGTCCATTACTTGGAGCCTGAAACAGGGCACACCTATACCCTGATTCAGGACCCCTACTGCTACTGGCAAATGCTGCCTCCAGGTCCTGCCACCAGTGTGCCATCACCACCAGGTATGCGTGCTGCACATTTCAACTGGACCACAGGTCTGTGGTGAAGTGTATGGTGCCCCACCCCCCAATCCCTGCTAGCTGCTCCCTCACCTGCTCCTTCAAAGCCCTGTACAGGTCTGGCACCACATTCTGACTCAGGGTGGTGTGGGATGGCAGCTTAAAGTGGGGGGCCAGGAACCCAATCAGCCAATTGAAGCCCATGTCCTCTACAATGGAGAAGGGCTGCCCATCCAGCGCAATCCTTTCACTCTACAGGCACCTGGCTTTCTCTTGAAAGCCACGCTGCCCTCCAGCTGTCGATGGTCTTGGCAGCTGCCCCCACCCCAGCTCCTCCATGGTGGACTGATGCTGCTAGTGAGGCTCCTGCTGCTGTTCTTCCCCCCTAGCAGGAATACTGCTCCTGCTGCTAGAGGCAGCAGCTGGTGCAGGACACTTGTCCACTGAAGGAGCCGGGCGACTTGCCGCTGCAGTCGGGAACCCGCTGGCATCCACTTCCCCTACATTCCCAATTAGCAGCAGAGTGCTGTGTCATGTTTTCTTGTGCCTTGCAATGGCATTTTTCACAAGGTTGGCGAGCACCTGCCCACGCTTCATCAGCTTATTGCACACAGTGCACTGCACCTTCCTGGAATCATCTGCCGACACCAGCTTGAAATGTGCCCAGACAGTGGATTTTTCCCCCCTTCCTGCCTTCTGGTCTGCCCCGGGTGATGCACTGCTGCTTCCAGCACTGCTGGGATGGTCAGAACTTGGTAGCAACACAGCTCTGGGAGGAGGGACAGCCAGAGCCTCAGATTCAGATATCTCCTCTGCAGGACTAGTGTCTTCTTCTGACTCACTGTCCTCATTGTGATGTCCCGTGAAGGGGAGTACTGGGACCCTGAGGCTTGACTGCCCACCATGCTACTGCCACTCTCCTCTCTGTGCCCCTAGAGCTGCTACTTCTGCTGCTACTCCTCTCCCTCCAGTCATTGTCCAGGAATCGGGCCCTGCCTCTAGCAGCCAGGGTGGGATCCACCAGCCCTGGACTACTGGGGATCACCTCAACAATAGGGGACATAGGTGACCCTGGAGGGACAATCGAAGCACCTGCTCCAGCAGCAGAGACAGCCACAGCCTCTTGTCCTGTAGGCCTTCCAGTGCCCTGCATGACACTGAAGGACGCTGGCAGTAGGCACCGCCGAATCACCCCCAGACTAGTGCCACTGCTGCTGGGAGATTCTGAACCCTGTCTCCCAAATTCATGCCTGCGAAGCTTGGGGCATGGTGATGGGCTCTGGCTGCTGCATGCTGCCATTCCTCTGGCACAGTCCCTACCACCACCTCTTCCATATGCCCCATTGCCCGCCTTATGGGCAGCAGACCGGTCTCTCCTACTTCCATATATATATATATATATATATATTACAAATTCAAATTTTTCTAATATTTTCTACACTAACTCTGACTATAGTATTAACTATTCTAAAATCTATGTTAGTAAATATTATATCTAAAGGCCAATCCTACAAACACACTCTAAAATATCAAAACTGAACAGTATATCTATCTCTATAACTTAGCTAACTGCTACTACAACTATGTATCTATCTACCTATAGACATGGAGCCAAACTCCAAACTTCCGAACCGCGTTCACACATCCCTAATGGGGAATGGATTGCCCATTGTCGCTGTTGGTTCTTCTCCCATGCAATCGAGATCAGCCACTGTCAGAGGACAGGATGCTGGGTTTGATGGGCCATTGGTCTGACTCAGGATGGCACTACTTATGTTCTTAGATATATTGGCCATAATCCTAAAATTTCTATTTGTTATTGCTATAGTCAAATACCTATTTGTGAACATGATGTTTCAGAACTGCAGCCTCTGGATGAAAATCTGGCTTCACTGGAGTCAATCGTCATTTTTACCCTTTTCTTCAGTCACAACCATTGTTATTCAGTGCTGGTGAAATAAGAGGAAAGGACAGGGCATACCATCTGGCCAATCAGAGGTATGTTTAGACCTGCTCAGTCTCTTCCACTGCCACCGAGGGTATTTTCAGACGTGACGGGGCCAATATTGGCCCCGTCACGGAATCACCTATTGATCCCCCGCCAGGATCCAAATGGCATGGCCAACAGATGTGCTGGCTGATCCCAGCGGGGTATCGGGGGAGGGGGTGGCGCGGCTCAATGTGCGGCCACACAGCCCCACCCCCCACACTCCCTGGCCGCCCGCCCTCTGGGAGGTGGGCAGGCACTTCGGCCAATGTTGCCGCAGTGCCTGCCCGCCCCCGTGGCATTGACCATGGCCTGGACTCAGCGGCGGGCATGGCCGCTGATTCCAGGTCATGGTCACGGGACAGATGTGATGTTCCCACGCTCAACCACGGTGAATTCCCCGTGGTTGAGCATGGGAACATAACGTCTGTTGGCCCGAACGCGAGCTTCCCACCGGGTGTTCACCCCTGTGAATCACGGGTGGGAATCTCTGACCACGCAAACGGCGATGGTCCAGGCAGGACAGCTGTTTGTCCTTAATGGTCCAATTTTTGAAGGACCCAGCTAACAATTAAGGGAAATCTTCATATGAGTTGGGGAAAGGGGCAGCGCATGGGCAGGGAAGCAGACCATAAAGGAAAAATGGAAGCAGGGTATTCACTGAGATTCATTCAAAATCAGAAACAGGGTATTCATCGAGACCCTCAAAACATAGAAATTTACCAATTTTCCAACTGTTTCCCACCATGTTTATCTATTTTTTGCAAGTTGAAGAGGGCTATAATACTATAATAAAATTCCCAGAAAGTGACAAAAAAATCCTGGAAAGTCCTGGAAAATGATGAAAAATCCCAGAAACTGATGAAAAAGTCCTGGAAAGCAACAACAACAACAAAAGTCCCAGAAAGTGACAAAAATATCCGGGGAAAATGGCCGAAGTGCAGAACCACTGGAAATTATTATTATTATTAGACATTTATATAGCGCCAGTCATGTAACCTGGTGCTGTACAGAACACAGAACTAGACGCGGTCCCTGCCTGTGGCTTACAATCTAAAAGACAAAGGGGGGGAGACAGGGAGAGGGGACAGTGGGAGAGACATGGGAGAAGACAAACATTCAAGCAGGTGAGAAGTCTCAGGTGCGTATGCTTGGCATGGTTACAAAGAGGTTGGTAGCAGCGGTCAGCAGAGGAGGGCAGACAGTAAGAGTAAGGGGAAAGACTAGCAGGCATTGGGAAAGGCAGCAAGGAAAAGGTGGGTCTTGAGGAGGGATTTGAAGGACCGGAGGGAGGAGGCAAGGCGGATGTGGGCAGGGAGGGAGTTCCAGGCATGGGGGGGCCGCGAGGGAGAAGGGTCGAAGGCGGTTAGGCAAGCAGGAGAAACGAGGGAGAGCGAGGGAGGGGACAACAGAAGAGTAGATGAAGTATTGAGAGACACTTGTAAGTAATCCCAAAAGGCTGGTATTTCCCTTCTGAATGGGAACACTTGCTCTCTTCTCATCCCTATAGGGAAGTGACCCAGTGCTTGACCCTTTCCATGAACTAAGCAGGCACAGCCATTCAAAATCCACAGTACAAGTGTGGTCTTGCAGGTACGTGGGGCATCAGTTGATCTCTGCTCATGGGGGCCTTGCTAGGGGGTCCACCCAGAAGGCATCCCCTCCACAATCCAAGCCAGATATCTTGGGCCAGGGTGGGGGAGGAATGTATTGGTTTGCTTACAGGAGGTTTAGCCTGGACTGTACTTCCGGTTGTTGTTATTTTATTAATTGTTAATTGTTAATTGTTAATTATTAATTATTATTATTATTATTATTATTATTAGTAGTAGTAGTAGTAGTAGTATAGCATTTATATAGCACCAGCAATGTAAGGCACTTTACAATTGTTAGAATGAGACATGGTTCCTGCCCTAGCAGGTTTATAATCTAAGAGAGACAAGGGAGAGGGGGGACACAAAGTAGGGGGGAGAAATAGAGGAAGAGACAAGGCTACATACACAAACTCGTGAGGTCTCAGGTGCATGTGCTTAGTTTAGTTTCAAAAATGTAGTTACTAGTGGTGGGACCCCGGGCCCATTACCGGCTACCGGATTTACCGGTTCCCGGTTCTGCGAAAACCGGATTCCCAGATTAAATCCGGTATGCCGGTACCGGATTTATTTCATTGGTTTCAATGGGGCGCTGTGTCCCCATTGAAACCAATGAAATAAATTAATTCCCTCCCCCTCCC
>QEPC01011272.1:942358-959070 GCA_003113815.1 Sphenodon punctatus
GGGCAGGTGAGGAATGGGGCGACCCATGGGGGGAAGAAGGGACCGGGCAGTGGAACACGGAGTGTTGTCGACCACACCCATTAGATTCCACTGCCGATAGGGGTACTCAAGGATGGGGGTGCAGGGGCCAGATATGGCAGGGGATGGGTGACAACCCATCTGCATTCGGGCAATCGCACCCAGCGCACTGGGGTGTGTATGCGCGGGGGGCACTGATCAGGGTTACGCGGCGGCAAGTCACATTTGGGGGGTTCCCCAATGCTGTGGAGGCGCAGTGACTCACTGCTGCACGAGTAAGGCCGAGGCGCGCCCCCTGTCGGGAGGGCACGCAGATATGTCTGCCCTCCTAGGGGAACATCTCCTCCAGGCTACTAAGGAGAAGGTCTGGAGTGACGAATACATAGACATATTCGCTCTCCTTTTTAGCGACCCGATCCCGGACCCTAACGACAAGGAAGAAAAGAAAGAAAAAGAAAGGTTTAAGAGGTCAAAAGCTGAGAGGTCGTGGTCCAACTGGACGGCAGCCTACACAATCTACATGGGAGTAACATTGATTAAATTCCCAGACCGTGGACTGGAGATGCTTAAGTACTCCGATATAGTATGAAGGGCGTTCGACACTGGGGGCCCAGGTGCGTGGCTGCGCTACGACGAGTCATTTCGGCGTAGGGCAGCCAACAACCCCAGGATAAGGTGGGACATTCATGCCCCAGATATTTGGCTAGAGTGCATCAGTTGCACTAGGTATACCCCACGGTCTGATAGCGGGCATATCCTCACCAGACTGGTGAACGTGCAAGGAGGGTCGCCAGCCGGTCAAGCATGACAGTACCCAGTGGGACCGACGTGCTGGGATTTTAATGATGGGGGGGGTGTTTTCGTGCCCAGTGTAGATTTAAGCATGCATGCACGCAGTGTGGAGGTGATAATTCCGCTTCAGCATGCTCCCGTTTCCGCCAGTATGGAAACAGAACACGGGGGCGTGCAAACACCAGACAGGGGGCCTCACGACAGGGTATGCCTTCAGCGGCGGTGGGCAAGGTCCCCAACCCCAGTCCGTTATAAGGCATTGCAGGCTACCATCCAAGATTACCCCGATAGAGTAACTGCAGAGTATGTTGTGGAGGGATTTGAACGGGGTTTCAGGATCCCAACAGTGGGCCCACAGTATCACCTAGGGGCAAGGAATTTGAAATCCGTTGTTGGAAATGAGGACATCATGCAGCAAAAAATCGCCAAGGAGGTGAATGAGGGTAGAATCCAGGGCCCCTTCGAATCCCTGCCTATGCCAACTCTGCGGATATCCCCTCTGGGAATCATACCAAAGAAGACCCCAGGGGAATTCCGCATGATTCACCACTTGTCCTACCCCAAGGGCGAGTCGGTGAATAATGCAATACCCTTAGAGCTGTGTTCAGTGCGGTACGCTTCATTCGACTCGGCGGTCTAAATGGTGCATGCCTGTGGAACATCTGCCCTACTCGGGAAGTGTGATATCAAATCGGCATTCCGCCTCCTGCCTGTACACCCTGATGACTTCGAGCTGTTGGGCATGGAGTTCAGGGGCCAGTATTACTTCGACAAGGCGATGCCCATGGAATGTTCAATCTCATGTGCGGCCTTTGAGAAGTTTAGTATGGTATTGGAGTGGATCACGTGTCGACGCGCACGTGGTGGCCGGATCACACACTATCTCGATGATTTCCTCTTCGCGGGAAGGGCGGGCACCTCAGAGTGCAAGCAGGCAATGCAGGCATTTCAAGAGGTGGCAAGGGAAATAGGGGTACCATTAGCGGAAGAGAAGACAGAAGGCCAAACAACTAAACTTACCTATTTAGGCATAGAGCTCGATACGGAAATGTCCCTTTCGAGACTCCCTAAGGACAAATTGAGGATGCTGGGTGAGGCAGTATGCAGAGTGGGGGTAGCAAAGAAAGTGACGGTTCATGAATTGCAGTCGCTTCTAGGCAGCCTTAATTTCGCCTGCCGAGTCGTTGCCCCGGGGCGAGCATTCATGTCCCAGTTGTACGCCCTGGTAGGGAGCGACCATCCCCCTCATCACCACATCCGGGTGACAGCGGAGATGAGGGAGGATTTGGTGACCTGGGAATCCTTTCTGGCAGGCTACAACGGGGTTAGCTTCTGGCGGCAGCAACTCCTGGTGGAGGCGGAGCTCCAGATACACTCGGATGCGGCAGGGGGCACGGCTTTGGAGTTTATTTCAGGGGAAAGTGGTGTGCGGCCCCCTGGCCAGCCACATGGGTCGAATGTGGGATAACACGGGACCTCACATTCCTGGAATTTTTTTCCA
Source organism: Sphenodon punctatus (assembly GCA_003113815.1). Lineage (NCBI taxonomy): Eukaryota > Metazoa > Chordata > Lepidosauria > Sphenodontia > Sphenodontidae > Sphenodon > Sphenodon punctatus. The sequence goes on from QEPC01011272.1 coordinate 944,670, forward strand.
TCGTAGTGGCGGTGGAGCTGTGGGTAGCTGAATTCGCCAACAAGAAGGTTTTATTCTGGTGTGACAACATGGCGGTCGTCCATGTTGTTAACAAACTGTCTTCCAGATCGCAGAGGGTAATGCGGCTGGTGCGGGCATTTGTCCTCAAATGTTTGAGAGCAAATATCTTATTCATCGCCAAGCACGTCCCGGGGATTGCCAATGGCATCGCCGATGCCCTTTCTTGATTTCAGGCAGACCGCTTCCGCCAGCTGGACCCTGAGGCCAACGAGGAACCCGACCCATTCCCGAGGGACATGTGGAGCCTTGGATTGTAGAACTTTACCAGGCAGTGCAGGGATCCCTCATGCCCAGAACCAGGCGGGCGTATGAGAAGGCTTTCAGCGAATTCCAGGAATTCAGGTGTCAAAAAGGGTGGGACACAGGTTTCCCCATAGCCAAGGGGTGCATATTACAGTATGCCATGCAGTTGCGGGCGAAGGGATTGGCCCCAAGCACAATCGCGGGGAGAATGTCTGCCATCACTTTTACGAGTCACCTGGCCGGACATCCCTCCCCTGATAATGGTTTCTTCATGATTCGTTTGAAGGAGAGTTGGGCCCGCCAAGTTCCCCCTAGTCAGGATACCCAGGCTTCAATCACGCCGCCAATATTGCTGGCCCTCACAGAAGTGTTGGAAAAGGTCTGTTTTTCCAGCAGGGAATGCGACCTTTTTACCGCGGTTTTCCGCATTGCTTTGTTCGGAGCCTTTCGTATTGGCGAGATGGTAGCCGACTCTCAAAGAGACAGGTCAGGTTGAGAATTACAGTTAAGGGATGTGTCGTGGCACGGAGATACCCTCATCATACATCTGAGATGGTCCAAAACCGATCAGAGGGGAAGAGGACGGTGGGTTAGGTTGCGCCTGGCCGGGGACTCCCATATCTGCCCCGTCCGGGCAATGAGGACATACCTGAAGGCCCGCCCCATGGTGGTGGGTTCACTTTTCTTGCACTATGACAGTTCCCCATTGACACGGTACCAGTTTGGGGTGGTCCTGAGCAGATGTGTGAGTTTGATAGGGCTTGACCGGGGGAGCTACAGTGCTCATTAATTCAGGATAGGGGCGGCATCGATGGCAGCAGACATGGGTTTATCGGGTGAAAGGATCCAGGTAATAGGGAGATGGAGATCATCTGCCTACCGATCTTATATAAGGGAAACCCGACCACGTGTCAGCCGACTTGGCCTAGCATCCCCGGTGAGTTATTGACTTATGTTATATCTTTTGCAGAAGCACCAGTGAAACAAGGACGATGCATTGTGTGGATCATCGGACACAGCATCGTCCACTGGGCAGGGAAGAAGGCCACACGCAGCGGGTGGGGTACCCAGCTGGGCCTAAGTGATCAAGCTAATATTTTCTGGGTCGGTAGGAGGGGGATGCTATGGGAGCAACTCCTTCTGATGTTAACAGGGACACGGGAAACCTGCCCGGCACCCGAGGTGATGGTTATTCACCTTGGGGAAAATAACCTTCCCAGAGTAACGGGGCTGGGCCTGACAAAGCAGGTGAAGAGCGACCTGAAGGTAGTGCAGGACAGGTTCCCGGCATGCACCATCGTATGGTTGGATATGCTTCCTAGGAGGGTATGGGCTACAGCAGAGCACCCGGGTCGGGTCGACCGGGCCAGATGGAGAGCCAATGCCGAAATCGGGAATTGGCTACGGCAAAGAGGGGGTCAGGTGATTAAGCACGTTGATATCCGGTACGATAGGGACGAACTCTTTAGAGGTGATGGAGTTCACCTATCAGACGAGGGATGTGAATTGTCCCTTGGGGTCCTGAAGCAACAATTGAGGAGGTTAATCGGGGTTCTTGGTGTGGCGGCAAACCAGCCAAGCGAAGCTGGCGGTTTTGGTGGCGAGGGGCAGAGGTAAGCCCAAGGTTTGAAGTTACAAGGTTTGAAGTTATAAATTAGAATAGCATGGGTAGCAGCATCTCCTTCAGAGATGGGAAGGTCCATGGCATAGTCGCAACAGTGAGGCCCACTGTATGACCAACCCGAAGGGAGAGACGGATGGCCGCACCTGCTGTGAGGAGCATCTTCCAAGCAGCGGGTAATGGTGTTCTCAACCTTTGCTGAAATTAACCCCAGTTGTGGCAGGCACGAACAACCCGCCCGGCCTGGGGAAACCCGGGGGACTAGGCAGGGCTTAAGTTAATAGGAAAGAAGGAACAGGAGGTTACCCTCTCAATTAATGGAAAATGGGAAAGAGGTATGCACAGAGTGCGAGGACTGAGAGGAGAGGGGACCTCCTAAAAGGGGGTGGTTAATTAGCAGTTAGTAGTGGTTTTTAGAGATAAGGAACCCAGTTCATGAAGGGGGGGAGGCGGGAGGTGTGCCCCCATCCCCCCCTTCTGTGTGTAATATTAAATAAAGACTGCGGCCGTTTTGATCCCATTCGCCGTGTCCTCGTCTTCATTTGGGGGTGCGCCGACAAAGCATGAATAAAGGCCTCTCTTCCTTAAGGAGTCATTACCCCCTTATTATTTCTTTGCTGAAATTATCTCATTCGTGACACTGAAATTAGTTGCTTTAGAAATTAAGACAAAGTCTCAGGTGAGGGTTCAGCATCAGGGGTACCTGAACTATTCAGGAGAAAGACAATTTAGTCTTCATGAAAGTCTCCTTTAAGAATAAAGAGAGAAGGGGGAAAAGAAAACAGAAGATACCTTTTGTGTTGTCGTTGTCACCCCCCTCCCCCAAAATAGAACTGGTTCCAGATTCAAAAGCCATATGTAATTTGGTTTATTTTGCTTCTACTTTAAGGCAAAGTTCATTGTTTGTGATAGGTACTGAACTGAGCTCTGAAGACAATAATCACAGCCCAAGCGTTTCAAGAATAGGAGTCTGAAATTAAACCTCCCTAAACCCCTATTCTGAAACCCACACTTCCCAGGGTTTCAAAATGGGTGAGTACCTACAAGCTCTCACTGAGATAAAAACAACAACAATCCCCTGCCTTGAAAAATCGTGGGTCTACAAAACAGGTTTAATCTCCTCTTCGCTAGGCTACATATCTAGATCCTTCAACCTTTCTTCATTATAAAGTTCTTCCCCTATCCCCTGAGACAGGGTGGGTTATAAATTTAACTAGATTAAGATTCTTATGATACAGACTTCTTCCCTCTAGTAACTGCATGGAGAAGATCTTCTCATTTTGGTGAACACATAACATTCTTCCAGGCACTACATTAGCTGCTGATATGTAAAAGTAATGTTAGCATTTCCTGTGAGACTAGGTTCTTTTAATCCAATCTGGTTGCTGGAAATGAGAGAGAGAGAGAGAGAGAGAGAGAGAGAGAGAGAGAGAGACTTTAGGACATCATTCGACTACACAGCCACTTGTAAGGGTGTCAACTAAGGCTACACCATACGGAAAAAAAAAATCATGAGTATTTCCAAGTTTCTGATGATCAACCCCAAGTGTTCGGCTGGTCCTCAGTAACTCAGCCAAAAACTCAATTCTCGGTACTCGGAAAAATAAAACCAAATACTGAGTATTTTCTGAGTACTGAGTTCCCTTATATAGGACCAGGAAAAGCCCCATATGTTGCAGGGAAAGCCCCGTATGTTGCCCATCCGATGATTTACCCAAGTACCTAGTACTGTGCCGATTCTTCGGTTACTCAGTACTTGGTAAAACTGAGATGAGTACAAGATACTCTGTAAAAAAACCGAGTAATTTTGAATACCGAGTTTTAGCACTAGTGTAAACATACATGACGCTGGCCCAGTTATGCCTGGTTTGGCCTGGCTGTGTCAGTGTCATAGTGGACCATCTGTTTACATTCTGCCAGATGTCTGCCCAGTTCTTACCCCAGCCAGGTAGAAGCCAGGCAGGAAATATGGGCCAAGTACAAGCCAGGAACACAGTTTGTGCCTGACTCCCACCTGACTGAGGCAGAGTGGGCGAGCTGGGCAGGAACATGAGTTCCCGGCACAACTCCTACAGGAAATTGGGAAGTTGCCATGGTGGTGAGCCAGGGCTGCTTATAATAGGCAGCCATGGCTGACTGTCATGGTGGGAGGGGGGGCGGAGTGAAGTTGGGAACATGGCTGAGCGGATGCATGTCTCTTCCCTCCCCCGTCCTTGTTTCTTCCCACAGCCAGAGCATAGCCGGCCTAGGGAAGCCCTCCCTTGGGTGGGATAGATGTCCTGGAAGGACATCTGTTAACACCCCTAAGTGTGTCCCAGACCATGGTTTGGATGCTTTGCCTATTAAATGCATGCCTTCCCGTGTCGTGCTCTGTTTCACTATTTATATCTAAAGCTTAGGTTTGGTTATATGTTAAATCTGTCACATAGTATTTGTAAAATATGTTTTAGCTCCATATCCTAGAAATACATAAATTGGTTGTGTGATTTATGTAAATTACAAAACAGAAAATGCTTTCTAAATTAAGCCACTAATCTGTGATGTAAACATATTAAAATGTTGCAAAAGCCATTCGTTTCATGTACGATGACAAATGTCATACAGTAACTGTACAAATTGCTTTATTTTATATTTCTGTCACCTGAAGAAAGAGTAATGCACTGAAAAGAGAAAATTATTCCTTATGTGATTTCATTTCTTTTAATTCAAAAGTACATAGCTTAGCTGTGAAATTTGTGCTTTTATGCACGGTGCTTTAACAAATTAGTGAAACCGAACAAACAAAAAGATTATTTCCAGGCTTCTTTTAAAGTGCTTTTAGTTCTGAGTCTTTTCTATTTACTAAACAATGGCTGCATAACACATGGTAAGATTATCCACTTAAAAATACATTAAGGAACAGATCTGCAGCTGAGCTAATGTTTTATTTCCAGATTCATGTATATACAGAACCATGCATAAACACACACACACACACACACTCTACAGGTGTAAACCTCAACACACACATTTTAATGGGTGTTTATAAGTGTGACAAAGGCCCAGTAGAGTCCACTTTGGCCCAGCTGGGCCAGTATCATGGTGGCAAGTTTGTTTTGGATGTGCCAGATGTGGGCCCGGTACAAATCCGGCCCAGGTTAGCGGTCAGGCCAGAAATGAAGGCCTGGATCAAAGCGGGCCCACAATCTGTGTCTAGTTGCCGCCCAGCTGAGCCACAGTGGTTAACCAGGCTGGACCGTTTAGTCTCAGGATCACAGGGCTGTTTAAGCGAAGCATTCAGTGATTATAATTCTGGGATCATAGAAAAACTCTGGGATTACAAAACCCCTTTTTCATGGTTTTGTAAAATCTGGTTGTTAAAGAAAACCGTGATTAGGTCCATCTAAATGACTACCCCAGGATAGTCAACTATCCCAGGATTAGTATCACAGAGTATTATGGCAAGAGCTGACATTCTTTCCGTGCAGTTCTGCTTCTAAGGTATCTAGCAGTACATGACTGTGGGGTGATTGTAATGCATTGTTGAAGGTTGACATAAGTAATACAGAGCACCAACTTTAAATATGTGTAGAATAAAGAGATGAGTCTCCATTTTCTTCAACTCAGAAATCAGAAAAGAAATAAAGAAAATCAGATTTTCTTCAATCCAAAAAATCAGTGTGTGAGTAGAGACAAAAAGCACCATGGGATTGATATTCATTCTGAGTATTCTCAAACCGGGATAACAGCAATGTGCTGGTCATTGAACTATCCCATGATGGATTTCAATACGGAATAGAAATGTCCATGTAAAACACATACCCCATGTAATCCCTGGGTAACAACTCTGGGATAATTTTCTCCTAATTCTGGGATGAAGTGCCTGTGTAAAAAATGCCCTAATAGGCAGTCATGGCTCTCCATCATGGCAGGGGAAGTGGGGTGACGGCAGAAGAACAAGTTAGGAATGGACGAACAGAACCGGGTTTGGAAATTCGCTTCGGTTTGGAAATTCGGTTCGGTTCAGTAGTTCAGTTCGGTCGGCCGAATTATTTGAGTTCGGTCCGAACTCCGAACTTCTGAACAAAGTTCAGAAATTCAAACCCCATTGAACAAAATAGAATATTATCTTTTAGGGATGGGCGAACAGAGACGAGTTCAGAAATTTGGTTTGGTTTGGTTTGGTTCAAAAATTGAATTCGATTTGGAAGTTTGGTTAGGTTAACCGAACTGGTCAAGTTCGGTCCGAACTCTAAACTTCCAAACCGCGTTCGCCCATCCTTAGAACAGGTGCATGACTGGGCAGCCACATGTCATTCCCCTTTCCCTTTCAGGGCAGGCTGCAGGGATGTGTGTTCCCACAGCCGAAGCACACCCAAATTGGGGAAGCTCTCCGCACTCCGCCAGGTAGAGTTACCGGACGTCTTTCAAGCCAGTTAACACCCACTATTGAGAGCAGAGCTAAAACAGATAAAAAATCTTGTAGCAATGTGTAATACTACATACCCGATTTTCAGGTAGCATATTGATTACCCCAACAACCAGTATCCATATACCAAGATGGATTACCGACTCCCTGAAATACCAAGTGTTACCAAGTAACCGACTTTCATTTTACTGATCCATTATCATGTTGCTGTTTTAGCATCTTCCCAAATTTTTGTCATCATGCACACACACACACACACATTTAGGCCCCTTTCACATACGTGCCACCCCCTCACACGTGTGTGTGTGTGGAGGGGCTATGCAAACACTTTGGCAGGTCCGGGGGGGATGGGTGGACGCCAGTGGGAATACCGTGGGTGGGAGTGCATGCACACTCCACCCATTTCCCACGCACGGAGTAATGGGTTCCAATGCCGGTTGTTCCATGTGTGGAGATGGGTGTGCACCTGTGGGAATGGGCGCACACCCACCTCCACTCACCACAGGTTAACACTCACCCACCCCACAAAGACCCATTTAAAGAGAGCCCAAGACGGGCCATTGAACCTAATGCTGTACTAAATAGTACTTCTAAGTACTCGGGTTGAATACTGAAGTTCAGGATAATCAGCCTGATTACTCGGTGGCACTTTGCTTGCATTTCCAAAGTTTCAGAATTCAGACTTTGAATTCTGGACCTCGGAAAACTTCAGGAAATTTTGAAAATATCCGAAATTTGTTGCAAAGTTCTTGAACTCACAGCCAAAGTGCTACCCAGAAAAGCACTACCCAGAAAAGCAGGCTAGCAAGAGTGGGACAATTGATCCCGAAGACAACCCCACAAAAGTGCAACTGCATGCAGAAATAAGAAAGACCAACAACAGCAGTGTACCCACAACATGGCCAACATTCAGCAGGGAGTGCACCCACTAGGAATGTGTGAACGTGGTTTGGATGTTCGGTGTTCGGCTGTTCAGATGGCAGAATAGCTTCTTCAGAACTGGAGACTAGCATGCAAGCCTGCAATACCTGGACAAGCAGGGGTGCCAGCCACTCAAGCCCCAAGACCCACAGTCAGGGTTCTGGGGGCTACAATCCAGGCAGGGAGGACTGTTGTTCCACTTGTTTGCAAGTTTCCCACATCGAGGCCAACCAACCTGCAATGCCCAGCCGAGTAGGGGTGCCAGCCACTGAGCCCTGGCAGGGCCTCTGTTGCTGCTCCACTGATGCCAGCCAGCTTACAACACCTGGCCAAGCAGGGGTGCCAGCCACTCCAGCGCTAGGATCCACCATCAGAGTTCTGGAGCCTACATTCCAGACAGGGAGGTCTGTGTCGTTCCACTTAATTGTCTTCAAGTTTCCCATATCAAGGCCAGACAGCCTGCAACACCTGGCCGAGCAGGGGTACCAGCCACCCAGCCCTGGCCAGGCCACTGCTGTTGCTCCACCGATGCCATCCAGCCTGCAACGCCCAGCCAAACAGGGGTGCCATCCACTACAGTCCCAGGACCCACCATCAGGGTTCTGGGGCCTATGTTCCAGGTAGGGATCACTGTGTCATTCCACTTTATTGTCTGCAAGTGTCCCACATCAAGGCCAGCCAGCCTTCAATGCCCGGCTGAGCAGGGGTGCCAGCTACCGAGCCCTTGCCAGGTCTCTGCCACTGCTCCACCGATGCCTGCCAGCCTGAAATGCCCAGCCAAGCAGGGGTTCCAGCCACCAAGCCCTGGCTGGGCATCTTCCACTGCTCCACTGATGCTGACCACCCTGCAATGCTCAGCAAAGCAGGGGTGCCTGCCACTCCAGCCCCAGGACCCACTGTCAGGGTTCTAGGTCCTATGTTCCAGGCAGGGAGGGCTATAATTTCACTTCATTGAGAAGATTCCATTCTAGTCCCTGGACCCACCATCAGGGTTCTGGGGCTGTCATTCTGCTCATGGGGAGCTGTCATTCCACTGCATCAAGATACAGCCAGCCATTCCAGCCCCAGGACCCACTGTTAGGGTTCTGGGACCTAAGTTACATTCAAGGGGAGCCATCATTCCAGATCATCCAGAAGCTGCCACTCCAGCCCCAAGACCCACCATCAGGGTTCTGGGGCCATCATTCCGCACATGGGGAGCTGTCATTCCACTGCATCAAGAAACAGCCAGCCACTCCAGCCCCAGGACCCACCATCAGGNAGCCACTCCAGCCCCAGGACCCACCATCAGGTTTCTGGGTCTGTCATTCTGCTCATGGGGAGCTGTCATTCTGCCACATCAAGAAACAGCCAGCGACTCCAGCCCCAGGACCCAAATATGAAATTGCACACCCCTAGTAGCTAATTTGCTACCTGTGGGTAATACCCAAAGTTGACGTCAGGTGCCCAGCCAGTAGCAGATTATCAAATTGAGTGCCCAATTACCCCAAATACCAGATATTGCCATTATTGAGTTCCCTATTTTACATTTTACTAATCGATTTCAGTAACAGATAACCAGAAAATCAGTACTGGAAATTGGTACCAGAAACTGGAAATTCAGAATCAGAAACCAGACATTCTGTATCAGAAATTGGAAAACTAGTAGGTCAGGTAGCCCACTGGGCACTAATCAACACTGTTAACCACGAGTTGTTGGTGACCTGCCTGTGAGATTTGACCAGGGTGGGCGAGACTGTTTTGCAATGTTCTGCTCCTATCTGATATATAGGTCCCAGGAGGTGGTACTTGGGGATTGTACATCTTCCCCGGGGGGCCTCCTGTGTGGAGTAGCACAGGGTCCATCTTGACCCCGCTTCTGTTAAATGTGTATATAAAGCCACTGGGGGAGGTTGTTCGCAGGTGGGGGGGTCCGATGTCATCAATATGCAGACAATATGTATTTGTCTTTTTCATCAGACCCAGGCCCAGAAGTCTCCTTGGTTTCCCAGTGTTTGGCAGCTGTGGGGGACTGGATACCTCATCCAGCCTGTTGAAGCTCAATCCCGACAAGACAGAGGTGATGTTGGTTGGTGGGGCTGGTAATCTGTAGGGATGGGCGAATGCGGTTCAGAGGTTCGGAGTTCAGCCCGAACTCGACCTTTTCGGATGACCGAACCCAAATCCGAACTCAATTCCGAACGCTGAAATGACCGAACAGTTTGGTCAGTTCGGATTGTGTTCGGGTGAGTTCGGGTAGCTAAAATGACAAAAATGTGGTCGCTGGAAGGCCAAATTTGGCAGGGAGGTGGAGTCAGCTGAGGAGCAGACTTCCAGGTACCAGCGGTGGAGAGGCTTGGAGTAGCAGTCAGCCTGTGCAATCACCATCCATTTTCACCTCAGACCACTGGCTTCACAATCTGTGATTGGCGACAGGCTATGCTGCATGGAGTCAATGGGGATTGCATTGAGACGGAGACTTCCAGGTACCAGCGGTGGAGAGGCTTGGAGTAGCAGTCAGCCTGTGCAATCACCATCCATTTTCGCCTCAGACCACTGGCTTCACAATCTGTGATTGGCGACAGGCTATGCTGCATGGAGTCAATGGGGATTGCATTGAGACGGGCGCAGTAACAAACAAAACTGATTGCCTCCCCCCTTCCCAACACCTTCTGAGCTACTCACTGTTCCTTAACAGCAGGCGTTTTCAGAAGGCTCCTTCTCTTCCAGCAGTTTTTGTTCCTTCCTATTCCTAATCCATTGCAATCCTCCTCCTATTTCACCCATCCAACCCATTTACCTCCATATTATCATTTATTTACATGATTTTAGATAGATTTAGATGTTATTTTTTGTTTTTACCCCTCCCTGTGTTCTCTGTGTTTAATCTTCCTCCCTCCCTCCCCCNATAAAGTGTAGAAATAGATATCTATAAAAAAAGAAACAGCCACTCCAGCCCCAGGACCCATGGTCAGGGTTCTGGGGTCTACGTTACTAGCATGGAGGGCTGTGGCCAATATGTATCTAGAGGCTGTCACTCTAGCCCCATGACCTACCACCATGGGTCTGGGGCCATCTTTCCTCTCACAGAGGTGATGTCATTCCAATGCACCAACAGCCAGGCACTCCAGCCCCAGGACCCGCCCTCATGGTTCTGGGGCCAAGTTACAGGCAGGGAGGGCTGTGGCCAATATGTATCTAGAGGCTGCAACTCTAGCCCCAGGACCCACCATTATGGGCCTGGGGCCATCATTCCTCATACAGAGGTACATCATTCCACCACATCAAGAAACAGCCACTCCAGCTCCAGGACCCACCATCGGCTGTGGCCAATACCTAGAAGATGCCACCTTAGCTGCAGGATCCACCGTCATAGGTCTGGGGCCTTCATCCCTCACACAGAGAGCCAATTTTCCAAAGCATCAAGAAACATCCACTTCAGCCCCAGGACCTGCCGCCAGGGTTCTGGGGCCAAGTTACAGGCAGGGAGGGCTGTGGCCAATACCTAGAAGCTGCCACCTTAGTCCCAGGACCCACCATCATAGGTCTGGGGCCTTCATCCCTCGCACAGAGAGCCAATTTTCCAAAGCTTCAAGAAACAGCCACTCCAGCCCCAGGACCTGCCGCCAGGGTTCTGGGGCCAAGTTACAGGCAGGGAGGGTTGCCACCAATATCTTTAGGCTGCCACCTTAGCCCCTGGACCCACCATCATGAGTCTGTGGCCATCATTCCTTGCACAGAGAAACAGCCACTTCAGCCCCAGGACCCGCTGCCAGGGTTCTAGGGTCAAGTTACAAGCAGGGAGGGATGTGGCCAATATCCAGAAGCTGCCACTCTAGCCCCAGGACCCAGCATCATGGGTCCAGGGCCATCATTCCTCATACAGAGAGACAATTTTCCAAAGCATGAAGAAACAGCCACTCCAGCCCCAGGACCCACCACCAGGGTTGTGGGGCCAAGTTACAGGCAGGGAGGGCTGCCGCCAATATCTTTAGGCTGCCACTCTAGCCCCTGGACCTTCTGTCATGAGCCTGGGGCCATCATTTCTTGCATAGAGAGACTTTTTCCGAATGCTCGAACCGAACTAAACACGACCAAACCAAATGGCCGAACCTGAACACGGCGAATGGAGTGAACGGCCAAACTGAACGGGCGAATCGAACCGGACCAAACGGCCAAACCTGAACCATGACCTGTTCGCTCATCCCTAGTAATCTGAGGGAGGGCAATCGCCCCCCCTTATTGGGGGAATTTGCCCGTCATTAGCTCCAGCTGTGTGGAGTCTGGGGGTGCTCCTGGATTCATAGCTGCGCCTGGATTTTCAGGTGTCGGCTGTGGCCAAGGGCGCCTTTCGCCAATTACATCTGGTGAAAAGACTCCACCCCTTATGTCTCAGACTCCTATCTCACCAACATCATCCATGTGTTTTTTATCTCAAGACTGGACTACTGTAATGCGTTCTACATATGGCTGCCCTTGGTGACCGTCTGGAAACTTCATAACACCAATGCTCCAGGCTCTGTACTGGCTGCTGATTGTGTTCCAGGCCTGATTCAAGGTGCTGGTTTTGACCTTTAAAGCCTTACATAGTTTGGGCCCTCCTTATCTGAAATACCAACTCACACACACACACACACTGGTTCCTGGGGCGGCCTCTGTGGTAGTCTGGGGATGCCCTCTTAGAGGTCCTGCATTATCGGCGGTTCTGCACGGATAGGAGGGAATTCTCAGCGGTCACGCCATCAACTCATCCTCCCTCTCCCTCTCTGTTGGGGTTACCCAAGGCTCTGTCCTGGGCCCTCTCCTCTTTATACACCCTGTCCCTTGGCAAAGTCATTGCCTCCCATGGCTTTCAATATCACCTCTATGCTGATGACACTCACCTCTCTCTCTCCACCCCCTCTCTCTCCCCTTCTGTCCAAGCTTGTCTCATCAACTGTATCTCTGATATCTCCACTTGGATGTCCCAATGTCAGCTCAAGCTCAACATGGCTAAGACTGAACTCCTTATCTTTCCTCCCTACCCTTCCTCTCCCTCTTCCCGGAAGGGATTGGCAAACAAATCGCAGTTCGGGTTCAGCTGTTCAGTTCGGTTCAGTTCAGTTCGGGTGTTTGGGTCATTCGCTGAGTTCAGGTTTGGCCATTCAGTTTGGTCAAGTTCAGTTCGGTTCGGCCATTCTGAAAAAGTATCACGAGAGTCCATGATTGTGCCGGAAACTGGAAATTTGAGTGTGTGTGGAGCTGTGTGTCGAGCTCCGTTTGACTAGGTGACTGTTCGTTTTGTGAGTTTTGGCTGTTTGGGTTGGGTATGGCTGTGTTGTTTGGTTGCTTGGTGAGTGTTGGTGTGTGTGGGTGACTGTGTGTTTTGGCTGTGTGATTTAAAAAAAAAAATGAAGAAGACTGAAGTGCTGATTCCCCGACTGGGGGACAATTTTCCACTGAAGGAGGAGGAGAAAGACGTCGCTGGCCCTAGATCTCTGGTGGCGCCTGGTTCCCCGGATGAGGAGCAAACGTCAGGCTGAGGAGGTGCTGCCACGTTTCTAAACTTTTTTTTTACTTTGAGGACAAGAAAGGCTCTATCCGTTAGAGCAAGCTCACTGGCATGCAGGGGGGTGCGTGGGTGGTGGGCATCAGTCAGGCACAAACAGTGGGCATCAGCAGGTGGCAGCAGATGTCTGCCACAGAGAGAGAGGGTACTGTAGTGTGGGAGGTTCTGGCATGAGCAGCACCCCCACCCAAACTTGTGCCAGACTCGCAAGGGTCTCCACTCTCCAGTTGCCATCCCATTCCCTACGTACCCCCAAATAAGGGCAGGGTATTTCCAGCCAGGGTCACATCTCCCATTGCTATCCCTAGCACCCCAAGGAGGGCAGGATTTGCACATGACAGCCAGGGCCTTTCTACTAGTTGCAATCCATAGCACCCCAAGGAGGGCAGGGTTTGCACGTGCCAGCAAGGGTGTCATCCCTCTGCAGCACCCTAAGGAGGACAGGATTTGCACGTGCCAGCCAGGGTCACATCTCCTGTTGCCATTGCTACTAGAACCCCAAGGAGGGCAGGATTTGCATGTGCCAGCCAGGGCCTTTCTAGTTGCAATCCCTAGAATCCCCTAGCACCCCATGGAGTGCAGGGTTTGCACATGCCAGCCAGGGTCTCTCCATTGCCACCCCAAAGAGGGCAGGATTTGCACGTGCCAGCCAGGACCTTCCTAGTTGCAACCCCTAGCATCCCCTAGAACCCCAGAGAGGGCAGGATTTGCACGTGCCAGCCAGGATCTCTCCATTGCTATCTCAAGCACCCCAGGGAGGGCAGGATTTGCACATGCCAGCCAGGCCTTCCTAGTTGCAATCTCTAGCACCCCCAAGGAGGGAGGACTAGAGGCATCATCATAAATGCATGATATTACTTTGGTGTTCTTAATGTGTTCCCATTTCAGAGAGGAATCAGATGCAGGCCCCAGCACTGGTGCCAGGCCAAGGAGGACCCCTAAGCTGAGGTTGCCAGTGACACCCCCAGACATTCGACGGAGAAGGTCAGATGTCTGGAGGTTTTATGAGAAGGGTGATGGAATTGCCATGTGCAAGGTAAGGCATGGGGACTGGAACAACTAGGAATGAATTGCCCTATGACCTGTTAGGAATGGAAGTCCCCTGCAGAGAGAGATTGCATGGCCACCCAGTCCACCCTCTTGTGGAGACAGAATGCAGGCAGGGCTTGACAGACCATTGGTTTGACACAGTATGGCACTTCTTATGTTCCTATATTTTTATGCTCTTTTTAGTTCTGCAAGAAAAGATTCTGGCTTCAGAAGGATGGGACCACATCGGAGCTCATCGCCCACATCAAAAAGAAGCATGGCCTGAGAGTGAGGCGGCAGGCGGAGGACTCTGGTGTGGCCGTGGAGTCTCAGCCCCAGCGCCAGAAGAAGGGGAGGAAGGCAACCCCAAAACAACGCCATGTAAGCCTTCCCCCACTCCAGCCCCGCTGTGGAGACCCCCAGTCCCCGGAAGAATGCTGAGCCCAAGGCCTTTCAGGCCAAGTTGGAGAGGCCCACCCAGGACTTCGTGGCCAGCTTGCCACCCCATGGAGAATCGCCTGGTGGAGCAGTTCCAGGCATTCCAGGTGGAGAAGAAGAAGATGGAGGCATCCGGCCAGTACGTCTCCGCCAA
>QEPC01011272.1:974863-1002842 GCA_003113815.1 Sphenodon punctatus
TCCACAGCTGCAATAATGGCTTCCAATATTGCCTGTTGAAGTTGTAGTTGTGCCTTTATCTCTTTTAATTGCTCTTTTATATTGTTTGTATATTCATCTTGCTTCCCATTTAAATCCTGTGACAGAGTTTCCTTAAAGGAGATAGATTGACTATTTGTGTACTTGGAATCAGCCATATTTTGCACAGGAGATATTAAAGGAATATTTATATTACTAGGTGGAGCCTGTTCTGTGGGAGTAATTGTATCTTCAGTTAAATCCTTCACACATGTCGTCTCCCCAGGCCTCAATCAGTCCCTTACCCCTGGGCTACCCTCTGACCGATCTTCAAGAAAATCATTTCGTTTTAACTGCTTTACTAGGGCCCTAGCCCTTGTGATCATCCCTTCATTTTTCTTATATTTTGACATACTTATACGAGGGTAACAATTACTTTATATCACAGACTGTATGACCCTAGTCCCTTCCAGTAGAAATTGGGAGAATCACACTCATTCCAGGGGATAAACGACACCAGATATTAGCATCTAAGCCACCAGAGAGCAGTGACACCAACACAGTTTTACCTCCCTTAACCACTCTCCCTTCCCAGATCCAAGCTCCTACTCCTGGCCACACAGTCCTTTATGTATTGCCCATCAGTGTCTAGTCTGTATGCGCCACTACGGCACAGCTATAGCATACACTTTTGGTTATTCCTTACAATTTTACAGCCTCCATCCCGAATCTACTCCCGGTTCAGCTGGCGGGTAGACAGGATGCAATTAACAGTCACAGCCAGATTCTGATCACTCAGGATGAACGAGAGTCCAAGCCAGTCAAAGTTCTAGCGGGGGCCTGT
Organism: Sphenodon punctatus; assembly: GCA_003113815.1. Classification (NCBI taxonomy): domain Eukaryota; kingdom Metazoa; phylum Chordata; class Lepidosauria; order Sphenodontia; family Sphenodontidae; genus Sphenodon; species Sphenodon punctatus. Next base: position 975,705 of record QEPC01011272.1, read on the forward strand.
TCAACACTCCCAACAACCTGCCAGCAGCCATGTACACCAGCGATTTACTTTACTTCCAGCAGCTGCCACGGCTTGTACACGGTGATAAGTCCTCAAGATCCAGCTGTCCACACCTCGCAGTAGCCAGCAAACACAGGGGGATGCCACCGCCACCTCAGCCCCGGATACGGCCCCGACAAAGGCCAACACCCTTAGGTGTCGCCCAAGGGCTGATGCCCAAGGGACCCCAGCCCCTGGATATATATACCTGGACAGGGAGAGTAGCCAATGAGGGCTGGGCAGTCCACTCCACCCCTAGCTGCTCCCTCCTCAGGCTGCTGGACACACAGGCCACCAGTCTGGTATTCTGAAACTGGGTGAATACTCCGCAAACTCGTTGGTACTTGAAATGGGGGATGACAGCTGTGGTCAATAAAAATGGCAGGGAAGGGGAAGTGGGTAGGGTACAGGGTATGGAAGGGGACAGCAAACTCATCAGGAAGCAACTCCGGCGCTCCTTTGCTGTGTAGGACTGCCTCGTCCGGGAACCGGCTCCAGCACACCTGTGTCCATGCTGTCCAGCAAGCATGATGGGGGGACTGCCCTGCCAAGGAAGTGATTGCAGAGCACCTTTGCACATGCTGTCAGGGAGTATGCTGGGAGGGGTAGCGTAGACTACTTCTCCGAGCATGCTCTCTGACAGCATATGCAGAGATTCTCCACAGCTGCTTCCCAGCCAGGGCAGTCCCCCCAGCATGCTTGCAAGTTGCTGGACAGCATGGACAGAGATGTGCTGGAGCCAGTTCCCGGGCAGTAGAGTCCCACACAGTAGAGGAGTGCCATAGCCGCTTCCTGGTGAGTTTGATGCCCTCCCCCCTCCCCCCCAGGGCTGGCCTTACCACAGCGCAATCTGGGGCTGCTGCCCTGGGCCCCATTCTTTCTGAGGGCCATGCAGTGTCCTCAAGCTGGGTCTCTTCAGTTTAGAAAAGAGAAGACTGAGAGGGGACATGATAGAGGTTTATAAAATCTTGAGTGGTATGGAATGAATAGATAGGGAACAGTTATTTAGCCTCTCAAATAGTACTAGAACTAGGGGACACTCCATGAAACTAGCTGCCGGCAGATTTAAAACAGATAAAAGGGAAGTACTTTTTCACTCAACACATAATTAACTTATGCAATTTGTTACCAGAGGACGTTGTCAAGGCAAGTAGTATAGCTGGGCTTAAAAAAGGACTTGATAAGTTCTTGGAGAGTAGGTTCATTAATGGCTATTAAGCAAGTAGCTTATGGGATGAACTTCTCACTGTCGGGAGCTGGGAGTGAACAACGGGGAATGGATTGCACATTGTGATTGTTGGTCCTTCTCCCATGTGATCGATATTGGCCACTGTTGGAGGACAGGATGCTGGGCTTGATGGACCATTGGTCTGACTCAGTATGGCATTACTTATGTTCTTATTTTCACCAGGACAGGATCTGGGGGCACCACTCCTTCTCAGTGGGGCCCCAAACATGACCACCTTCAGAGCACTGCAGAGGTTGCCACCAGGGTCCCCACATTTTACCTTTGCCCTGGGCCCCGTAAATCCTAAGGCCAGCCCTGGGTCCCCCTTCCCTGCCTCTTCCCTTTCCCTCTTCCCCTTCGCTGCCACCAGCCATTTTCCCTGACCACTGTTGCCCTCTCCCCCTGCCTTCTGAGTACCGAGGAGTTTGCCAAGTACTGGGGCAATTCCTCAGTCACTTGAAACTCAAGGATGGGGATACTCAGAGAAAACCTGTGTAATCTGAGTACCGAGTTGCAGCACTAGTTGGAGGCTAGCTTGTGATCCACCAGTAGATCAGGATCTACATCTTGATCTTCTGTACTTTAAACTAATGCACACACACATATGTGTAGCCCTAAATGCAAGATCCCCAAATGGGGCCACTTCCTCCTGTATGTACTAGCCCCCAACCTATGAGGTCACAGTTAACCTCTCTCCCATGCTGGTCTCAGACAACACTGGGTGTTTTTACATGAAAGCGGGGGAGGGGGGCGCGGTCTTTGGTCAGTGTGTGTGGGGCTGGTGTGGGGCATTCATGTACAGGTAATGCATGGAGAACACTTCACATGGGTGGCTCCCCGCATTGCTGTCCCATCCACACACCAGCCATACAGCCCCTGCACAGGGCACTCTGGATTTTTCAGGAATGCTCTGACAGGGACTGGGTGGCTGGTGCATGGATCACGGGAGCATGCCTCCCCATGCACCAACTTCAAACAAGTGGCTTTCCACATGGATGGTGGGGGAACCATGCGTGGATCTGTCTCATTTAAAAACACTCACTGCAGTGTTTGAGAGATCTAGTCCAGTATCCTAGCCAGTTTGTGTGAGTGCCTTTTGTTAGTCCAGATCCACACAAATCAGTCCCAGGTTTTGCACAGGACTAGGAGGCAGGGGGAAGTCTAGAGGCCAGTGTGGCTAAGGTTCATCTAAGTCGAAGCCTGCTCATCTTCTGGAGACGGTCAAAGACTTATATTTATCCAGGCGTTTAGCTGGCAGGGATAGGGGTTGGAGGAATTTGGGATAGGGGATTTGAATTGGTTTTTATTTGTGTATTTTAAAATTTATTATACATTGTAACAGGTCCTGAGCCCTTGGGCTAGGGTAGGATAAAATTTAAATAAATAAATTAGACCTTTATATAAGTAAATACAGGTAGGTGTTGTGAAGTTTAAAACCATCACCATGAATATGAAAAAATATAGCAATAACTGATGTTATGCATGTCACCAATAAGGGATGTACAGAAGGCTTTGTTTTAATTAAGAACCCTAAACTTTCTACAATGGATTAGAATTGTAGGCAAACATGCAAATATTCTACACCTCTCATACTCACCTTGACTGTACCCTTTGTACTTGAACTTGCAGACCTATTCACTTTGTAATCTTTCCTCATTGAATTGCTTTCTCCATCCAACATATTGTCTAGAATTGCCATCCTTTTTATTTCATGAAACTTAATCAGAATTCTGGTCCTTTGCTTGCTGTTTTCTTCATAGGCTCAAACTATTGCTCTTTGTCCCGTTTTCTTCTGATGCACTAGAACAGGGGTGGGCAACCCCAGACCTGGGGCCCAAATGTGGCCCTCAGCAGATTTTTATGTGGCCCCTTTCCAGTGCCTCGATCTGGCCCCTGGATCCATTCTCTACCCACAAACACAGAAAAATTGAGCTCAGGATAATGGGGCAGAGAGGAGAGCATGCACACAAGGATAAGGGACAGATCTAAAGCACAGATCCATGATCTGGTCCCTCCTTTTCTTGAATACACCTGTTAAGCACCCCCACTTCCAACCTCTGTGTGGCCCTCTGAGCTCATACTAATTTTCAATGTGACCCCTGGGACAGAAAAGGTTCCCCACCCCCTGCACTAGAAGATATTGGGCATCTTTAGACATAACAAAGTTTGGGTGTCAAAACCCCTAAGCATGTATTTTGCCGTTGTGTGTAAGCACCATAACAATCCCAACACCAATTTGGCCACCCATTGAACACATGATGTGAACACCATTGCATCACAAGGACAATTTGCGTGTTCCATCTGAACATGTGGTCAACGTTGTATCTAATGATATCACGTGGCGTGTTAGCAGGGGACCCGCTTCCACATGTGATTATTGGGGAGTCGGTACCCCAATATACGCTCAATTCTTAAATTTAGGGTAATTAGCTGAATTAGTTGAACTAGTGGTCCCCACATGCTACAAGGATCAGTCTGAGGTACGGGGTGCGCTCCCGGTCAGCTGGACTATCCCACCCACTTCCCAGATACACAGACAACTGCTTAAATACAAAAAAGGGGGTTTTATTTTTAAAAACCAAAGAAAGGAGACACACATACACACCTACCCTCCCTTACACAGATACACACCCACGGGCCAATCCTTAGGTGCTATACAGCTTGAAATAACCACACCACCCACACACCACCCTCCCTTGTATAGTCAATCCCAGGTTTTGCACAGGACTAGGAGGCAGGGGGAAGTCTGGACGCCAGTGTTGGCTAAGGTTCATCTAAGTCCACCCATCCACGAACAATTCACCCCACTCCCAGTCTGGTATTCTACGGGCTGGTGCACACTGCGTTGGGGGAAGAGGAAGAAAGAGGTAACATTCTCGGGGGAAAGGTATGTTACCTAACAGCAGGTACAACATGAGGAACGAGACAGCAGCGCTTGTGTGCTGAGATTGGGTGGTGAGCAAAAGACCTAATTGCCCCAGGATGGGCTGGGTGTCTAAGCAGCGTCACATGGTGAACACAGGGCCAAACCAGTGTTTATATCAAGCTCAAAACATACAGTCAGACACCCATTGATGTTATGTCTAAAGGCACCCATTGACTCAAAGAATAGCATCTCCCACCTGATTAACAGTTTGCATTTGTAGCTGAACAAAAATGTGACATTTGGCTTCTACACCATATATTAAGACAAGTTGTTAGTTTCACATTTTTTTCTGACACGAACTTAAAATGTCCATTAGTTTTAAGTGCCAAAAATATAATTAAGGGTGATTTGTATTAATGCAACTGAAAAGTGCTCTGTACAGATGCACTGCAAATCAATCAAAGCATATAACCTGTGGCAATTCAATTCTATAAATAAACATTTACTAGGGAGTTAAGAAAAACTAATTGCTGCATTATATGATGAAATTTAACCTTCTGAACCAGACTTTGGAATAGAGGAGAATTTGAATTTCAGTGCCATTTGATTTCTCATTATCAGATCGTCAAGAAATGGAGAATTGTCATTATAGCTCCTTTTAAGAGCTACCACTTTATGGAAAACTATTTTTAAAAATCCTATTCACAGTCCTTCAGAACATGAATATTATTTACTCTGTTTCTTAGTGCTCTCTTTTTGCTAAAGGATATCTGAATAAAAATAGAGGATCACTGTTGCCTCCAGTTTTTCTGCTCTTATACATTTCCCATCTGAAATGACAACCTTTTGTTAGTAACATTCTAGTTATTTTCATTAATTTAAACTTTATTACGTAGCCAATTAGTCCATTGCACACAATATTCATAAACCTCAATACAGATCCAAAATAATCAAAAATTCCCCAGATAAGGGATACAAATAAAAATAGAAATAAAAACTAAGAAGTGTTTCATATCCAAATCCACTCGAGCATCCCTACCTTAGACACTAACAATCTGATGTACATACTTGTTTAAACTTATAAATTTACTGGGATTCACCTTTCCTCAGCTTAATAATATGAACCTGCATTAAATATTTTGTTACCTTTCCCATAACATATGAGGAACAATCACCCAGCAAAATCACCCAACAAACAATCACCCAGCAAACATAAAATTCTGGTGTTCTTCCAGGATAGGAAGTAATTAATGGGAAAATATATTTATTATGTGCCTCAATAAAGAATATACAATCCAACAAAATATGACTCATAGTCTCCATCTTTCTTAACTTACATGGACAGAGCCGATCTGCCAAAGGGATACTGCTGTAACTATCTTCCCTCCACCAAAGCTGAGGGGAAGACATTTAGTCTTGCCAGGAAAAAAAGCCTCCTATCTTTTGGCATTAGTCCACTATTAAAATATGGCATTGGTGACAAAGTTTCATTCTTCATCAGTAGATAGTGACCCAGGTATCTAGTTTCCTCGATTGTAGTCGGGTTTCCTGCCTAGTATTATCTATCATCCTTTCTATTACCATTTTCTTAGTGCCTTTCTGTCGCAATAGGGAAAGAGCCATTGAGAAACCCATTTGTTTTATTATCTACAGTAGTTACCCATAGGTTCAGAGTCTTATCATTAAATACCAGTTAGTCCATTATTCACCACGAAAGAGACGCTGCCATTTTGAAGTAAATCCACAGCCAGTAGTTTATCATCCCGGACCAAACCTTCACATGTAGGGGTAGGAGACCACATTTCAAACAAAGTGCTAGGCTAATAACTCCACAAGGGGCAGTCAGCAAGGACCCGATAAACCCAGATTGGAGTTTCTCTAGACTTTTAATCTTGTCTAGTGCCCAGAATTGGGCTCCGTACAAAAATTGCGGCATGCATTTCTGTACAAATATCTTAATTGCTGGTATAACCAGAAAACCCCCCACCCCCTAGTCTTAAAGAAAGATATTAAAGATGTATTTAATTGTTTAGCCTTAGCCAAAATTTCCTGGGCATGCATAAACCAGCCTACATTAGATTGAAAAAGAAGACCCAAATATTTCTAGATCCGTACTTGTTGGATTTCATTTTTATCCATATACCATCTGTGCATTGTTTTCTTATGGGAGAAGAGCAGCACCTTAGGGTGTTTTTAGACATGCATGAAACTCACGGGGGTCTGATGCAATCGCTGCTTTTGCTGCATATTTTGTAAATGCGCATGGCGCATTTACAAGACGTGGCGATTGCATCTCCTCCTAATTAACCCTACTCTCTACTCTGTGATGATGGCACATCACAGATGCAGAAGTGAGGAGGTAGGAATCCATGGCCGGCTTGATACAGGAGAGAAGCGGCTTCAAACCACGTCAAACATTTAGACGAGAACGAAGTAAGGTGGCTGATTAAAGGATCAACTGCATTTTTTGTCTCTTCAAAAACCGCCCTTCGTCTTGTTATAGTTGAGTTCCAAAAAAATTATCCACACAATATTTCCCAAAAGTTTCTAGCTGTCTACATAGGCCCACCTGGGACCTTGAAAGCAATACAGTGTTGTCTGCATACAGCAAACATGCAACACATGTTTCACCCAGCTTGGGGGTGGTGGTGGTGGTGGTGAAAAGATGGGGATGTAAATTCATCTACAATATCGTTCAGATAAAAGTTGAAAAGTGTTGGTGCTAAAATACATCCCTGCTTGACTCCCCTCCCTTTTTTGATGTTATCTGTTAAGGCCCCACATGTATTCAGTCTGACCTTTATTGATGTATTCCTATATAACCTTTGAATTAAATTTAATAAACTCCGCTCAACACCTGATGCAGTCACCTTTTGCCAAAGACGTTCTCTAGGAACCAAATGAAAAGCAGCCCGAAGATCAATAAATGCTGCAAACAACACTTTTTGAGGGCCATCATATTTCTGTATTAAATGTGAAAGTAAAACACAATGGTCATTTGTTGACCTTCCTTTACTGAAACCTATCTGCTCATTTTTTAGAATTTCATTTCCCTCTAACAATTTTTTTCATTTTCAAAAGTAAATATTTAGCATATAATTTACTAATTATACTAAGGAAGCTAATAGGCCTATAATTCTTATGATCTGATGGGGTGCTCTTCTTAAATATTGGAACTACTATTGACTGACACCAGTCCACTGGGATATTGCCAGAGGCATTTATCCCAGTAAACAAGGCAACGAACACTGGGGCCATTGTTTGCCCACTTTCAGCAATTCAGACGGAATGAAAGCCACCTCAGGCGCTTTGCCACTCTTCAGACATTCGATTAACACCATTAGCTCCTCAGAGGAAACCGGCTTGCATTCTGGTATAATTGGTAGCAGATCTATTGGATTTGCCCTCATAATCTCACTAGAGAAGAGTACCTCGAAGTGGTGCATCCAGTCTGAAGCTGAAACCTGGGAATTATCAGGGCTCGTCTTAGTTTGGCCTATTCCCCTCACCAATTTCCAAAATCCAGTAGAATTAGTGTCCTTGGAAGCTTTGTCTAGGGTCTCCCAAGAGAGTCTATAGAAAACTTTCTTCTTTGACACCATAAGCTTCCTATACACTCTCCTGCTATCTATAAGGTCCCTCAGATACCTGTTCCTTTGGGAATCCATGTATTTATGATATAGCTTCCTATGTTTTCTTCTTTCTCACATACAATCTCCATCAAAGCAGGTGGGGCTGGAACTCCCCCTGCCTTTAGGTTATGGTGTACTTGTACCTTCTTTAGTAATAAAAGGAACTATCCAATCAACTAGACCTTGGTACCGGGTCAACAGCTCTTCCAGAGATTTAGCCTCCGTAACTCCTTCTGAAAATTGAATTCCCTCAGGGGAGTACAGGTGCAATGTCATGTTGGTTTCCAGTTCTTTATCCTAATGTTTCCTGACTGTCCCTACCTGAATAACATCTCTGGGAATAGGGAGCGCTCTATACTTACTCCACCGGGATCTATCTAAATGCAATATTAAGGGTAAAGGGTCACTTTCAATTCGAGACCCCACCTCAAAAGATTTAACTAAAGAGATTATATTTGAAGACACTGCCATATAATCTACAGTGCTACAGCACCTAACAGATAAATATGTAAGTTCCCCTGGGTGTTTGTTCTGACAGCGTCCATTTAATACATACATATCTATTTTATACAACAATTTCGCAAGAACACCACCATTTTTAGTTATACCAGTATCCTTTGCCAGTCTTGTCACCAACAGGGATAGGTCCTTATCAAACCAAAACCCACCATACTGAAACAGATCTAAATCTTGGAATCCCATCTGGGCATTAAAATTTCTGCCCAACAGTAACATAGGGTGTTTTCAGATGCTACGGGCGGCCGGTTCACCACAGTGGATTCCCGATGGGGGTGAACAGAACAACCACCCCCCGGGGTGAATAAAAGCCCCGAACAGACGTGATGGGACCGGGACCACGGCCAGGAATCGGGCTGCCAGATCACGGCCTGGGGCAGCACAACAGACGTGACGCCGATTCCCTGCCGTGGTCAAAACACCCAGAATCCACCAGGCAGGGGTGGGACACAGACATGGCTGCCTGAGGGCAAACGAAGCCAAAAGGCACAAAAGACAATGCCCACACAAGGGAAATGGGAAGGGAGGGGGGAGAGGGAGAAGAGTCGGACAGGTACCACACACAGCAGGCACACAGGCAGCGGAGGCACAGCGGAACACACAGCACGAGCACACGCCCAGGTACACACACACACACAAGGGAAAGGAAGGAATGGAGGACACGAGCGGCCGGACAACATACAAGTCACAACAGGAGCAATGGGGGGGGCAGGACACGGAAGGGGGGGAAACCGCAACGGGGCAGGGCAGGCCACAGACACCAGCAACCACAACCCCCACAGCAGCACAGTCTGCACAGGCACCCCCAGAGCAACACAGGCAGTCTCAGAAAGGGGAGGCCCCAGGATCTCGGGACCAAGGCACAGCGGGGGCCCACAATGCACAGCGAGCCAGGCGGGAACGGTCCAGGAGGCACATGGAGACCCCACACCCGCAGAGGGGCCGATGGAGGGCAGGCAGGACAGCCAGGGCAGTGCTGCAGGTCCAAGGATGCACACACACCCCAAGAGGAAGCACCGAGAGCCAGTCCGGGGGTCCCAGAACCCCCAGGTCATACAAGCACCCAAGGGGGGGTGGTCAGCAGGTGGCAGCACCGGCGGGTGGGGACAGGTAGCTGGACACAGGTGGGTCAGTGAGGCCATGCAGAGCGCCGCACCCAGGCACCAGGGAGGGCAACTACGGAGGGGAACCCCGGGTGTGCAGGCAGACCGAGGGGTGGGGCCCAGAGCCACAGGCAGGGGAAGCAGCTCCCTGGGAATCAGGCTTCACTACAGTACAGCAGAGACATCAGGGAGGGAGCAGCCAGCAGAGACCAGCCCCCCCAGACAGGGGCAGGAGCCCACATGGGGGCAGGACACCGGGTGTCCGGGAGGAACACTGGGACTCACAGGCAGACGCTGGGGGCTACTGCGGGCCCAGGGGCCAGGCACCCCACCCGGTGAACCAGGTGGGGACAATGGATCAAGCCCCGGTGGTACCCCAGCAAGGACATGTGGTGGGCAATCAGGTAGTAGGCCTCAAAGGGATCATGCATGGAGAGACCCAGCTGGACGTCCAACCAGGACCACACCCCCAACAGGGCCGACGGCTCCACCGTGAAATGCTCTGACACACAGCAGGCAGCAGAAGGCGGCCAAAGAAGATGTCCCAGCTCCAGCAGCCGGTGGTACACCTCTGCATGGGTGCGCTGGAAACCACGCACCCCATGAACACAGGCCAAGTAGGACATGGCCAAGGTAGGGGCCCCCTCAGCAAGGCACACCGTGTAGGTGCCCAGGCTGCACACACACATCACAGACATGGTCTCAGCCCTGGACCAGGGCACATGAGAACACTGCTTGTCCGGGATGCATCCATCAGGGAAGCGAACCAGCCCCAGGGTGTCCGCATGCAGCCAGCAATCATGAGCGCTCGCCTCATAGCCAGAGTAGCACAGTCCAGAGCTCAAGTTCACAAAGGCACCAGCATGGCTGGTCGGGCTGCCCAGGAGCAGCTGCATGGCCGGGGTTTACCACAGGTCGCACAGAGACTTAGTCTCGCGGAAGGTCCAGATATGGGAGCCACATGGGGGTTGGGAAGTGGGAGCCCAGTGGATGGACAACAAGCCATGGTCCAGCTAGACAGGGAGAATAGCACCACAGACATGGGGGCACACATACCCTCCAGGGCCGGGCGGACCTCCGAAAGGTCCCAAGGACAGGAAAAGCAGCCACGGACCCCAACATTGTAGCACAACAGAGCGAGGCATGGGGTGCGGACTCAGCACAGCTGGTGAACACAATAGCACTCACATAACAGCTAATTGGGATGCCAAGGCCACAGTGTTGCAAACAGACATGGGGTGGGGGGTTTATGGGTGAAGGTATGCAGCTGCAAAAGGAGCGCACGGAACTGCGCACCCTTTCAGGCATGAGCACCCATGTGCAGATAGCATGTGTACCCATGGGCACGCCCACGGACCCATGCACCCTATTGGGGGGCCCGGCCAGCTGGGGGCCGGCCCCCGGCACGGCCGCCGAGTGGAGGGCCATAATAAACGTCCCACAACCCCCAGGGCCCCCACCACCATGGAGCGGGGACAGGGCCCCCACCTACTGAATGCACCTCACGCTCGTGGCCGAGTGGTACCACGACCACACCGAGAAGCTGCGCCTCCTTGCAGTGGAGGTGCACCTGGCCGCCCGGCTGCAGGTTTCCCTGGCCCAGAGAGCTGCAAGGGCCCGCAGGGCACACCAGGGGTGCATGAGAGCCCTTGCCCAGCTCAGGGCACAGAGGCTATGTGGAGCAGACTGGCAGGCCGTTAACCGGGCCTGGACCTGGCCCGCGGTGCTCCACGAGGTGGCCAGGCACCTCCTGTGGGTGAGGGAGATCATGTGCCATTCTGTTCAGCTTGATATGCCCATTGAGAGGTGCCTATGGGTCGTTGAGTGCCCACAGGGTTGGTAGGCGAGGGCGCTGGCCCAGTGGGATGAGGCAGCCTGGAGGGCCCACCTCAGGATGGACAAGCTCACCCTGCAGTGGCTAGTGGAGCTCCTTATGCCATGGCTAGAGTGACAGCACACCTCCATGAGGACCCCCATCCCCATGGTCCAGCGTGTGGCCATTGGGGTGTGGGCCCTGGCAATGCCCGACTCCTGCCAGTCTGTGTCCCAGCACTTCAGGGTAGGGCTCAGCACTGTCGCCTGTATCCTCTGGGATGTGTGCAAGGCTGTGGAGGGTGTGCTCCTGGAAAGAATGATCCAGCTGGTGGACCAGGAGGCTGTGATGGCAGGATTTGTGGCCAGAGGCTGCCCCAACTGCATGGCAGCCGTGGACAGCACCCACGTCGAGATCCTCCGCCCTTCCACAGGGGAGGCAGCAGAGTATGTGAACAGGCATGGGTACCACTCCCTGCAGCTTCAGGCAGTTGTGGATCACCGGAACCAGTTCATTGACATCTTCACGGGAAACTCTGGCTGCAGTCACGACGCCAGGACCATGACCATCTCCCCATTCTATGCCCGGATGTTCCGAGGGGATTTTGCTGGCATGGGGATGACCTGGATCAAGGGGGTACCGATGCCCCCCTGTATGCTGGGAGACCCTGACTACCCCCTCACCCGCTGGTTGATGAAGGTCTACCTTGTCGCACGGACCCCTGTGGAGGTGCTATACAATACCCGCCTGTGCTCCAGCAGAACCGTGGTGGAGTGAGCCTTTGGGGCCCTTACGCAGCGCTGGAGGAGTCTCGTTGGGCGCCTAGACTACACTGTGGAGACCTCCATCCTGGTGATCAGGGCCTGCTGTGTGCTCCACAATGTCTGCGAGACCAAGGGGGCAGCCCTGGAATACACCGAGTCCCACCGGGCTCCCAGTCCTGTGCCCCTGTACATGAACGCTGAGAACCCCAGGGAGTACCGTTATTCAAAACACACCCGGGACGCCCTGGTGAGACATATCGCCCGGGGGGCCCGGGTGTGAGGGGATCCCCTCCCCAACCCACCCCCTGGGGTTACCGGGGCCGGCCCCTGCAGGGGTGCGCCCCACCCTGTCACCCACATACGGGCCCTGGAGGCATACTTGTGCATATACATTTATTTCACCCGTGTGTACATGTGCAGCTGACACCTCTCCCTCCACCCCTGTAGTGCCCTGGCCCCTCTAGTGCCCCCCCTCACACTGCCCTCCCCCTCCCTCCCCCCATCCCCCTCATTTCCTGGGTCGGCCCCGTGAGTGCCTGGAGTGGGCCATAGATCCCTGTGAGCTCCCCTCCCCCCACTGTCTGTGTTCCCAGCAGTGTCCTGGGCCTCCTCCTGGTCCGGCAGGGGGGGGTGGCTTGGAGGAGGGGGGGCCGGGACCCAGGGGGCCCCCTGTGGTGGCTGCATCCTCCGGAGGCCGGAGGCACCGGGAGGTGAATGCGTGGCCCCTGAGGGCGCGGGGGTGGCTGGGGTGGCTGGCCAGGGGGCGGGGGCACCAAGGGGCCTGGCATGAGGCCCTGGGCAGGCAGGGTGCCCAGGGGCGCAACTGCCATCACGTAAGCACACATCGTGCTGGCATGCAGGAGCAGGGAGGTCCCAATATCGTGGGACCTATCCATCTTTGCAGAACGCTCCTGCACCATGCCTGTGATGGCCTGCTCCAGCCTCCCGAGCACCTCCACCTGCCTGCTGTGCTCCTGGCGTTCCCGCCTCCGCTCCAGGTGCACCTCAGCCTGGAGCCTCATGTCCCTCACCTCTGCCCGCTCCAGGGATGGCTTGATGGCCGCCTCCATCTGGTCCATGGCCGCTATCATCCTCTTCCCCTGTTCCGCTGAGGTCTGGACGATCTCCTCCACCTGGTCCTCCCTCCTCCTGCGTACCCATGCCCGGTGCTCCCTCATGCGCTGCAATGGGGCCACGGGCACTGGGGACACTGGCTGCTGGGGTTGCCCTGAGGGTATGGGAGGGTGAGTCTGATCCTGTCCCGGGCCCCTGCCCCCTGGCCACAATGGGGCAGGGGCCCTGCGGGCCCCTGGGCATCTTACCTGGCCCCTCCCCACCCCCTGACCCCGGCCCTTACCACCCCCTCCAACTGTCTGGGGACCCCCTCTTTGGACCCCGAAGTGCCCTCCCTACTGGACCACCTGCCTCACCTGGTTCCTGTGCCTGCTGGTGGGTCTCCTTGGCAGCTGCCTGCTCTGTCACCTGGGTCTGGTCCCAGGGTGTCCTGTGGCCTGAAGGAGAGGATGGAGGGTTGTGGGTGTAGGGGTGTGCGGTTGGGCGACCTGGGGCTGGGATCCCTCCTTCCTTGGTTGTGGGGGGCTGGGGCTGGGGCTGGGGCTGGCCCATCCATCCCCCCCTTGGCCCCTGACCCCGTGGGCCCAGTCCCTCTCCCCTCCAGGTCGGCCACTTACCCTCGATGTCTGTCTCAGATCCTTCTGAGGCTGGCCCCTCAGTGTGGGAGTGCTCTGCCATGGACCACTGGCTGAGGATGATGAGGGTGCCGGCCTCAGATTCCGATTGCCCGGCCTGGGGGTGGGTGCTTTCCTGGCTGCTGTCCGGGGGGGGGCTGCAGGTGCCGGAGGTCCCGGGGATTTCCTCCTGGGGGTCCGGGGCCCTGGAGCTCCTGTCAACCGGGGGGGTGGCGAGGGGAGGAGGTACCTCGGCCCATTCCCTGCCCTGGACCACAGCGCTCCCCACAAGCCGTGGGGCGACTATGGACCCCTTCATGTGCAGGATGCGGTTCAGGGCATAATAGAAGGGGGCGGTCCGTGCTCCGTGTCCAGACTGCCTATTGTTGTCCTGGATGGCCTTATACCCTCTCTTCAGCTCTTTGGACTTGGACCGGCACTGTGCCACTGTGTGCTGATGCCCCGCCACCTCCATGTCCTGCACTATGTCCTGGAACACATGCTCATTGTGCTGGTTGAGCACGAGCTCCAGCTGGTACTCCAGGGTACCCCATATCCTGATGAAGTCCTGGGTCTCCTGGAACCCCCACTGACCCCCTTTGTGGTACGCCTTCCTCCCTCTTCTCCACTGTGTTTCATCGTCGTCGTCCTCCTCCGCCTCCACCTCCACCTACACCTCCACCCAGGCTGGGCCGGTGTCCTCCAGGGGCTTGTCCACCCGGGCGCTCTTCCATGTCTGCAGGAGGCAGGGGGTGGGGGGTTTAGGGTTGGGTGTGTGTCCTGGCCCCTTGTGGGGCACCCCCTTCCCCCTCCTCCATGGCGGGAGCCCGGACTTACCCCGTGACCCCCTTGGTGCCCCTGCTCTTGTTTCCCCTTACCCATTTCCTGGGTGCCTCCTCCGCCCCCGTTCCAGCTGCTGTCCCTGGGACGTCATGTCCCGGCTGCTGCGGGTGTTGTCCCTGCACCTCCTCCATCGTCAGTACGATCCCTGGCTCCCCCTCCTTCACCTGCGCTCCCTCCACTGCTGCCACTGCCGCGTCCTCCACAACCGTCGCTCTCTCGCCCACCCCTCTCTTTCACCTCCCTCCTCACTCCATCCTGCCATGCTTCCCTGCTGCTGATTTCCCTTTAAATCTGCATCCGGTGGATGTGTTGTTGCTGGTTTCCTGGCAGCGATGCTGCGTGCATTGTCCACGGCTGGGGATCATTTTCTTTGGTTCCGCCCGGGGATTGGTGTCCAGACATTACTTTTTGTTGTTTCCCGGTGGGAATCTCTTTGACCATGCTTCCCGAGATTTTGTGCCGGGGAGCCCGGGAAGCATGGTTGAAATTGACCCCATGTGGGTATTGAGTGTGGTGAACATCTGGCGGCCGCCTAACAGACGTTCAGGGCTCTTTGGCCCCGCCGCAGGATTGAGTGTGGTTCACTGTGGTTGAGCGTGATCTCATAACGTCTGAAAATACCCATAGCCTCTGAGTGCAAGGCTTGGGAAGACTCCAAAAATGCCAATTACGCCGCCCAAAACTTTTCCTCATAACGCGAGGTATTTCTGCGGGGGGATATATATACAGATCACCAACAAAACCAAATTGGCTACTTGTAATACACTTCTGCAACCAAATGAAATCCCCCCTTGCTGAGGAGCTAGTTTAGCCTTTAAATCTTTTGAAATTAAACAGGCTGTCCCCCACTCAGCCTTCCCCTAGAGCCTACTAAGGCTGCCTTCTGCCAGTTAATCTCATAGCCAGGCAGGCTTAGCGTATCAGCACACCAAGTTTCTTGGAGCAATATTATATCGAAGTTGTCCAAAAAAAGAAGACAATTTGGGCCCTCTACTTTAGTCATCCATCCAGCCACATTCCTAGAAATTTTGCTTAGTTCTGGGGGCTCGTACCTCTGTTTTTGATTTGACTATAGGGACTAATCCTTGCCTTTCACCATCTAGAAAAACTTCTTTTCCATTCTTCTCAGATACCCATAAATCCTTGGCATCACCTGAGGCCCCATCATCCATATTCCTTGTGGGTAGTGTCAATTTCTGGGAAGGAGAGGTTACAAAAATCTCTGACCTTTCCAACCCCATTAAATCCCCCTCCTCCACTCTAGATCTCTCAGGGGTCCTTTTCAGGGACTGGTTCTCAAAGGCCCGAATATTTAACAGGTAAAACATTATTTTCCCTTGTCTGGACCCAGGATGCATCTTCTGAGTTCTCAAGGGCTTGAAACCTATCCCAACATTTACTCGTTGTCTCTGCCAAACTGATTCCAGGATTCCCAACATAAACCAGACCCGGTTCCAGTCCCCCCATTCTAGTTATTTCTACATCAGCCGATTGGGATGTAACAAACTGGGTGTTAACATACAGAATGTGAGGCAGCTGGAACCTGTTTAGTCTGTGGAGTCCTGATGCCACTGCCACCCTTGCGGGCAAAATTGGGAGCCCTTCAATTGGACAGCCCCCTGACAGTGGGGGCTGTCCAAGTGAGATCACTGGCGCACGCCTCCACTCCTCCCACCTGTCAGGTGGTTCCCCAAGGGACAGCGCTATCACTCGCACTCCCTTTCTTCTCCCTCCCCTCACGTTGACTGCCAGCTGAGAGGGGCACACTAGCACTGGCTCTAGTGGAAAGGAGAGTCCCACTGGGGATGGCTTCTTCTCTGACTGTGTCCTCACTTTCCATGGGCTCTAGTCTCTTTTTCTGGCCAGAAAGAAGATGAGCAGAAATCAAAGTCAGTGTGCAGATCCCGCAATCCTCTTGGGTCCTTTCCTGAATGGATAGTTTGTTTCAGAATCCACACAACTTCTCCAGAGAGGCTACACACTGGCTTTGATACCTGTTCTTTCCCTTCCTTCCAGGAAAGGAGAGCAGGGGGCATGGAAATGGGGGGGTCATGGTTAAGGAAGAAGCCTTCCCTGACCATGAATCCCCTTTCCATTGGAGCCAGCACTAGAATGCCCCTTACAGCCAGCTTGGAGAGGAGAGTGCAGGTTGCACTCCTGAGAGCCTCTAGGGACTTCTACCCTCTCCTTACCCAGCTGGCAGTCAGCTGCGAGGGGCACACTAGCCATGCCTCTATGGTGCTGGCAGACCCAGGGCTGTGGGGGGACCCTAACAAATAAGACCTGGCTCTGTGGGCACCTGTTTCTCTTGTTTGGACTGGGTTAAACCACATGGCATGCTCCCCCTTCCTGGGGATGACATCATGCAGCACTGCCCTGGAGCAGCCCAAGGACAAACATCTGGCAGCCACCATTCGGACAGGGAGTTGAATCTGGAGCAGAGAGGGGCCAATGGGTGGGCAAAGTAGCTGCATTTGGAAAAAGCAGCAGCAGGAACTGATGAACTCCAGGAAGCAGTCTTATTTTTATGTAAATATTTCTATTAATAAGGAATCAGACACATAATATACAGAAAATCTGCAATTTATAAAAGAAACACTGCTGAAGAGAATAATTTTAAAGTTACCTGTGAGGTGGCATTGCTGGCTTCAGATTTGGGTACATACCATATACAATAGATGCCCATTTCCATGTATATGTAACTTTGATCTCCCCTGTCATGCCACTGTGCTTTGAGGAGACAGAGACTGAAATATGTTAGGTTGGTTCAGAAGAATGCTTTGAAAACTCAGTAACCGACTCCTAAAGTTTGGGTTCACAAAGAGTAAATAATAAAACAGGATAAGTACAACATGGTGAAGGGCTGCAAGTATGTTTAAAAAGCAACTCTTGCACAATCTTGGTTTCACTCTGGGCCAGATTGTGTCACACATGTTCATATCAAGCAGCTTACACCAAGGGTTGACCGAGAGAGATTAATGGGATCCCTTGCAGAACTGGATTCTTTTCAGTATGAGTGAAAGTTCTGGAACCTGTACCTCAGCATGCTGCACTCTAGCGCTGAAACAAATAGCTAATTTCGTATTGTCCATGATCCACATAGATACTAACGAGGGGTAAGTTTTGTCTCTTTGTGTCTCCAAGTTTTGTGGGGGGGTTTGTCTTTTTCTCTTTCATAGGAACGTTTTTCTAAAGTGGTCACTGCCGCCAGTTCCCTGTCACTTTGAAAGGCTGGAAGCCACATCAACTCCCCCCCCTCCAGCAGCACCGGAGAGGGAGAAGTGGCCTTTCAAAGTGACAATGAGCCAGGCCAGCCATTGCAACTGGGCTAGCTCCCTGACATTTTGAAAAATCAGGTGTCACTCCCCCCCACCCAGTGCCTTACAGTTGGAGAGGGGTAATTGGCCTTTCAAACTTACAGTTTTTTTCAACATTGTTTTGTCTCTCAGGCACAAGCCAGCCAGCCTGAGAGGCAAAATGAAAATGAAATTAGCAAACAGAATTCTGTTTGCACTAAATTTTGTTTCTCCTCCCCCAGGTAACTCCATGAAAGGGGACCTCCCTGATGGACTGCTGGAGGGGCTGGGCAGGGATCCAGACAAGAACTGGCTGCACAAGCTGTCTGGATCTGCTGCAGCTGTGTCATTCTACTCTCCTCCCCCAGGTAACTCCATAAACGGGGACTGCCATGAGGGACTGTTGGAGGGGGCTGGGTGGCAGCTGAAGGGCACTGCCAAAGGACAAAGAGCCGTTGGTAGGGCGTTAACAGGTGGAGGCAGCTACTCTAATGATTGGGCTTACCATCACTCCACTGCCACTGCCAACCACCGTTGCCATTGCCCTGCTGCTGCCCTGTCGCTGCCGGAACCCTGGATCAGCATGGGAGCTGGGACCCAGTTAGTCTCACCCAGATAGGGGAGGGGCTAGAGCCCCCTGAGACAGATGTCCCCCCCTCCATTGCAGGAGGGGTGGGGATGGGGGTTGGAGGCACCTCCCAACCTCCGGTGACTTCCAGTGGGAGGGGGGTTAAAGGGACAGTGGCCCAGCGTAGCCTCAGGCCACGCACCTGAGGACCACGCCAAAGGTCCCTTGGGTGCGACCCTTAGGTGAGGGCTGGGGAAGGCTGGGCATGGGCTTTTTAGTGTAGCTGACTAGGGTATATACTAAGGGGATGGGGTGGTAATATATCCAGCCCCCCCATGTATATGGGGGGTGGGAAGGGGATTGGGTTTGGGAGGATTGGGTACTGCCCCCTTTTGAGAGAGGGGGGTCTGGCCCAATAAGGGTAGGAGGTTTCGGTCTCCCAGTGAGAGGGGGTGATTGGGGGAGGGGAAAAGGGTGTTGGGGAAGAAAGAAGGGAGGGAGGGAACGGGGCTGGCGGGGAGGGTGTGTCCTCGGGGTCTGGCGGGATGGCCACTGGGGGGGAGGGAGGGAGCCGGGGGGTATCCACAGCCATTAGGGTCATGATGGGCAGGGTAATTATGGTCTCTCTGGGAGGCAGAGACCAACTGTGGGGAGGAACAGACATTTAGTTCCTGTTCCCTGTATAGGCCCCCAAGCAGGTGATACAGGGATCATGATTGGAGGAGCCCCTGGCCTGGAGCTGTTGCTGTTAAATGCGAGGTCAGTTGGTAATAAATCAACAATGATCCGGGAATTGATCCTGGATCAATCAGCTGACCTCGTATGTATTACAGAGACCTGGCTGGATGGGGCCAATATTGGCTGACCTTATTCCAGCCGGGTACTCTGTGCAGCACCAGCCTAGTTCAGAGGAGCAGAGGCAGTGTAGCCATTGTTTTTAAGGACACTTGGTCTATGAGGCGATATCCTGTACAGACCATCTCAGGCATGGAGGGGGTCCACCTTGTGATCAATTTGGTGGGACACAGATTGGGGCTGCTTTTGCTATTCCACACACCTACCTGTACTGCAGCAACCCTACACACTCTAGCGGAATTAGTATCGGAGGTGGTCTTGTGATCCCCGAAGACTTTGGTCCTGGGAGATTTCAATATCCATGCCGATGCCAGTTTAGGGGGAGCAGAGCATGAGTTCATGGACACCATGACAACCATGGGATTGTATCATAGGTTTAAGGGCCCGACACATGAGGGGGGAACATACTCTTGACCTGATGTTCTGCACCAGCCTTGAGGCGGGGGATTCAGTGGTGGAGGATGTAGTGGCTTTACCCCTGTTGTGGATGGATCATTACCTCCTTCAGACCAGTCTCCTTGAGCATGTCAGCCTCCGGAAAGGTGTGGGGTCAGTTCGTTCGGTCTGCCCCCGGAGACTTATGGAACCAGAGAGGTTCTGGAATGGTCTAGGGGAAATGCCTTCCAATCTTGATGATTGTTCACTTGATGACCTCATTGCCTTCTGGGACAGCTTGATGGCTGAGGCTATCGACCGAATGGCTACCAAGCATCCGCTTCTGGAGAGCCGACGGTGGGGGTCACCATGGTTTATGGAGGACCTGCGCCGGATGAAGCAGGATGGACGGCAATTGGAGCACTGGTGGTGCCGGACTTGTGCTAAAGCTGACCAATTGCAGCATGAAGCTACTTTAAGAGGTTATGCTGTTGCAGTGCAGGCAGTAAAGAAGGAGTTCTTTGCTTCCCTCATCGCATCTGCAAAATCATGTCCAGTGGAGCTTTTCTGGATGGTGCAGAGGCTTATCAGTTTGGCCTCTATCTGCCTGGATCTGGAGTTTTCCAGTGCCCACTGTGACATCTTTGCTGATTTTTTTTATGGATAAAATCGCCCAGATTCACCACGATCTCAATGCTGTATTTAGGACAGTGGATGTATCAGAGGTACGGGAAGCCCTGCCATGTCTGTTGTTGTGGGATCAGTTTTAGTGGGTGTCGTCTGCTGATGCGGCAGATATCTTTGGGACTAGGGATGGACGAACATGGTTCAGAAGTTTGGAGTTCAGCCTGAACTCGGCCTGTTCCGACGACCGAACCCGAATCTGAATCCGAACACGATCTGAGTGAACCGAACTCAAGTCCGAAATTTGAAACGACCGAACAGATCGTTCAGTTCGGATCGCGTTCAGGTGAGTTCGGGTGGCTAAAACGTGGTGTAGTGTAAGGTCACTTGTAGGTCAAATGTGGCAGGGAGGGGGAATCAGCTGACTCAGCTGAGGAGCAGACTTCCTGGCACCAGGGGTGGCGAGACTTGGAGTAGCAGACAGCCTGCCCCATAACCATCCCTTTTAGCCTCAGACCACTGGCTTGGCAGTCTGCAATTGGCCATGGGCTAGGCTGCACGGAACCAATGGGGCTTGCGGTGAGGCAGACACAGAAAGAAACAAAACTTTCTGCCTCCCCCCTTCCCAATACCTTCTGAGCTAGTCACTGTTTCTGAACAGCAGGTGTTTCAGAAGGCTTCCTCTCTCCCAGCAGTTTTTGTTCCTTCCTATTCCTAATCCATTGCCATCCTCCTCTTATTTCACCCATCCAACCCATCAACCCTCATATTATTCTCATTTATTTAGCTTAGCTTAGATAGATTTAGTGGTTATTTTTTGTTTTTACCCCCGTGTTCCCTGTGTTCAATCTTCCTTCCTCCCTCCCCCCTCCATTGAATCCTTTTCCTCTCCCATTCCATCCCTGATTCCCTTCCCCTGTTTGTTTTTTTTCATTCAGAGTAGTATTATTAGATTGATTTAGGTTTCATTTAAGTTTTGTACCCCTCCTCGTGTTGATTGTGATTCCCCTCCATCCCACATAGATAGATAGATAGATAGATAGATAGATAGATAGATAGATAGATAGATAGATAGATAGATAGATAGAAGACAGTTGTAGGAGTTAGCTTAATGATAGAGATAGCATTTAGTGATTTAGTTTTAGTGTTTATAGGAGTAGTCCTGTGTACTTATTAATCCATTTAGTTCATATCATATAGAATAGTTAATACTAGTTAGATTTAGGATAGATAGATAGATAGATAGATAGATAGATAGATAGATAGATAGACAATTTAAATTAAAAAAATATAAAAACATTATTTTGGAGGGAGAAATGGAGAAGGGAAGGAGAGGCCGATCTGCTGCCCATAGGGGAGGCAATGGGGCACGTGCCAGAGGTGGGAGGGGCCATTCCAGGGGAGCAGCAGCAGTAGTCAGAGGCAGAGCACATCACCCCCCCCCAAAAAAAAAAACCTCAGCCGCCCTGCTTTAGGGCAACAGACTTCAGCGGCTCAGCATCACCTCCTGGCAGTGCCCTCCTCCACTGACATGCAGGGCACTGGAAAGCCTTCAGGACTTGAGGCTGCATCTGTCTCTGCTGGTGGTGGTGCTGGAGCAGGTGCTGGGGCTGATTCTGATGTTCCTCCAGGGCCACAAATGTCCCCCACTGTCGAGGCGGTCCCCAGCAGTCCAGAGCTGGTGGATCCCACCCTGGCTGCTAGTGGCAGGGCCTGATCCCTGGGCAATGTCAGTAGGGAGAGGAGTAGCAGAAGCAGCACTAGCAGCTACAGAGGGGGGCACAGGGAGAGTGCCAGCAGCATGGTGGGCACGGGGAGTCTAGACTCAGGGTTCCAATACTCCCCTTCATGGGATATCACTGTGATCACAGACAGTGAGGAAGAGGCAGACGCTAGTGCCACAGAGGAGATGTCTGTACCTGAGGCAATATCTGACCCTCCTCCCACAGCTGAGTCACCAGTGCCACAAAGTTGTCCCCCTCCCAGCAGCGCTGGCAGCAGTGCATCCGCCGGGGCGGCAAGAAGGCAGGAGGGGGGAAAAATACTCAGTCTGGGATGATTTTAAGCAGGTGCAGGCAGATGATACCAGAGAGGTGCAGTGCATGCTGTGAAATAAGGTGGTGCAGCGTGGGCAGGTGCTCGCCAAACTTGGTACATCTACAATGGTGAGGCACCTCAAGGCATGCCACAGTGCTCTGTTGCTCAGGGGGAAGGCAGGGGAAGTGGATGCCAGCGGGTTCCCTACTGTAGCGGCCAGTTCCCTGGCTCCTCCAGCAGACCAGCGTCCTTTACCAACTGCTGCTGCCTCTAGCAGCAGGAGCAGTATGGTGGCAGAACAGCAGCAGGAGCCTCCCCAGCAGTGCCGTCAGTCCACCATGGAGGAGATGGGGTGGGGGGATCTGACCAGGCCATCGTCAGGGCGCTGGCTTCCAAGGGAAAGCCTAGTGCTTGTTGGCAGAAATGATTGCCCTGGATGGGAAGCCCTTGTCAATTGTGGAGGACAAGGGCTTCCAGTGGCTGATTGGGTTCCTTGCCCCCAACTTTAAGCTGCCTTTCCGCTCAACCCTGAGTTGGACCGTGGAGCCACAGCTCTACAGGCTTTGAAGGAGTGGGTGACAGGGCTACTTGCAGGGGCTGGGGGGGTGTCACAGTCCACTTCACTACTGACCTGTGGTCTGCCAGAAATGCCTAGCATGCCTACCTGGCAGTGAGTGGCAGGGCCCAGAGGCAGCGCTTGGCAGTGGCAGGAGGGGACCTGAAGCAGGATATAGGTGGGCCCTGCTTCAGGCCCAAGTCATGAACAGCTCTCACACCTTGAGGAACCTCAATGTAGCCCTGACCACCATGGTGAGGTAGAGGGTCATGCCAGGTGTGGCCTTCACCAAGGTGTGTGTGGCCACGGACAACGTGGCCAATTTACTAAAGGCAGTTCATGACGGGGGCTCCACGAGCATCCCTTGCACCACACACACCCTACATCTCATGGTGAAGGACACTCCGGGCTTGAGGGAGAAGGGGATTGGGCCAGGCAAACTTAGCTCCCTGGTTGAGTAGGGGTGGAAGCTGGCGGGCTTCTTCAACCGAAGCATGAAGGGCATCCAACTCCTCTGGGAGAAGTAGGTCGAGCAAGGGTCCCCAGTGCACATGCTGCTCCAGGATGTCTCCACCAGGTGGAATTCCACCTTCCTGATGCTGGAGCGGCTTCTTCAACAGAAAGCAACCCTGCATCAGGTGGAATTGGAGACAGTAATTGAGGCACCTCCAGGGTCCAACAGGAAGGAATGGGAGATTATTGCTCACACGGCCTTTGTCCTGAGACCATTCCTGGCTGTCATGGAGACATTGACCAGTTACACCGCAACCCTCAGTCAGGAGTCCCCGCTGGTCTATAGTCTCCGCAGCAACCTGGATGAGATTCTGGGCATGGGGGCGGGATCGTGGCCCTCAGGGCATGAGGATCTCAGATGAGGCGATTGACCTTGCACGTAAAATGAAGGCAGGGCTGAGTGCGCGCTTTGACGAGCTCCTGCGCCAGGACGAATATGTCCTGGCAACCATGATGGACCCCAGGATCAAGGGTAGCAAGGCACGGGAGACAGCACTCTATGGCCTCCGGAAGTGTGCGCTGGTGCAGAAGGTCCGGCAAGCAGAGCGGGCCATGCAGCAGGACGCCCCTGGGGATGGTGGGAGTGGGAGCAGCGACCTCTTCCAGCCATCTGGGTCTATTCCTGCCCCCAGTCCTAGCAGTAGCAGCAGGACCAGTAGCAGGATGAGCAGCAGCAGCAGGATGAACAGCAGCAGCAGCAGCAGCAGCAGCAGCAGCAGGGCCCCTACTGCCAGCAGCTCCTTCTGTGTGCAGGCCACTCTGGGGAGCATGGGGCCCAGTACAAAAGGGCAAGCAGCATGGCTGAGGGCAGTGGGGCAGGTGGTGACCACCCAGAGCTACCCACGGGAGTATGATGGCACTTCAGCAGCAGTGGAGACCTTCCTGGAGGAGGAGCCATGCATTGATCCCAGCAGCGATCCCTTGGCCTACTGAGCCGGCAAGGGCAACGTGTGGCCAGCTCTATCCAATGTGGCCAAGGGTATCCTGTCCTGCCCACCAAGCAGCATCCCCAGTGAGAGGGTGTTCTCCATCACGGGGGACATTTGCACCCCACACCACCTGAGATTGGGGGCCAAGTTGGTGGAGCAGTTGCTGTTCTTTAAGGTCAGCCTTCCGCTGCTGGGATTCCCCAAGCTGCCCCTGGACAATGAGTGATGGTGCAGTGGCACACGCCATCCCATGCCAGGGGTAGTCTTCAGACGGGGCTCCTCCTCCTCCATCTGGGCTAGGTCTACTGCTCTCGTGCTGCTGATGTGGTGTCCCTCCCTCCCAATGCCTGGCACCCACCCTGCCTCTCTCTCTCTCTGTCCCCCCCCTCTCTCTCTCTCTCTCATAGTAGACAGCCTCGGCCGCCTTATCTGACTGACCTCATGATGCAGGGTGGCATTGGGAAGCAAACTGTAAGCCTGCCATACGGCCTATGGCTACAAGATCTCGACCCACCTATGTGACACTGACTGGCTCTCGCTCTCTCATGCTTCACAGTCTTTGCTAGCCTATCTGAGTGTCCTGCTGCCAATGTCCTAGCCTGCTTGCCCTACTGCCTCTTAGGGATGGGTGAACAGAATGCGGTTCGGATGTTCGGTCGTTCGGTTCGAAACCCGAGTTCGGGTTCGATGGTTTGGTTCAGTCGAGTTCGGGTTGGCTGAACTTGGCCGATCAGTCAAAAACAGCACCATCAAAACTGAAACAGAAACGAAACCTTAACCGAAACTGAAACTTAACAGAAACAGAAACAGAAACATATTTTTTTTGTCCTGAAAAGATGTTTTTCCTGCCCCCGAACTCATCAGAACTCATCTGAACACAACCGAACTGTTCGGTCATTGGAGAGTTCAGTTCGGACGTTCGGTTCGGACGTTCGAACAGACCGAGTTCAGTCCAAACTCCAAACATCCGAACCACATTCGCCCGTCCCTACTGCCTCTCACGCCACCCTGCCTGTCTGTCCTCTCAGTTTGCCGCCAAGCTCAAAGCATGCATCAGTCCATCCTCCCATGCCAAGGTGCCTGTCTACCCACCCAGGTTGCTTAGCTCAAAGTCTGCCTCAGTCTGCCTTCCTGCCTCTCATGCCAAGGTGCCTGTCTGCCCACCCAGGTTGCTGATGAGAGAGAGAGAAAGTCCACCCACTGCTTGAAGGAGAGACAGACATGATCCAACCCATGCTGTCACCTGCACTATATTGCCACATTGGCCAGAGAGAGAGAGAGAGAGAGGTTCCCAGCTAGAACGAGGGAGATGGGGGTTAGAGGGGGAGAGGTAGGTAATAGGTATATCTTGGCTGCCACCTGCCAGAACCAGGAAGAACTCCCATCTGTGCTCATGAGCCCATTAATGCCCATTGCCCACATCCAACACACAGCAAACCTATGGTAATGAGATGGAATATAACACACAACATATTATATGTGCCTGCCTGCCTGTGTGCATCCCTGTACCTGCTGCCCTGCTACCACCTATCACCTGATCGAATGAAGTGTGCCTCATAGGCTTTAGGCTGTTATTCCACTATGCCTGATTCAGTCATGCCCGCCCATCCCAGGAACCATCAACGAGATTCTGGGACCATCATTCCAGTCACTGGGGGCTGAATTCCATTCCACTGCATCCAGAAGCCCAGTGCCCGCACGGCAGCCTGCCCCTTCCTCCCCCAAAGCCTACTCCTCCACACCCACCCGTGGATGCCTGCTGAAGCTGCTGAAACTAAAAGCCCCTCCGACCAGCATCTCCCACCGCCCGCTGTCCGCTGCCAAGGAGCCTGTCTCTCTTTCTCTCTGTCACACCCACCCACACAAACCCTGCACCTCCTGGGGGGCTTTCTGCTAGTTGAGACCCTGCTGCTGGCACAGCACATATTTGGGTTAATAACTACGCTACATGAGGTGGCAGGTGCTGCTGGTAGCGATCGACAAGCTGTATGAGATTCTGCCACCTGCCAGTCAGAACTTCAGCACGTAGGGATAAAAGATTGGAAAGGTCAAACGAAGCTCATAACAATAAATGTAACAACTTTTATTAAAACTATTTAAACAACAAGAAAACAACAACAACGACCACAACAACATTTTAAAAAACAAAAACAAACATATAAAGGAAACATTAATTAAACTAAGAATCTCTGCCACTGGGCCTGTCCCCCAGAAATTGGGGGAAAGGCAACAGCCATTGTGGGGCATCACAGGCCTGCCGGCCGGCCAGCCAGGACTCCTCCAGCATGAAGCCATGGCTCACGGCAAACTGCACGGCCTCTACCACGTCCGTATGCCACCTGGAAACTGCCTGGTGATACATTTGCACGCGGTTCAGCTCAGCGGAGACATACTGACCATATGGCTCCACCTTCTTCCGCTCCACCTGGACCGCATGCAGCTGCTCCACCACGCGGTTCTCCATGGTGGCAACAGACTGCTGGACCTCCGCCACAAAGTCCCCGGTGGGCCGCTGGAAGTTGGCTTGACGGGCCTTGGCCTCTGCATCCTCCGAGGTCCCGGGGGTCTCCACATCAGGGCTGGAGGGGGGGGGAGGAAGGGCTTATATGCCGCCATTTGCAGGTTGCCTTCCCCCCCTTCTTCTGGTGCTGAGGCTCCACGGCCGCCACTCCGGACTCCTCACCATGCTGCCTCACTCTCAGGCCATGGATCCACCCTATGTGGTTGATGAGCCCCGATCTGGTCCCCTCCCTCTGCTGGTGGAAAACTTTCTTGCAGCACTAAAAAGATCAGAAAAAGATAGGAACATAAGAAGTGCCATACTGTGTCAGACCAATGGTCTGTCAAGCCCTGCCTGCATTCTGTCTCCACAAGTGGGTGGACTGGGTGGCCA